>CM035122.1:117063639-117383639 GCA_020205555.1 Panax stipuleanatus
TTACTGAAGACCCAAGGTTTTTATTGCTAATTTATGGATTAGATTGTGATAGAAAAGAAGTTAAGTTTGGGGGAACAAAGAAGGGTGCACCCCAACTGCTTGACAAAGTGCCAAGGTCAGAACTTGTGTGCATACTCTCCCATTATGACATCAAAAAGACCACAAACGTCATCCTCTGGTGCTCGGGAAACGTTTGACCCATCAAAGTTTGTGAGCGAGGCAGCGGCGACTCGTTACAACGTCGTGCTTGCCAAAAAGCCGCTTGTTCAAGAACGAGGGTTGAAGCCCGATGCTAATTTGGACGATGATATGGCTCTGATGATCGTGGAAATGTAATGGTTTCAACTAGTGGAACAACCACAACCCGTGGTGATAAACATTGTAAAGGAATTCTATTCCAACGTCATAGAACATGAAGGGCATGTTGTGCACGTCAGAGGCAAACCAGTCTTGTTCCACCACACGGCGATCAATGAGTACTTTGGGCTGGAAACACCAATGGGGGACCGATACGAAGACAGCCTCCCAAGCTTGGACCAAATTATTGCTTGCTTATGTAAGCCCAGAACGTAATGGGCAACCAAGCCTGGGTTGGACATTAAAGTCACATTTCCACACTCGACGTTAAGCAAATATGGAAAAGTATGGTACACATTCATATGTGCTAGGCTAATGCCCACAAGCCATAAGACTGGAGTCACGAAAGAAAGGGCACGCCTCCTCTATGGGTCTTACATCATTGGTTTGAATAGCCGAATCAAGTGGAAATCTTACAAGTGGATGTCGGCATGTGTATCCAACAGTTCATTGACAGGATGTTGGGCAGCGGCACCACCGGGGGCGTAGTACATGGGTTCCTCATCACAAATTTATACCAGAAGGCCGGGGTACAATGGGATGCATCGGAGCCAGTGCAGAAACCCACGGGGGCGATCGATCACAAAACGATCGTCACTTATACAGCATAGGAGGGCGCACATTCCCACCCACGAGGTGAGGGATACATCATGCTTCAACCCTCACCAACATCAGCTACGGACGTGTCAATAACAGATGAGGCAGAAGGACCATTTACGACTTCTGCAAGGAGTCAAAAGCAGATGCTACGGCTGGCTCAACACCAAGACTCAATGTATGAGTACAATATTGGCGCATTCACAGCGTTGGCGGATGCCTTCTGCCATTTCAATCCAAATAAACCAATCCAACTTCCAAGTCCTCTTGTCCTACCTGCTTACCCTCCTTCGGATGATGAAGGTCCTCAAGACGAGCATTGACTCGTCTCGCAGGGAAGTCCTCGTGTTTAAATTGCTTTATTTTCACGTAATGAGGACATTACTAGTAATAAGTTTGGGGGGTAATTTAAAGTTTAATATCATTTTTAGTTTGCATATAATCTAGTTTCATTATAGTTTTATTATATCTGCATATATAAAATATATATATATATATATATATATATATTTGCATTCATGTAGGAATTATGTTAGTTTGCATGGAGATTGAGCAATTAAACCTTGATATTTGTGCTTAAAGCCAACGAGGAATCTGATTTACGGCTTGCATGCCTAAATTGATTATCATGTGTTGATTGACTCTTACCATATGAACTTCATAACATGAGTCTTGTGTTTTTCTAAATCTCAAGCACACCAACTGATTATCAATAATAACAAGAAAGTAGATTCACGGTAAAACATGGGCATGTATTCATTTGATCATAGATTAAAATTGAACAGTGGCTTACACATAAGTTTGGGGGAATTATGGCTTGAAAGAAAAGACAAGAAAAGGAAGAAAAGGAAGAAATATAGTTCTAAAATAAAAATTGACTTAGTTTAATTTCGGGGCCTTTGTTACTCGAACAAGTAAACCCTAGGGGATGTCTTAACACCTAGCTCCCTAAAGCCTTCGGGTTTGGGAGTCATTGGCCGAAAGTCCGTTACACGGGTAGCATTAAAAAGCCTAAGGAAATTGAGCATCGCACAAGTCAGACTTAAGAAATAATTGTTAGAGTTTATGCCCTAGAGGCTAATTCTTTGATGTAATAGCTTAAATATTTTTGATATTATATTTGATTGAATAAATGAATTATTGTATTATGATTTTATTTACTGCGTTATATAAATGTTAACATAATAAAAGTCCTTAGAATAGTGATACAAATTATATGGCTTCAAGTATGTGACTTGAACATGAGATCATATAGTTACAATTAGTATCATTACTCTTAAATGTCCCTAGTCGAGTGTCATTGTTAATGGGACAACAATGATACATTGAGACTAGTATGTGGATTGACTGATGGCCAAATCTCATTGGTCATAAATATATGAGATACTGAGTCAATGCATAGGTACATGTTAGAGAACAATGTACTGGGCAGACCCACCATGAGAATTCTACGTGGAGCATTATGCAAAGTGTCATAAGCAATTCTCATAGTGACAATGATGTAATGATCCTCCGACCTGAAATCACTATATTACTACACGAGAATTTATGTACTTTGATATCATCAAAGGCCACCTTTAATAGATGGATGATAAAGGTGATTATTGGGTACATCATGAATCGTGTGAGGAATATGAGTGATCTAGATGGAATTTAACCCTCCAATATATTAGGGGTGATATCCATAGGCCTCTTGATTGAGTAGGACTATGAAATGCATGGCCATGCTCAAATAGTGATTTGTTTCATATAGTCTACTCATCGATCAAGAAAACTCAGATTAAATTATGAAGAGGATGACACATTCCATGCCTCGAGTTTAATCTAGGATGTCAAGGTTAAAAGGATTAAATTACATTGAAACATTGGTCACGAAAAGGTTGTATCGAATCACCGATCTTATTATTATTTGGGTAGCAGTGATGCATTACTAGATGCCGCTCACTGTTTATAATTTTATAATATGATTTTAAAATTATTGCCAACATAATAATAACCTATAGGGTCACACACTTAGAACGTAATTAAAAGGGAATTAATTTAAATTGTATGGATTTAAATATATCAATATGATTGATAGTATTAATTATGAATTTAAATTAATAGGATAATTTGTATATATATGTATATGTATATTAATTAAGTAAGACTTAATTAAGATATAATATATATATATATATATATAAATTCGGATTTTATATTTCTAATTGGATTAGGTTTTGGTTAATTCCTTTAACTGCTATATATATGATATATCAGCCGTCTAAGGTATTATTCGATATCAAAACCCTAGCCGCTCTTAGAGAGAGACTAGAGAGAAAAATTCAAAAAGTCCAGATCCTTGGCGGCTAGTACAGCAGCTTTCCTTGCTGCAGATCGTGTGACGATTCGCGGGACGTTCGTGTTGATACCGTAGAGGCGCAGTTCCGTTGGATTGCGTTGAGGATTCGAAGCAGTTTCAGAATCTCCATCGTCTCCTTTCAGGCTTGAATAATCGGTAAAACATATCTTAACCTCTGAATTAATATGTTTTCGCATGGATCCTGTTTTAGGGTTTCGAAAATTTTTAATTTCTGCTGCGTTTATGTGCCGAAAACACCTACAGTGGTATCAGAGCTACTTGCGAAACGATTAATTCAGATTACGTGTTTTAATTGTATTCGTTATATATGATATATGATGATGCATGTTTACCGATCTGAAATTGAATATATGATATTCTGCATGTATGCGTATTCTGGAAATCTGTAATATATATGCATGTATATGATGTTCTGATAATTGTATCCTAGAAGGTGGAATAACAATTCAACTTCTGTTCTAATTGGATTAGAAACATGAAGATTCGATTTAATATGATTAATCGAAACTGGACATATATGATATGTTCTGGGTGTATTGTTAGTATGAGTGTGTTAGCGGATTGTATATGATTCTGGAATTGTTTCAGAGATTTGTATGAAAAATTCTACAATACAGATCGTAGTTCAAAAAAAATTTCCCAGGGCGCTGTCCCCGGCCCCCGCCAGGGGGGTAGCCCCCCCTTGGACCCCCCCCCCCCGTCGTAGCGCACGATGGTCGTGACCCCAATATTTTGTATATAGTTTTCTTTAATTATATAAATTGTGTCATGTGCTTATTGTGATATGCATGGTGCACAGTTATGGCCCTTTTGACCCATAGGTTAGTGGTTTTGGTTTTGAAATACGGCTTGCATGTCGTGCCTTTCTATAAATTCTGATGTAATATTCTCTTCTCATCTAAATCCCCTCGAATGTAACTCGAGGTTTCTTTATGTCATGTAATGTACAATTGTAACCTATCAAGATGACAAGATGATGATGGAGAGGAGACACATGCATGAGGAAGGTCCAAGGAAGCTACTTTTTTGAAGACCTTTTACCACCTTAGACTGACCTTCAATCTTTTCATTAGCTTGAAAAGATTGGCATAGGGTTGGGGCCATAACTAGCTACTTTTTTGAAGACCTTTTACCACCTTAGACTGACCTTCAATCTTTTCATTAGCTTGAAAAGATTGGCATAGGGTTGGGGCCATAACTGTGACACATTTAATTTTGCACTTTATTTATGCTTGTATACGATATGATATGATAAATAATGTGCATGTTTAATAAGATTAAAATTGGTGAGATCTAAATTAATTATTAAAATCCCTCATAAAATTATTAAGTCTAAATCAGATGCCTTCCAATGAATAACACTCATCAAGACCTTGACCGATGGATGTAGGTTTGCCAAAGTAAAGTACCCCATTTATCTTGGTAAGATGCGATAGGATAATTGTGATATCCAAACTGTTAAAATCATTGGGCCAGACTTAACTAAGTTATCACAATAGGATTGTGGACTTAGAGGCATAAAGTTTGGTAGGTACCATTAGATGGACTAGAAACAAATGTTGTTCACCAAACTATCTAAGAGTTATATATGATATAATTGACAAAGGGTTGTCTACATAAATAATTATGTTTTGAGAGAATAGCCAAAGCTAACTTAAGGCATAATGAAATATGGATCTTAGCTCACTAGAAAGATTTAATTGAAAAATGCTTTCTGAATTAATGGTGAGGGCTATTAATTTGAATAAAATAGTGGGAGGTATATTTTGAATGTACTATTATCAATTACATAATATCAAAATTCTGCAATTTGACTTATTATTTTTGCACTTATAAATTGTAGATATCAATGGCAAACAACAACACAAATAGTCTTTCACTACGATCAGTCCTTGAGAAGGAAAAGCTGAGTGGAGTTAATTTCCTAGACTGACATAGGAACTTGAGGATTGTCCTCAAACAGGAGCGCAGGCTATATATCCTTGATGGGCCCATTCCTGCAGCACCAGCTAACACTGCACCACGTGTAGAGCATAATGCTTACAAGAAGCATCAAGATGATTCTCTGGACGTGAGTTGTCTCATGCTAGCAACTATGAACTCTGAGCTTCAGAAGCAACATGAGTTAATGGATGCTTATGAGATGATCGAGCATCTCAAGAAATTGTTCGAAGGGCATGCTCGACAAGAGAGGTATGATACAAGCAAGGCGTTGTATCACTGTAAGATGGGTGAACGTGATCCAGTTGGTCCACATGTGCTGAAAATGATTGGGTATATTGAGTAACTTGGTAGGTTGGGTTTTCCGATTACTCCGGAAGCCCAAACTGATCTTGTTTTGCAATCTTTGAATAGCAGCTACTCTCAATTTGTTATGAATTACCTCATGAATGAAATTGAGAAACCACTTACTGAGTTGTTGAGCATGTTAAGAACTGCCGAGAACAACATGAAAAAGGCAGGACCCGCTCCAATAATGATGGTGCAAAAGGGGAATGCTAAGGGAATGGGGAAAGGAAAGAAGAAGATAGGATCTAAATCTGCCAAACCCAATCCCAAAACCAAACAGGCTTTAAAACCTAAAGGTGGGGTGGCTAAAGAAGGTGATTGTCACTTCTATGGAAAATCTGGACACTGGAAGAGGAATTGTCATGCTTATTTGGAAGAACTGAAGAAAAAGAAAGGAAGTATGACTTCTGATTCAGGTATATATGTTATAGAAGTCAATTTGTCCACTTCTACATCATGGGTATTGGATACTGGATGTGGTTCTCACATTTGTGTTAATGTGCAGGAACTCCGAAGGAGTAGGACTTTGGCGAAAGGCGAGGTTGACCTACGAGTTGGGAATGGAGCAAAAGTTGCTGCACTAGCCGTAGGAACTTATCATTTATTTTTGCCCACTGGGCTAGTATTAGAATTAGAGGATTGTTATTATGTGCCTGCTATGAGCAAAAATATTATTTCTGTTTCTTGTTTGGACAAGAAAGGTTTTTCATTTTTAATAAAGAACAACAGTTGTTCATTTTACTTAAATAAAATATGTTATGGTGTTGCACAATTGTTTAATGGTCTTTATATTCTTAATTTAGAAATGCCTATCTATAACATAAATACAAAACGATTTAAATCAAATGATTCAAATCCGACATATCTTTGGCACTGTCGTTTAGGCCATATAAATGAGAAATGCATATCCAAACTCCATAAAGATGGGTTTTTGGATTCATTTGATTTTGAATCATATGAGACATGCGAGTCTTGTTTATTAGGAAAGATAACTAAAGCCCCTTTCACTGGACACAGTGAACGGGCTAGCGATGTATTGGGACTTATACATAGTGATGTATGCGGACCCATGAGTTCGTTAGCAAGAGGTGGGTTTTATTACTTCATTACATTTACTGACGACTTCAGTAGATATGGATATGTGTATCTTATGAGACACAAATCCGAATCCTTTGAAAAGTTCAAGGAATTCAAGAATGAAGTTCAAAACCAATTTGGCAAAAGCATAAAAGCCCTTCGATCCGATCGAGGAGGTGAATACTTAAGCCACGACTTTGATGACCTTCTAAAGGAGTGTGGTATTATATCACAGCTCACTCCACCTGGAACACCACAATGGAATGGTGTGTCTGAGAGGAGGAATTACACCTTGTTGGACATGGTGCGATCGATGATGAGTCATGCAGATCTTCCAATAAGCTTCTGGGGTCATGCCCTAGAGACAGCTGCATTCACACTTAACCGTGTTCCTACAAAGACGGTTCATAAGACACCATATGAGATGTGGACTGGGAAACGTCCTAGTATGTCGTTCATGAAGATTTGGGGTTGCGAGGCGTTTGTAAAACGTCTGGCTTCTGACAAGCTCGAACCCAAATCTGACAAATGTAATTTTGTGGGATACCCAAAGGAAACAAAAGGGTATTATTTCTACAAACCTTCTGAGAACAAAGTATTTGTTGCTCGAACTGGTGTTTTTCTAGAAAGAGAATTTGTCTCTAAAGAAAACAGTGGGAGGAAAGTAGAACTCGAAGAAGTTCGAGAACCACAAAATATCATTGAACCTGAGTTGGAACATGAGCAGGAACCACAAGATATTGTGGAAAGTGAACCTGCTCAAATTACACGAGGCATTCGTAGATCTGGTAGGACACGCCAAGAGCCCGAGAGATATTATGGATTTCTTATGACTTAAAACGGCGATGTGATGCTCATAGATCATGATGAACCTGCTTCCTACCAAGAAGCTATGAATGGACCAGATTCTGAGAGAGGGCTTGAAGCCATGAAATCTGAGATGGACTCCATGTATACTAACCAAGTATGGACTTTGGTTGATCCACCCGAAGGGGTAAAACCAATCGGGTGCAAGTGGGTTTTCAAGAAGAAAACCGACATGGATGGTAATGTACAAACCTATAAAGGTCGACTGGTAGAAAAAGGTTTCAAACAAGTTCAAGGTGTTAACTATGATGAAACCTTCTCTCCAGTGGCAATGGTTAAATCCATCAGGATCTTACTTGCTATTGCAGCCTTTTATGATTACGAAATCTGGCAGATGGATGTCAAAACTGCTTTCCTTAACGGAAATCTCCTTGAGGATGTGTATATGACACAACCTGAGGGTTTTTCCAATCCAAAGGATGCTGGAAAGGTATGTAAGCTGCAGCGATCCATTTATGGATTGAAGCAAGCCTCTTGGAGTTGGAATCTTCGATTTGATGAAGCAGTCAAAGAGTTTGGCTTTATAAAAAATGAAGATGAACCTTGTGTATATAAGAAGGTTAGTGGGAGTCACATTGTATTCCTGGTATTATATGTTGACGACATATTAATTATTGGGAATGACATTCCTTCCTTACAGGCTGTAAAAACATGGTTAGGAAAATGTTTCTCCATGAAAGATTTGGGCGATGCAACCTATATTTTAGGTATCAAGATCTATCGAGATAGATCAAGAAAAATGCTCGGCCTAAGTCAAAGTACATATATTGATAAAGTGCTGAAACGGTTCAGCATGCAAGAGGCAAAAAGAGGACACTTACCCATGTCTCATGGTGTTAAGATCTCTAAGGCCCAATGTCCTAAATCACATGATGATGAGGAGCGTATGAGAAAGATCCCTTATGATTCGGCAATTGGATCTATCATGTATGCAATGATATGCACTCGTCCGGATGTCTCGTATGCTTTGAGCATGACGAGCAGATACCAGTCGAATCCAGGTGAAGGTCACTGGACAGCAGTCAAGAATATCCTCAAGTACCTGAAAAGGACTAAGGATTCATTCTTGGTATATGGAGGTGAAGACGAACTGACAGTAAAGGGTTACACAGATGCTAGTTTCCAGACTGACACAGATGACTATAAGTCTCAGTCAGGTTTTGTGTTTTGCCTTAATGGTGGTGCTGTTAGCTGGAAAAGTTCGAAGCAAGAGACAGTAGCCGATTCTACAACAGAGGCTGAGTATATTGCTGCTTCTAGTGCGGCCAAAGAGGCTGTATGGATTAAAAAGTTCGTCACTGAACTTGGTGTTGTTCCAACCATTGTTGATCCGGTTGAGCTATACTGTGATAATAATGGAGCCATTGCACAGGCTAAGGAACCCAGATCTCACCAACGATCCAAGCATATACTTAGGCGGTACCATCTCATCCGTGAAATCATTGATAGAGGAGATGTACATATAAGCAGAGTGCCAACAGATGATAATGTTGCAGATCCACTGACCAAAGCTTTGTCGCAGCATAAGTACGAAAGTCACACTAGTTCCATGGGTATTAGATACATGAGTGATTGGCTCTAGTGCAAGTGGGAGACTGTTAGAGTTTATGCCCTAGAGGCTAATTCTTTGATGTAATTGCTTAAACATTTTTGATATTATATTTGATTGAATAAATGAATTATTTTATTATGGTTTTATTTACTGCGTTATATAAATGTTAACATAATAAAAGTCCTTAGAATAGTGATACAAATTATATGGCTTCAAGTATGTGACTTGAACATGAGATCATATAGTTACAATTAGTATCATTACTCTTAAATGTCCCTAGTCGAGTGTCATTGTTAATGGGACAACAATGATACATTGAGACTAGTATGTGGATTGACTGATGGCCAAATCTCATTGGTCATAAATATATGAGATATTGAGTCAATGCATAGGTACATGTTAGAGAACAATGTACTGGGCAGACCCACCATGAGAATTCTACATGGAGCATTATGCAAAGTGTCATAAGCAATTCTCATAGTGACAATGATGTAATGATCCTCCGACCTGAAATCACTATATTACTACACGAGAATTTATGTACTTTGATATCATCAAAGGCCACCTTTAATAGATGGACGATAAAGGTGATTATTGGGTACATCATGAATCGTGTGAGGAATATGAGTGATCTAGATGGAATTTAACCCTCCAATATATTAGGGGTGATATCCATAGGCCTCTTGATTGAGTAGGACTATGAAATGCATGGCCATGCTCAAATAGTGATTTGTTTCATATAGTCTACTCATCGATCAAGAAAACTCAGATTAAATTATGAAGAGGATGACACATTCCATGCCTCGAGTTTAATCTAGGATGTCAAGGTTAAAAGGATTAAATTACATTGAAACATTGGTCACGAAAAGGTTGTATCGAATCACCGATCTTATTATTATTTGGATAGCAGTGATGCATTACTAGATGCCGCTCACTGTTTATAATTTTATAATATGATTTTAAAATTATTGCCAACATAATAATAACCTATAGGGTCACACACTTAGAACGTAATTAAAAGGGAATTAATTTAAATTTTATGGATTTAAATATATCAATATGATTGATAGTATTTAAATTATGAATTTAAATTAATAGGATAATTTGTATATATATGTATATGTATATTAATTAAGTAAGACTTAATTAAGATATAATATATATATATATATATATATAAATTCGGATTTTATATTTCTAATTGGATTAGGTTTTGGTTAATTCCTTTAACTGCTATATATATGATATATCAGCCGTCTAAGGTATTATTCGATATCAAAACCCTAGCCGCTCTTAGAGAGAGACTAGAGAGAAAAATTTTAAAAAGTCCAGATCCTTGGCGGCTAGTACAGCAGCTTTCCTTGCTGCATATCGTGTGACGATTCGCGGGACGTTCGTGTAGATACCGTAGAGGCGCAGTTCCGTTGGATTGCGTTGAGGATTCGAAGCAGTTCCAGAATCTCCATCGTCTCCTTTCAGGCTTGAATAATCGGTAAAACATATCTTAACCTCTAAATTAATATATTTTTGCATGGATCCTGTTTTAGGGTTTCGAAAATTATTAATTTCCGCTGCGTTTATGTGCCGGAAACCCCTACAATAATTAGTGAGATGGAGCATTAAAATGAACTCACTTGGTATAAAGAGCTTGGTTCAAAATATTGATTTTCCTCGTATCAATGTGTATGCTATGATTGAAGTACAAGTATGGTTGAATGTTTATGAATTTATCTGTGTTTCTCATTGTTATTGTTGGAGTCATGTTGGACACACACACACAAAAACATGCAATATTATGTTTATGAGGTGAGGATGTGAGAAGTTCAAGTAATGCATGATTCAAAATTGATGTCATAATAGTTATTTATCTCTGAGGCATATGATTCATCTAATTACCATGGTTATTGTTCGATCTCTGCAGTTGTGTCATCTTAGTTTTAGTATTAATATCATTGTGTTTGCTTGAGGACAAACAATTGTTCAAGTTTGGGGGAATTTGATGAGTAGGTTGAAAACCTATGATTTGATCTCATTTAGATTGTTATATTGTACGTTTTTAAGTATTGTTCATAGTATTTTCGGTGTTTTATGTTTACCTTACAGGTAAGAGGATAGAAACTGAAACTGAATGAAAAGCTGGATATTTGAACAAATCTGGAGTAGGAGCGTTGACCGCACCCTTGCTATGTTAGTCGAAGCGCGGACCGCGCCTAAGGAGGCCTGGATTCTGCATGAGAAGCGCTGACCACGCAGCAGAAGGAAGGAATCACGCGCTGACTACGCGAGAGCGAAAGAGAGCCCCTGTATCCCAAGCGCTGAGCAACCTGCTATAGTGAAGGACCACACTCGTACCGCGCGTGGCTGACGGGAAAAGTAGATTTATTAACTTTTTGGTGCAGAAGTTGATGAGGAATAGGATTTGGACTTGCCTAATTGTACTAGGGTTTTGATAGACAATAAATATTAGTTATTTACTTAGTTTTTGATCTTCTTTTATCTTGGAATTCTTGGAGGCTACTCAAACCCTATTTTTGAAGATTCAAGGCATGTCAGGCTAATTTAGTCAATTCAATTCTAAAGGGATGTTGAACCTTATTTACAATTAATGGTTTGATCAAGCTTATTCTATTTATTCTTTCGTATATGAGATTTACATAAATTTTCATGTATGTTATTCAATTGACTAATTTGATTTCTGCAGGATTAAATTAGTAAATTGATATCGTCTTCTAGATTAAGATATATATTAAGCAAACGATGTATATCTAATCATAAGTAGCAATTAATGAAACTTAATTGTGGACAAGCTTTTGGGTGTTGTTAAGGTTTTCAGAAGATAAGTTAAATAATTCCTGATTGTGTAATTGTTGCTTGGACTAATCTAATTCTTATTCTTCATGCTTCTCATATTAAATTTAGACTGATAGTTCTAGGTTGTATGTTAGATAGGATCTTTTGTTTGGGATCGTCTCATTAGATTTACATATAAGGAGAATTTTGGATAATTAGCAATCGCAGTTGTCTAGGGTTGTTAATCTCATTGGAAGATAAATATTGTAAAACTTTGTTATTCCTTAATTGTGAAAAGGCAATACTGAACTGAAGAATTAAAGCTTTTTACTCATTGATATTTCTTTTAAATTCACTTTTGTTAATTCAACTTTTCAAACAAAAATCCCAAATTCATTAGAAAATACTTGGATATATATAAAACATAATACTCTCTGTGGGATCGATCCTTGCTTATTACTACACTAATTCTTGAGTTAGTGGAATAAAAGTAAGGTTAATTTTGTAGTTGTAGACGACAGCTACCATGACCTGATCTCCCTCAACCCCGGAGTACGTAGGCAGCCATTCATTGTGAGGTCTGACCTTCAAGAAAAAACAAAAACCAATAAAAACCAGTCCTGAGACACTGAAATAAACCCTATAATCCCCAAATACTATCAAGTCTTTCTGATCAACAGGCCCTTCTAAGTTACTCTCCGACATCTCAATGTCAATCCATCAAACAAAAGCTCATAATACATCAGGACAACAAGTCATAAAAAAAGTGGTAATCACTCAGCAATGACAATACATATACAACAGGGAAGTGAATCAAAATATATTTCCCTGCTATATAATACTGTTTGATATATACAATGTGTCCTGTACTTGACAAAAATGGCTTATCTAGTATGTGCAGGAAAATTAAAGCTAGTCTATAAGCCCATGGATAAATGGGATAGCAAAGCCAACATGGCATCCCTCTTATAAGATGGAGGAGCAACTGTAAGCTCATTACCCACGGTCTCCATGCGAGCAATAATATCCACAGCTATCTGCATGGTGCTGTTATGACCGTCTATAAAAGTACTCATATATTCGATAAGGTTGTTTGTATATGACCTGAGTGTAGTGCTATCGGCAATATAAACACCACGGGTAGCTATGGCCTCATCCCTCTCAATATAAGCAGTATCACGGGCAAATAAATCCTCCTCAATCTCAACAAAAGCTGCATCCCGAGTAGCTCGAGCCTCGTCTCTATCAGCAAAAGGTGTATCCCTGCTAGAAAGGGCTGTCAGCATCAGCGCTTTTGCCTGATCCCTCTCGAAGGTCATTCGAGCTAGTGAATCAATAATAGCTAGATATGTCCCAGTCAAAACTCTCGGGGGGTCACTCACCAAAGCTGCTGTCAAACCATCAAATAAATCACCCTTAGTTGGAGAATTAGGATCCTCCATAAGGTCCTCCTCATCTGAATCAAGGCACGGCTCTGAGTGAATAACTGCAGCCAGTGCAATATCGGTCTCCAACCATGCCGAATACTTTGGAGAACGATCTGGATGGCAAGTAGAGAAATCAGTCATCTCCGTATGAGTCCAACACTCATAAGTCTTGGTGAGGTCAGCTGGCAACAAAGATGAAGCTAATATCCGCTGACCCATAGCCCCATCATAGTGGTGAATTCTCTAAAACTGATCAAACTGACCCATGACTGCCAGCAGATGATATGTGGTCACCCCTCTTAAACCCGCCAGGGGCAGATAATCCATGCCAACTGCATGAGTGATGAAGCTGCAAGGGGAACTAAACCCTGAGCAAGGCAAGATTGAAAAGGGATGCTTGATTTTTGATAAAAAGGCCAACCATGATGTCGCATCTATACACTCTGTCGTCTAAAAGGAGTAGGACATGGCTATCTCATGAGTAATGCAATACACATGATGTCTTAAGGTGTCGGGTCTCAAGTGTATCATGAACCACACGTACAGTAAAACGGTGCTACCCCTGAAAAATCCCTCTTGATGGGTACTGCAGAATGTAGCCGACCTCAAGGTCTCGGCTAATATCATTGGCAAGATAGTACAACCCTATTTGAGAGCATGAACCACTAACATCAAGCCAGTATCTAGGTGGTCCATATATAATGGCATGTACAAATAAGCTATGATGCACATCAACAGAATGTCCATGAGTGCAAACTGCCACTCATCTGCAGGGATGATAATGTCTCCTGAATATCGCTCATAGTTGTCCAACAGGCCGAAGCGATCAATCAAAAAATCCATGGACACTACATGCCCAGCAGTAATCCTCATACCAGTCATAGTCATGAATGGGCGTCTCATGTCACTAATAGTTATCCTGGCACAAGGCAGATTGTTCGGTAATATCTAGTTACGCACAACACGCAAGTATACGTGGTCAACAAGTAATAAAGTGAAAGTAGAGTATCGTTCCCACGAGGAATTATTTAATAAAAATCAACAAATACTAACCCGTAACCACCTTAATCTTATTAAATGAATGAATTAATATTATCAATTAGCAATATATAATTAAACTAATTCTAACTACCCCTAGAATGAAATTAAAATATGAAGACTTGAGACTACAATTTCACCTATTGTTTCATTTAAATCAATACACTTCCCGTTAAATCACATTAATTATCTCGAATTGTTAATCAAGAACACAAAGGTAAAATATTACCATCTCTCGATGTACCATACCCATATCAACTTAAATCCACAGATGATAAAACTAAGTAGAACACACTAATTAACTAATCCACTATATCTCTATGTGAATTACAATCAAAGAGAGTTTAAGCCCAAATTCTTATCAGATTACATGTGCTATAAAGGTATATCTCTATCCTAAACACAAATCATAAATTCCAACGCCATGCAAAAAACACAATCACGTGCTATTATGATCAGATCTAAACCCATAATCCGTCTCTCAATTTCATATGGATTATTATGGTAATTGATAGCTAGGAAATTAAGCAAATATTCACAAACCATAATAGACAATCTAATACCAATGAACAAGACTAACAAGGAACCATATCAAAGTAAACTACACAACAAGATCCATTACAATCTCAAAATAGAGTTTAGCTCATAATTAAGTCAAAATCCATAATCCACGATTGTTTATACATTGAAAGATAAAAAGATAGAAGTAAAGAGAAGTTAGGAATTGAGTTACGAAAATCTGAATTTCTCTAGCTCCACTTTGAATCTCCAATTATCTTCAATTGCTTCAATCTTTCACTCTAATCTAATCTAGTTTTAATCTAATCTAAACTAATGGAATATATCCCTCCGAATCCTTGTGTATTCTTCTCCTTTTATAGCCCTCTGATGATCCTTCTCCAAATCAACTCTTCAGAAACCTTTTTGGCTTATAATTCTTCATAGAAGCAAATTTTCCAAGTCTGGTCATGCCCAAGCGTGTAGGCCCTTGAATTTGTACATGAAACCTATGATAGTAGTGTGCATACAAGCCAATCATGTATGATGGTAAAGCACATACTTTGTAAACAATCTTATTTATTTATTAATAAAATATTTATTAAAGGCATTTAATTATCTACATGGTGCTGTTTTTATAATATGTAAATAACCCATAGTTTTAAGCAATGCTTTTAGAATCATGATGTTGATCATGCTAATGAGATCTAAATTCTTAGAAAGCTTTAAAACTAAAATAGTTCCCAATCGTGGGATTACTAAAAAGGGGATTAGTAAATCCGGATAGATTGGTACATATGTTGCTTGCTCATTGGATGAGGATGACTGATCTCATGGTCATTTGTGTGGAGACACTAAAGCAAGTATGTAGGTGCTTATTGGAGAATAAGTTCACTGAACGTGACTCGCTATGGAATACCTAATGGAGTTTTACTCGCCTGTCAATAGGAATTCCTAATGTGATAGTAGTACATGTGATCCTTGGACTTGAGATCATCATAGTATCTTGTATGTAACAAATTATACTTTGACTAATTCCTTAAGGCCTTTTAAGGCATATATAGGGTATGCTTGGGTGTAATGAGTTACATATGGAGATAATGAATGATCAATAAAGAATCTACCACCTCTAGTAAAAGAGGAGATATGTCCTATGTGATTCGTTAAATGACAACCCAGGAATCCTTGGCCAAGGTAGAATGAAATTAGAAAGAGGTTTCTAATTTGCATTATTTGGAGTTGTGCATTTTCTAATCGAAATACATATGATTAAATAAATTAAGACTTGACAGTAAATCCATATCTTATATTTAATTGGGACATTGTATGGTGGAAGGATTGAATTGTACGGTAACTATTAACTCACAGGTTCTTTTATGATTAATGTTGCAAATCTATATTATCTGGAAAGTCGTTGATCGCTAGGGAGGCTTATCCCTATTGTAGAATAAATGTTATTTATTTAAATAGATTATTAGTTTAATTTGTTTATTTAAATAAGATTAGAATTGTTCTAATTGATTTATTCACAACCGGTTTAATATGGAGAACCTAAAGGGTCACACCATAAAAGGAAGAAGAATTATTTAAGAAGAAAATGGCATGATAGTAATAATGCATTAAGTATAATTAATTTAATCTATGATGATAGAATAAATTAAATAGCTTAATGTTTATTATTTAATATTTTAGAAATAATAAATATAAATTAATAAGAGGAGTCTTATTAATATTATTATTATTATTATTATTTTAATTCTAAAGGAGTTTAGGAATTAATATAATATCAGTACTTTCTCTCAATCCTAATAAAGATTAGGATATAAATTAATTAAAAGTAATTAATTAATTAATTAAATAAAACCCTATTCTAATTGGATTAGGAGGGTTAACCTAATATCTATATAAGAGAGTCTTATATCAGAAATAAGGTACGTGAATTTTTCAAGACTTGGGAGTACACATATTCTATAGAGATAGAAACAAGGGTTAAGCCAATAACCCATCTTACTGAGTTCTTCATCTTCTTTGGTGGATCACCGTTAGAGGCGAAACATTTGGGTGGCTGACATTGATCAAGGGAAGGAGCCACTACAGAGGAATCAAAGGGATCAAAGGAGTAGAACTTGTACCTGAGGAAGCTTGAATCTTCAAAGGTATAATTCCATGTTCTCTCTTTTCTGTTATTGATAACAAGCACAAAGCATGATCATGGTTATGGGTTTGTATAAATTTTGAAAACCTAGTTTTTACGCTTCCACCCTATTTATGTGATTTGATTGCATGATTGCGTTACATACAAACCCAACAGTGGTATCAAAGCCTAACTTTGTGCTAATTATCATTTTTATAATTCCATGTATGAATTGATGTGAGAATTGGATCGTTTTTCTGGACAAAAATCGTTTTCTGCAAGTTTCTGCGGCGAACGGCGCAGCTGCGCAGCTGCCCAGTTCATTACTGGCGCAGCTGCGCCGGTCTGCAAAAACTGCTGCTTCCGTCTACCTGCGCAGCTGCGCAGATTACTGGCGCAGCTGCGCCGGTACCTGGACAGACCCTGAAAATTGATTTTAATTAATTAAGGAAACTGTTTATTTAATTGATAAAGTTTTAAAATAAAGAAGTTTATTTTATCTGAAATATGATTTCAGAATGCTAAAATTAAAGGAGTTTAATTTGGATTTATTTTTGATTAAAATAAAAGAGTTTATTTTGTTTCAAAAATAAAATTTAGCAAAACCTTTGTCCATTAAATAACATCGATCCATATATGGAATAGCATTGTTATTCATGAGATGAATGGATATTTATTGATGCATATGTTGATGTGTATGATAATAAATGGGGTTGATTATGGACTATGACCAATGTGATTGGATTTTATTTTGGTTGAATGCTTGAATGAATGGGTTTTATAAAATAGGGTCTGCGTACCTCGTCTTCTCTAGTTTTATTCTCGATGTAAATTCCATCTCCTTTCTATGTACTTCCCCTTGACTGCTGATCAAGGTTTCTATTTAATTTTGAATAGTTAATGTAATAGAGATAGTTAGAATTATTTTGAAGAAATTGGAGACCAAGGAGCAAGGAACGCATGAAGACTCATTTGTATGGAGCCCGGGTTTAAATGTAATAGTTACATTTAAAATTTAAATTCTTGCACTCCTAGGTTTGACCTTTTGGTTCACTTGGTGGTTCTAGTGAACCAAACTAGAATAAAAGTCCATAATCAATCCGGGTAGAATATAGTATTCTATATTGCATGCTAAATATTATATATATTATATTTTATACAAACATGTTTCGCATGTTTAATAAAATGACGCGTATTTTATATATATATGTGCATGCGCACTTAAAAAGATGAGACAAATAATAACAAACCCCTCAAAGAAATAATATTAAGTCTGAAGCGTTCAAATGATATTTGGAATATCGAACGTCGCCTTCTAGCATGATTAGTTAATAGAGTATTAAATATTTAATATGAGTTTGTTGTGCTATCCACAAGGCGAGTATTGAATATTTAAGATGTTAATTAATCACATTTGATGCTTATCAAGAAAATTGAACGATCTAGTCTTGTTGTGCTATCCACAAGGACGAAAATTTTTCTTTTTTGAATTTATGGAAGTGCTAGGCTGGACTTAACTTAAATCATTTTAGTTCGGATGTGCACACACATGACCATTATGATTTAAGAGGCAAAATAAAAGGAGTTACATGGTGATGTAATTGACAAGAGTTGTCTACCTATTTATTTGTATATCGCTTGTTGTGCTATCCACAAGGTTATATACATTTGAAATGGGATCCTTAATCTCACTAGCAAATCTTTAATTAGATGTTGCCGAACTATATGAGTGAGGGTAATATAGTTTGATGAAAATAGTGGGAGATACCAATTTAAAATAACGACCTAAATTTATTTTGGTATGCAAAGTTAATAAAATGAATGTTTGCTAAAATGTTGTCTTTTCACATGCAGAATTTTAAAAATGTCAAAATCACTAATCTCACTACGAAGCATACTTGATGCAAATAAGCTTACCGGCCCGAATTATGAGGACTGGCTAAGAAATCTGAGAATAGTTCTCACTGCTGAAAAGATTTCTTATGTCCTAAACTCACCTGTCCCTGGAACTGTTCCAGAAACAGCCTCTGAGGAAGAGATTGCCACCATTGTAAAGTGGCAAGATGATGCATCTGTGGCTCAATGCATCATGCTCGCATCCATGAATAACGAGCTTCAGCGTCAGCACGAAAACATGGATGCTCCTACTATGTTGATTCACCTCAAGGAGTTGTATGGTGAACAAAGTAGGACTGCTAGATATGAGATATCTAAGGAGCTCTTCCGATCTCGGATAACCGAGGGCACTACCGTCGAGACTCATGTTCTGAAGGTAATCAATTTGATTGAACGCCTTGGACAGCTTGGGTTCGTCATGGATGGGGAGTTGAGTCAAGACTTGGTCTTGCAGTCACTCCCTGAGACCTTCTCGCAGTTTGTGGTTAATTTTCACATGAATAAGCGAGATGTCAGCTTACCTGAGCTGCTTAACATGCTGAAAACTGCAGAAGGTCATTTCTCATCCAAGAAGAACCATGTCTTGATGGTGGATTCTTCCAATAAAAGGAAGAGGCCCAAGGTGTCTTCTGAAAAGAAAAAATCTAAGAAGGCTAAGGGAAAAGGGAAAGAAAAGGAGCAAAAGAAACCTGAACCAGCTAAAGGAATGTGTTTTCATTGCAATGAGCCGGGACATTGGAAGAGGAACTGCAAGAAGTTTCTAGCAGAGAAGAAGCTTGGAGAAGCTTCGACTTCCAATCAAGGTTTGTTCATGATTGAAATTAATTTTTTAAAAAGTCAAAAATTCTACTTGGGTATTGGATACCGGCTGTGGTTCTCACATATGTAATAATGTGAAGGGACTGGTCAGAAGTAGAAAGCTGAACAATGATGAGGTGATCCTACGAGTGGGGAATGGAGCAAAGGTTGCTGCATTAGCTGTAGGAACTTATTGTTTAGCAATGCCTTCGGGCAAATCCATTTATCTTAATAATTGTTATTATGTTCCGAATATTATTAAAAACATTATTTCAATTTCTGTATTGGATATGGAAGGTTTTGACGTTATTATAAAGAACAATGGTTGTTCTATTTATAAAGACGATGTTTTATATGGTATTGGAAATTTGCGAAATGGACTTTATACACTTGACTTGCAAGAAAATATATTTCAAATTGAACAAATTAAGAAAAGGAAAAGAGATGATATTAATTATACCTATATGTGGCACTGTAGACTCGGCCACATCAATGAAACAAGATTATCCAAGTTGCATAAAGATGGGCTCCTCGAGCTATCTGATTATGAATCATATCCAACTTGTGAATCTTGTCTCATGGGTAAAATGACTAAATCTCCTTTTAGTGGAAAAGGGGAGAGAGTTACAGAGTTGTTGGCATTGATTCACACAGACGTTTGTGGACCTATGACAACAAGTGCACGGGGTGGGTATTCTTATTTTATTACTTTCACTGATGATCACTCAAGATTTGGATATGTGTATTTAATGAAATACAAATCAGAATCATTTGAAAAGTTCAAAGAGTTCAGAAGTGAAGTAGAGAAACAAACGGGCAAGAGTATTAAGATACTTCGATCAGATCGAGGTGGAGAATACTTAAGCAGTGAGTTTCTCAATTGTCTCAGAGAAAATGGTATAATCTCACAATGGACTCCTCCAGGTACACCACAGTTAAATGGAGTATCTGAAAGGAGAAATCGAACACTGTTGGACATGGTTCGATCCATGATGAGTTTTACCGACCTTCCAATTTCCTTCTGGGGATATGCCCTAGAAACGGCTGCATACCTACTTAACAAGGTACCTACCAAATCCGCCCCAAAGACTCCATATGAGATGTGGAAAGGGAGGAAACCAAATCTTAAGCATGTTAAGACTTGGGGTTGTCCAGCTTATGTCAAAAAGTTTGAAATGATAAGCTACAGACTAAATCCGATAAGTGTAGATTTGTGGGATACCCTAAAGAAACCGTAGGGTATTATTTCTATCATCCAACTGATCAAAAGGTGTTTGTTGCGAAACATGCTACCTTCTTGGAGAAAGAGTTTATCCATGAAGGGGTCAGTGGGAGTAAGATATATCTTGGAGAAGTTCAAGAACCACAAGTTACCACGGACCAAAGTCAGGTACCTAACCAAGTAGAAGAACCTACTGTACCACACCATGTTCATAAATCTGGAAGAGTACCGAAGATACCTGAGAGGTATGGATTCGTTATAGAGGATGACGATGAGGTACACATCATGAATGATGATGATCCATTGAATTACGAACAGGCTATGAGTAATAAAGACTCAGGGAAATGGCTTGAAGGCATGAAATCTAAAATGGACTCCATGTATGAAAATAAAGTATGGTCTTTGGTTTCACCACCTGAAGGTATTAAACCTATTGGGTGTAAATGGGTTTTTAAGAAAAAGACTGGAGCAGACGGAAAGGTAGAGACCTATAAGGCCCGACTGGTTGCAAAAGGTTTCAAACAAAGACAAGGAGTTGACTATGATGAAACATTCTCACCAGTAGCCATGCTCAAGTCCATTCGGATTTTGCTTGCGATTGCAGCTTACAACGACTATGAGATCTGGCAGATGGACGTGAAAACGGCCTTCCTCAATGGGAAACTTGAGGAGGATATGTATATGACACAGCCAGAGGGATTTATTTCAAAAGTTGGAACAAATCAAGTCTGTAAGCTACAACGATCCATTTATGGGTTGAAGCAAGCTTCTCGTAGATGGAGCATTCGTTTTGATGAGACAATCAAAGAGTTTGATTTTATCAAAAACGAGGATGAACCATGTGTATACAAGAAGGTTAGTGGGAGCGCAGTATCATTCCTTGTATTATATGTTGATGATATATTACTGATAGGGAATGACATTCCTATGTTACAATCCATTAAAATCTGGTTATCTAAAAACTTCTCCATGAAGGACTTGGGTGAAGCATCCTATATTTTGGGGATAAAGATCTATAGAGATAGATCTAAAAGGATGCTCGGCTTATCCCAAGGAACGTACATTGATACGATGCTAAAGAGGTTTAGCATGGAAGATTCCAAAAGAGGTCTCATACCGATGAGCTATGGAATAAATCTCTCCAAGAAACAGGCCCCAAAGACACCTGAGGAGAGAGACCGTATGAGTAAGATCCCTTATGCTTCTGCAATAGGATCTATCATGTACGGTATGATATGTACTAGATCGGATGTTGCTCACGCACTTAGTGTAACAAGCAGATACCAGTCAAATCCAGGAGAAGAGCACTGGAAGGTAGTGAAAAATATCCTAAAGTACTTGAGAAGGACTAAAGATATTTTTCTTATCTACGGTGGGTCTGAATTAAAACTCGAGGGATTCACGGACTCAAGTTTTTAAACAGACCAAGATGACAGTAAATCTATTTCAGGGTATGTGTTTACCTTGAACGGAGGTGCAGTGAGTTGGAAGAGTTCCATGATAGTAGTGTGCATACAAGCCAATCATGTATGATGATAAAGCACGTACTTTGTAAACAATCTTATTTATTTATTAATGAAATATTCATTTATTACAGGCATTTAATTATCTACATGTTGCTAGTTTTTATAATATGTAAATAACCCATAGTTTTAAGCAATGCTTTTAGAATCATGATGATGATCATGCTAATGAGATCTAAATTCTTAGAAAGTTTTAAAACTTAAATAGTTCCCAATCGTGGGATTACTAAAAAGGGGATTAGTAAATCCGGATAGATTGGTACATATGTTGCTTGCTCATTGGATGAGAATGATTGATCTCATGATCATTTGTGTGGAGACACTAAAGCAAGTATGTAGGTGCTTATTGAAGAATAAGTTCACTGAACGTGATTCGCTATGGAATACCTAATGGAGTTTTACTCGCATGTCAATAGGAATTCCTAATGTGATAGTAGTACAAGTGATCCTTGGACTTGAGATCATCATAGTATCTTGTATGTAACAAATTATACTTTGACTTATTCCTTAAGACCTTTTAAGGCATATATAGGGTATGCTTGGGTATAATGAGTTACATATGGAGATAATGAATGATCAATAAAGAATCTACCACCTCTAGTAAAAGAGGAGATATGTCCCATGTGATTCGTTAAATGACAACCCAGGAATCCTTGGCCAAGGTGAAATGAAATTAGAAAGGAGTTTTTAATTTGCATTATTTGGAGTTGTGCATTTTCTAATCGAAATACATATAATTAAATAAAATAAGACTTGACAGTAAATCCATGTCTTATATTTAATTGGGACATTGTATGGTGGAAGGATTGAATTGTATGGTAACTATTAACTCACAGGTTCTTTTATGATTAATGTTGAAATCTATATTATATGGAAAGTCGTTGATCGCTAGGGAGGCTTATCCCTATTGTAGAATAAATATTATTTATTTAAATAAATTATTAGTTTAATTTATTTATTTAAATAAGATTAAAATTGTTTTAATTGATTTATTCACAACCGGTTTAATATGGAGAACCTAAAGGGTCACACCATAAAAGGAAGAATAATTATTTAAGAAGGTAATGGCATAATCGTAATAATGCATTAAGTATAATTAATTTAATCTATGGTGATAGAATAAATTAAATAGCTTAATGTTTATTATTTAATATTTTGGAAATATTAAATATAAATTAATAAGAGGAGTCTTATTAATATTATTACAATTATTATTATTTTAATTTCTAAAGGAGTTTAGTAATTAATTTAATATTTAGTACTCTCATTTATTCCTAATAAGATTAGGAGACAAATTAATTAAATGAATTTAATTAATTATTCACATGTGGTGGGAAGCCTAAATTAATTAAAGGAGTTTAATTAATTAAAAGAAATCCCATGTCTAATAGGATTAGAAGGATTGACCAATGTCTATATAAGAGAAGTCTTATAATAGATATTAGATTGATGCAATTCCAATTGTTGGAGAGTACTCCTTTTCTATAGAGAATAGAAAACTAAGCCAAACACCCTCCTTCTTGATAATTCATCTTCCTTGGTGGATCACCTCTAGAGGCCAAACACTTGGGTGGCTAACGTTGATCAAAGAAAGGAATCTAACCCGGAAATTCAAGGAGATCACGAAGAACAAGGAGTTGAACTAGTACCTGTGGAAGCTTCGTTCTACAAGGGTATGATTCCATAACTTCTTATTTATCGTTTTAAATTAATAATTTGCATAAAGGATGATCCGGGTAATGGTTTTGTAAAAAAAATTTTTAAACTCTGATATATCATGCTTCCGCTAATTTTTGCAATTTGATTGCGTCACGATTTCGTACAAACCCAACAGTGGCATCAGAGCCAAATCTTTATGCAATTATTAATTTATTTTTGATTTCATATACATATGGGTATGTATTTAAAATAATTTATTGGGCATAATTTTATTGTATAAAATTATATTTTTTAAGGACAAAAAAAAAAAAAAAAAAATAAGAGACTTTTTTTGGGACGAATCACAATTTTTTTTGGTGCTAATCTTGAATTCTGCAAAGAAAAGGTGTTGTCTCTTTCTTACTCCAAAAAGAAGGTGACTCATCAGGAAAGGACTTTTTTAATAAACCTGCAGGACTCTTTTAATAAAAGAAGGTGACTTCCTTTTAAAAAATAAATATGATATATTTATATATTATATTCTAAATAATTTTATAATTAAAATAAAGAGTTTATTTTAATCTTGAAATTGGATTTCATGCAATTTAAAATTGCCCATTAAATGATACTCATATATATATGGAATGTTTTAATTCATGAGATGAATATTTATTTATTGATATATATGGTGATATGTATGAAAATAAATGGGGATTGATTATGGACTATTTGACCAATGTGATTGGATTTTATTTTAGTTGAATGCTTGAATGAATGGGTTTTATTAAATGGGGTCTGCGTACCTCGTCTTCTCTAATTTTTTTTTCTTGATGTAAAATTCTATCTCCCTCCTATGTACTTCCCCTTGACTGTTGATCAAGGTTTCTATTTAAATTAAATAGTCTAATGTAATAAGAATAGTTAGAATTATCTTGAAGAAATTGGAGACCAAGGAGCAAGGAGCGCGTGAAGACCTGTTTGTATGGAGCCCGGGTTTAAATGTAATAGTTATATTTAAATTTAAATTCTTGCACTCCTAGGTTTGACCTTTTGGTTCACTTGGTGGCTCTAGTGAACCAAACTAGAATAAAAGTCCATAATCAATCCGGGTAGAATATAATATTCTATATTGCATGCTAAATATTATATATATTATATTTTATGTAAACATGCTTCGCATGTTTAATAAAATGACGCGTATTTTATATATATATGTGCATGCGCGCTAAACAAAATGAGACAAATAATAACAAACCCCTCAAAGAAATAATATTAAGTCCGAAGCGTTCAAATGATATTTGGAATATCGAACGTCGCCTTCTAGCATGATAAATTAATAGAGTATTAAATATTTAATATGAGCTTGTTGTGCTATCCACAAGGCGAGTATTGCGTATTAAAAATGTTAATTAATCACATTTGATGCTTATCAAGAAAATTGAACGATCTAGTCTTGTTGTGCTATCCACAAGGACGAACATTTTTCTTTTTTGAATTTATGGAAGTGCTAGGCTGGACTTAACTTAAATCATTTTAGTTCGGATGTGCACACACTTGACCATTATGATTTAAGAGGCAAAATAAAAGGAGTTATATAGTGTTGTAATTGACAAGAGTTGTCTACCTATTTATTTGTATATCGCTTGTTGTGCTATCCACAAGGTTATATACATTTGAAATGGGATCCTTATTCTCACTAGCAAATCTTTAATTAGATGTTGCCGAACTATATAAGTGAGGGTAATATAGTTTGATAAAAATAGTGGGAGATACCAATTTAAAATAAAGACCTAAATTTATTTTGGTATGCAAAATTAATAAAATGAATGTTTGCTAAAATGTTGTTTTTCACATGCAGAATTTTAAAAATGTCAAAATCACTAATTTCACTGCGAAGCATACTTGATGCTAATAAGCTTACCGGGCCGAATTCTACGGACTGGCTAAGAAATCTGAGAATAGTTCTCACTGCTGAAAAGATTTCTTATGTCCTAAACTCACCTGTCCCTGGAACTGTTCCAGAAACAGTATCTGAGGAAGAGATTGCCACCATTGTAAAGTGGCAAGATGATGCATCTGTGGCTCAATGCATCATGCTCGCATCCATGAATAACGAGCTTCAGCGTCAGCACGAAAATATGGATGCTCCTACTATGTTGATTCACCTCAAGGAGTTGTATGGTGAACAAAGTAGGACTGCTAGATATGAGATATCTAAGGAGCTCTTCCGATCTCGGATGACCAAGGGCAAAGTGAACATAAAGGAACAAAAGAAATCTGATCCAGCTAGCAAAGGAATGTGCTTCCATTGCAACGAGCCGGGTCATTGGAAGAGGAACTGCAAGAAGTTTCTGGCAAAGAAGAAGCTTGGAGAAGCTTCGACTTCCAATCAAGGTTTGTTCATGATTGAAATTAATTTTTCAGAAAGTCAAAATTCTACTTGGGTATTTGATACCGGCTGTGGTTCTCACATATGTAATAATGTGAAGGGACTGGTCAGAAGTAGAAAGCTGAACAATGATGAGGTGATCCTACGAGTGGGGAATGGAGCAAAGGTTGCTCCATTAGCTGTAGGAACTTATTATTTAGCAATGTCTTCGGGCAAGTTCATTTATCTTAATAATTGTTATTATGTTCCGAATATTATTAAAAACATTATTTCAATTTCTGTATTGGATATGGAAGGATTTAACGTTGTTATAAAGAACAATAGTTGTTCTATTTATAAAGACGATGTTTTATATGGTATTGGAAATTTGCGAAATGGACTTTATACACTTGACTTACAAGAAAATATTTTTCAAATTGAACAAACTAAGAAAAGGAAAAGAGATGATATTAATTATACCTACATGTGGCACTGTAGACTCGGTCATATCAATGAAACAAGATTATCCAAGTTGCATAAAGATGGGCTCCTCGAGCTCTCTGATTATGAATCATATCCAACTTGTGAATCTTGTCTCATGGGTAAAATGACTAAATCTCCTTTTAGTGGAAGAGGAGAAAGAGTTACAGAGTTGTTGACATTGATTCACACAGACGTTTGTGGGCCTATGACAACAAGTGCACGGGGTGGGTATTCTTATTTTATTACTTTCACTGATGATCACTCAAGATTTGGATATGTGTATTTAATGAAATACAAATCAGAATCATTTGAAAAGTTCAAAGAGTTCAGAAGTGAAGTAGAGAAACAAACGGGCAAGAGTATAAAGATACTTCGATCAGATCGAGGCGGAGAATACTTAAGCGGTGAGTTTCTCAATTGTCTCAAAGAAAATGGTATAATCTCACAATGGACTCCTCCAGGTACACCACAGTTAAATGGAGTATCTGAAAGGAGAAATCGAACACTGTTAGACATGGTTCGATCCATGATGAGTTTTACCGACCTTCCAATTTCCTTCTGGGGATATGCCCTAGAAACGGCTGCATACCTACTTAACAAGGTACCTACCAAATCCGCCCCAAAGACTCCATATGAGATATGGAAGGGAAGGAAACCAAATCTTAAGCATGTTAAGACTTGGGGTTGTCCAGCTTATGTCAAAAAGTTTGAACATGATAAGCTACAGACTAAATCCGAAAAGTGTAGATTTGTGGGATACCCTAAAGAAACTGTAGGGTATTATTTCTATCATCCAACTGATCAAAAGGTGTTTGTTGCGAAACATGCTGCCTTCTTGGAAAAGGAGTTTATACATGAAGGGGTCAGTGTGAGTAAGATATATCTTGAAGAAGCTCAAGAACCACAAATTACCACGGATCAAAGTCAGGTACCTGACCAAGTAGAAGAACCTACTATACCACACCCTGTTCGTAAATCTGGAAGAGTACCGAAGATACCTGAGAGGTATGGATTCGTTGTAGAGGATGACGATGAGGTACGCATCATGAATGATGATGATCCATTGAATTACTAACAGGCCATGAGTAATAAACACTCAGGGAAATGGCTTGAAGCCATGAAATCCGAAATGGACTCCATGTATGAAAACAAAGTATGGACTTTGGTTTCACCACCTGAAGGCATTAAGCCTATTGGGTGTAAATGGGTCGTTAAAAGAAAGACTGGAGCGGACGGCAAGGTGGAGACCTATAAGGCCCGACTGGTTGCAAAAGGTTTCAAACAAAGACAAGGAGTTGATTATGATGAAACCTTTTCACCAGTAGCTATGCTCAAGTCCATTCGGATTTTGCTTGCGATTGCAGCTTATAACGACTATGAGATCTGGCAGATGGACGTGAAAACGGCCTTCCTCAATGGGAAACTTGAGGAGGATGTGTATATGACACAGCTAGAGGGATTTGTTTCAAAGGTTGGAATAAATCAAGTCTGTAAGCTGCAACGATCCATTTATGGATTGAAGCAAGCTTCTCGTAGATGGAACATTCGTTTTGATGAGACAATCAAAGAGTTTGATTTTATCAAAAATGACGATGAACCATGTGTGTACAAGAAGGTTAGTGGGAGCGCAGTTTCATTCCTTGTATTATATGTTGATGATATATTACTGATAGGGAATGACATTCCTATGCTACAATCAATTAAAATCTGGTTATCTAAACACTTCTCCATGAAGGACTTGGGAGAAGCATCCTATATTTTGGGGATAAAGATCTATAGAGATAGATCTAAAAGGATGCTTGGTTTATCCCAAGGAACGTACATTGATGCAATGCTAAAGAGATTTAGCATGGAAGATTCCAAAAGAGGACTCATGCCGATGAGCCATGGAATACATCTCTCCAAGAAACAGGCCCCAAAGACACCTGAGGAGAGAGACCGAATGAGTAAGATCCCTTATGCTTCTGCAATAGGATCTATCATGTACGGTATGATATGTACTAGACCGGATGTTGCTCATTCACTTAGTGTAATGAGCAGATATCAGTCGAATCCAGGAGAAGAGCACTGGAAGGCAGTGAAGAATATCCTAAAATACTTGAGAAGGACTAAGGATATTTTTCTTGTCTACGGTGGGTCTGAATTAAAACTCGAGGGCTTCACAGACTCAAGTTTTCAAACGGACCAAGATGACAGTAAATCTGTTTCAGGGTATGTTTTTACCTTGAACGGAGGCGCAGTGAGTTGGAAGAGTTCCAAGCAGCAAACAGTTGCTGATTCAGTGACAGAGGCATAGTATATAGCTGCAAGTGAAGCTGCAAAGGAAGCTGTTTGGATGAAGAAGTTCATAACTGAACTTGGTGTGGTTCCTAGCATTGGAGAAGCAGTTCCCATTTACTGTGACAACACAGGAGCAGTTGCACAGGCTAAGGAACCGAGGTCTCATCAGAAATCTAAACACGTGTTGCGGCGATTTCATTTGATCAGGGAGATCATTGAAAGAGGAGACGTCACCTTGGAGCGTGTAGACTCTCAAGACAACATTGCAGATCCATTTACTAAAGCTTTAACACAACAGCAGTTTGATCGTCACTTAGAGAAGATGGGTATGAGATACCATGGCGATTGGCTTTAGTGCAAGTGGGAGATTGATAGTAGTGTGCATACAAGCCAATCATGTATGATGATAAAGCACGTACTTTGTAAACAATCTTATTTATTTATTAATGAAATATTCATTTATTACAGGCATTTAATTATCTACATGTTGCTGTTTTTATAATATGTAAATAACCCATAGTTTTAAGCAATGCTTTTAGAATCATGATGATGATCATGCTAATGAGATCTAAATTCTTAGAAAGTTTTAAAACTTAAATAGTTCCCAATCGTGGGATTACTAAAAAGGGGATTAGTAAATCCGGATAGATTGGTACATATGTTGCTTGCTCATTGGATGAGGATGATTGATCTCATGATCATTTGTGTGGAGACACTAAAGCAAGTATGTAGGTGCTTATTGAAGAATAAGTTCACTGAACGTGATTCGCTATGGAATACCTAATGGAGTTTTACTCGCATGTCAATAGGAATTCCTAGTGTGATAGTAGTACAAGTGATCCTTGGACTTGAGATCATCATAGTATCTTGTATGTAACAAATTATACTTTGACTTATTCCTTAAGACCTTTTAAGGCATATATAGGGTATGCTTGGGTATAATGAGTTACATATGGAGATAATGAATGATCAATAAAGAATCTACCACCTCTAGTAAAAGAGGAGATATGTCCCATGTGATTCGTTAAATGACAACCCAGGAATCCTTGGCCAAGGTGAAATGAAATTAGAAAGGAGTTTTTAATTTGCATTATTTGGAGTTGTGCATTTTCTAATCGAAATACATATAATTAAATAAAATAAGACTTGACAGTAAATCCATGTCTTATATTTAATTGGGACATTGTATGGTGGAAGGATTGAATTGTATGGTAACTATTAACTCACAGGTTCTTTTATGATTAATGTTTAAATCTATATTATCTGGAAAGTCGTTGATCGCTAGGGAGGCTTATCCCTATTGTAGAATAAATATTATTTATTTAAATAAATTATTAGTTTAATTTATTTATTTAAATAAGATTAAAATTGTTTTAATTGATTTATTCACAACCGGTTTAATATGGAGAACCTAAAGGGTCACACCATAAAAGGAAGAATAATTATTTAAGAAGGTAATGGCATAATCGTAATAATGCATTAAGTATAATTAATTTAATCTTTGGTGATAGAATAAATTAAATAGCTTAATGTTTATTATTTAATATTTTGGAAATATTAAATATAAATTAATAATAAGAGTCTTATTAATATTATTATAATTATTATTATTTTAATTTCTAAAGGAGTTTAGTAATTAATTTAATATTTAGTACTCTCATTTATTCCTAATAAGATTAGGAGACAAATTAATTAAATGAATTTAATTAATTATTCCCATGTGGTGGGAAGCCTAAATTAATTAAAGGAGTTTAATTAATTAAAAGAAATCCCATGTCTAATAGGATTAGAAGGATTGACCAATGTCTATATAAGAGAGGTCTTATAATAGATATTAGATTGATGCAATTCCAATTGTTGGAGAGTACTCCTTTTCTATAGAGAATAGAAAACTAAGCCAAACACCCTCCTTCTTGATAATTCATCTTCCTTGGTGGATCACCTCTAGAGGCCAAACACTTGGGTGGCTAACGTTGATCAAAGAAAGGAATCTAACCCGGAAATTCAAGGAGATCACGAAGAACAAGGAGTTGAACTAGTACCTGTGGAAGCTTCGTTCTACAAGGGTATGATTCTATAACTTCTTATTTATCGTTTTAAATTAATAATTTGCATAAAGGATGATCCGGGTAATGGTTTTGTAGAAATTTTTTTTAAACTCTGATATATCATGCTTCCGCTAATTTTTGCAATTTGATTGCGTCACGATTTCGTACAAACCCAACATTCCAAGCAGCAAACAGTTGCTGATTCAGTGACAGAGGCAGAGTATATAACTGTAAGTGAAGCTGCAAGTTGATGTTTCGGATGAAAAGTTCATTACAGAACTAGGAATAGTTCCTAAGTCTCATCTTGAATCTAAACATGTGTTGCGGCACTTTGATTAAAGAAATCATTGAAAGAGGAGAGTGTAGACTCTCAAGACAACATTGCAGATCCATTTACTAAAGCTTTAACACAACAGCAGTTTGATCGTCACTTAGAGAAGATGGGTATGAGATACCATGGCGATTGGCTTTAGTGCAAGTGGGAGATTGATAGTAGTGTGCATACAAGCCAATCATGTATGATGATAAAGCACATACTTTGTAAACAATCTTATTTATTTATTAATAAAATATTTATCAAAGGCATTTAATTATCTACATGGTGCTGTTTTTATAATATGTAAATAACCCATAGTTTTAAGCAATGCTTTTAGAATCATGATGTTGATCATGCTAATGAGATCTAAATTCTTAGAAAGCTTTAAAACTAAAATAGTTCCCAATCGTGGGATTACTAAAAAGGGGAATAGTAAATCTGGATAGATTGGTACATATGTTGCTTGCTCATTGGATGAGGATGACTGATCTCATGGTCATTTGTGTGGAGACACTAAAGCAAGTATGTAGGTGCTTATTGGAGAATAAGTTCACTGAACGTGACTCGCTATGGAATACCTAATGGAGTTTTACTCGCCTGTCAATAGGAATTTCTAATGTGATAGTAGTACATGTGATCCTTGGACTTGAGATCATCATCGTATCTTGTATGTAACAAATTATACTTTGACTAATTCCTTAAGGCCTTTTAAGGCATATATAGGGTATGCTTGGGTGTAATGAGTTACATATGGAGATAATGAATGATCAATAAAGAATCTACCACCTCTAGTAAAAGAGGAGATATGTCCTATGTGATTCGTTAAATGACAACCCAGGAATCCTTGGCCAAGGTAGAATGAAATTAGAAAGAGGTTTCTAATTTGCATTATTTGGAGTTGTGCATTTTCTAATCGAAATACATATGATTAAATAAATTAAGACTTGACAGTAAATCCATATCTTATATTTAATTGGGACATTGTATGGTGGAAGGATTGAATTGTACGGTAACTATTAACTCACAGGTTCTTTTATGATTAATGTTGAAATCTATATTATCTAGAAAGTCGTTGATCGCTAGGGAGGCTTATCCCTATTGTAGAATAAATGTTATTTATTTAAATAGATTATTAGTTTAATTTGTTTATTTAAATAAGATTAGAATTGTTCTAATTGATTTATTCACAACCGGTTTAATATGGAGAACCTAAAGGGTCACACCATAAAAGGAAGAAGAATTATTTAAGAAGAAAATGGCATGATAGTAATAATGCATTAAGTATAATTAATTTAATCTATGATGATAGAATAAATTAAATAGCTTAATGTTTATTATTTAATATTTTAGAAATATTAAATATAAATTAATAAGAGGAGTCTTATTAATATTATTAATATTATTATTATTTTAATTCTAAAGGAGTTTAGGAATTAATATAATATCAGTACTCTCTCTCAATCCTAATAAAGATTAGGATATAAATTAATTAAAAGTATTTAATTAATTAATTAAATAAAACCCTATTCTAATTGGATTAGGAGGGTTAACCTAATATCTATATAAGAGAGTCTTATATCAGAAATAAGGAATGATGTGAAATTTTCCAAGAGTTGGGAGTACACATATTCTATAGAGATAGAAACAAGGGTTAAGCCAATAACCCATCTTCTTGAGTTCTTCATCTTCCTTGGTGGATCACCGTTAGAGGCCAAACATTTGGGTGGCTGACATTATTCAAGGGAAGGAGCCACTATCAGAGGAATCAAAGGAATCAAAGGAGTAGAACTTGTACCTGAGGAAGCTTAGATCTTCAAAGGTATTATTCCATGTTCTCTCTTTTCTGTTATTGATAACAAGCACAAAGCATGATCATGGTTATGGGTTTGTATAAATTTTGAAAACCTAGTTTTTACGCTTCCGCCCTATTTATGTGATTTGATTGCATGATTGCATTACATACAAACCCAACAACCTACTCGTCAAATACCCCCAAACTTAAACATTTGCTTGTCCTCAAGCATTGCAGTACTTAAGCAATGAATTAACATGAATTTTAACAATGGCCTCAAAGAATATCTTCTAATGATAACTCTAGATTTTTTTTAAAACATGCAAAGCCTAAAGTTTTAACTCACTCATCAATTCCACCACAGTTTATGATTCTTTACGTTCGTGTGTGCATCTAAATGTTCCACTAGTTATAACTCAAATATCACCAAATACTCATGCAAGATTTTTAATATCAACTCTTGAAACTTAATTTTCACATCAATTCCACTACTAAAGGCAAGACATAACTTTAGAGGTTCAAACTGATATTTAAACATTTAAGCACACATGAACCCTTCCCAAATATTTTTAAAAAAAAATTCTTTTTCTTTTTTTAGTGAGTGTGTTTTACGCTCTATCTCACTTCCCATTGAACGAGTGCGTTTTACGCTCCATCTCGTGGCTATGTTTATGGGTGAGTGTGTTTTACGGTCCATCTCAACCCACCACATGAATCATTATTTCTACTTGGGATGGTTCCAATTTCTTTTCAAAACACCCCAAGATTTCCCCCAAACTTATGTTAATGCCTAAATTTCGCTTTGAATGATGCTTCAATAAGATTTCTCGAGTTTCAAAGATACCTTTCACAAGCATTTAAACAATTAATTTCTTTTTTACGCCCAACTAGCTAAACAGATGGATATGTGTTTATAAGTTCAAAAAACTCACAAGTAATGTAAAACCAACTTGTCAGTCGAAATCTAGACTAAGCATGCTCATCAATTCTTCAAAAGTTAAAAACTCGCTAACCACCCACTTATCATTGGCCAAAATCAAAAAATTCCATCAAAACATTGCCAAAAGTAACATGATAACTACCCCCAACTTAAAATAGACATTGTCCTCAATGGCTAAAATATGAAAAAGTTAAGTAGAGGACTTCCCTGAAAATACAGCATCTTCCTCCTTGTCCGCTAAGTTTGGAGAATATGTTAAGCATATTGTAGCAAATTGGGCACCACCACACTTGAATTCGACTTGAAAAACCTATAAACCCACAATAAAAGTAATCTTATTAAATCCTAAATAAATTCAAAATTACTAATATAATACCTAATAAAATCAAAATATTAAAATTAACATTGGGTTGCCTCCCAATAAGCGTTTGTTTTATAGTCTCAGCCAGACTTCTTCAACTCTCTATCCAATTCCCCTTCGAAAATTGAGGAACCCTCCATCCATTAGTAGCAATGTATCTTTTTAGAGCTTCCCAATAGTAAGGGCCATTGAATCACAACCACCTTGCATGATCTTTTTAAATAAATTCTTTTTTAACACCTTCAAGTAGCTAGGTGTTTGCCCAAAAGTGTCTGTGAAGAGATTATGGCATTGAAGCTTGTCAAACAAAACGGATTCTACTTCTCTCTTTCCTTTCTCATCCCACTATGGCTCCAAAGTTGTACTAGCTCTAATATCACATATAGCCTTGCCTATGACACGACTACCAATTGGACATGGCTTTGCAAATCTGACCGGATCCTTAAATTTGGTGGAGAGGGCACTTGGGGAACTAACAGAATCGGTTTGTCTTCTTTGGAATTCACAGTTAAATCTTCGCCGATATTGTTTTCCTTTTCCCCACTTGTCTCCTCTCTCTCAATATCTAGATCATTTGGCACATCCAGTTGCAGATTTGGTTCAGGCTCTCCATCAGTTTCAGAATCCATGTCATAAAGCCAAGTGTTTGGAGGACGGTTGTTTAAGGCTTTGGTCATTTGCTCTATCTGATTCTCAAGATTTTGAATTGACCTCTTTTGATTAATCCTCTTCTCCTCATTCGACGCTATGAACTTGGACAACAATTCCCCTAGTCTTGAATTATCTGTTTTAGATTCGGAATCCATGTATTAAGGACCATTGGTTGAGGTAGTGATGAGTTGCTCCATCTGGTTCTGAAAATTTTTGCTCGATATTTCCTGACTCATCCTTATCTCCTCTTGGTTTTCTATGAGTTTTGACATGAATTCCTCCATATTTGACTTTTCTTCTTGTGGCAATGGAGGTGGACATGAGAATTCTGGTGTGTATATTGGATTTGGAGCATAGTATTGGTCTTTATAATTGTAGCTCCATGAATAATCCGGGTGATACACCCAATCTTGGTGATAGTTAGGACTAATATAGTTGTTGAGGTAATCACTACCATACTGCCTCAGTCCAAAACTGATGGTGTATTGATGACTCAGATGGTTGCCAGTACAATAATTACAAACTAATGCTATCCTTCGAATACGTTGGGCTGCAAGAACATCCAACCTCTTTGAAAGTATCTCAAGATGTGCTGATAATGTAGAAAGTGCATTAAGTCCATCAATTCATATTTCCCTTAGTTGAGTCATTCTCGTATATGGCCATTGATAAGCAAAGTCATCCATGGTACCTGAAAAGCGAGAAATATAGGAAGAGAATTAAAATAAAATAAAAAAATGTTTAAATTAAGACTTATTTGATTGAAATTAATATTGGCAAATAATTATTAAAATAATTCCCTGGCAACGGCGACAAAAACTTGTTGGGTAAAATCTAGTTACGCACAACACGCAAGTATACGTGGTCAACAAGTAATAAAGTTAAAATAGAGTATCGTTCCCACGAGGAATTATTTAATAAAAATCACCAAATACTAACCTGTAACCAACTTAATCTTATTAAACGAATGAATTAATATTATGAATTAACAATATATAATTAAACTAATTCTAACTACCCCTAAATGAAATTAGAATATGAAGACTTGAGACTACAATTTCACATATTGTTTCATTTAAATCAATACACTTCCCATTAAATCACATTAATTATCTCGGATTGTTAATCAAGAACACTAAGGAAAAATATGACCATCTCTCGAATACCCATATCAACTTAAATCCACAGATGATAAAACTAAGTAGAACACCCTAATTAACTAATGCACTATATCTCTATGTGAATTACAATTAAAGAGAGTTTAAGCCCAAGTTCTTATCAGATTATATGTGGTGTAAAGGTATATCTCTATCCTAAACACAAATCATGAATTCCAACGTCATGTAGAAAACACAATCACAGGCTATTATGATCAGATCTAAACCCATAATCCGTCTCTCAATTTCATATGGATTATCACGGTAATTGATAGCTAGGCAATTAAACAAATATTCACAAACTATAATAGACAATCTAATAATAATGAACAAGACTAATAAAGAATCATATCAAAGTAAACTACGTAACAAGATCCATTATAATCTCAAAATTGAGTTTAGCTCATAATTAAGTTAAAATCCATAATCCACAATTGTTTATACATTGAAAGATAACAAGATAGAAGTAAAGAGAAGTTAGGAATTGAGGTATGCAAATCTAAATTTCTCTTGCTCCACTCTGAATCTCCAATAATTTTTAATTGCTTCAATCTTCCACTCTAATCTAATCTAAGGTTTTAATCTAATCTAATCTAATGGAATATATCCCTCCGAATCCTTGTGCATTCTTCTCCTTTTATTGCCCTCTGATGATCCTTCTCCAAATCAACTCTTCGGAATCCTTTTTGGCTTAGAATTCTTCATAGCAGCAAAATTTTCAAGTGTGACCTTGCCCAAGCACCTAGGCCCTTGAATTTGTACTGATTCAAACACCTAGGCGCTTGAAATCAGAATGTGCTAGCAAAGTCAAGAGCCTAGGCCCTTGAATTTGTACTGATTCAAATGCCTAGGTGCCTAACTTAGACCTCAAATTTACAAAAATGCCATTCTGATGATTTTTAATGACTTTTAATTATTCTCTTCCAAAATGACCAATTTGACCCTCCAGCTCCATCTTATAAAAAATAACACACAAAAACAAATAAGATGATACTAAAAACACTTAAGGATAACACTAATTAATGAATTCGTATGTATGAAACCCACTCATCACATATCTAATGCCAAACCCGTGAGGTGCTCATACTCCTCTAGTGTAGGAGTCAACTCATGAAGGTCGAACCTGAAAACCCGGCGCTATGGTATCCAGCAAGACAACATGATATCCACAAAGCCCCGTGAAACCTAAAAAGAGAAAATGGCCAAAGAATGCCCCAGCATCTGATCCACTATCCCCCTCTATATGGGAGGTAAACTATCATACCAAGATCTCAATGACGATGCTATTAAAGAAGGTGGCAGGTGCTCGATACGGCTGACGGTAGATGAAGACATCTATATAACCGTATCATGAGACCATCCAAAGGTCAAATCTAAACTCACCTGTCTAAGTACATATCCATGACATGATACATGCATAATGACAATGATAAATAATAATAGGCTGCAATAGATAGGAAATATCATGCATTTCTTAAATACACTATCTACTAAAAGCATCATCTCTGTCTGCTCATAAAATGCAAAAGAAAAAGTATAGGGAAATGGGGCACAGCCGCTCAATGACTAACAGAGGCCTATCAAAAGATAAAACGATAAATGGGGTACAACCGCCCAATATCTAACAGAGGCCTATCAAAAGAAATAGCGAGAAAGCTATCAAACGAAATCTATAATATCTGTATTAAGGCGATCGACCTGCTGCAGCTCCTCCTGAGTCACAGAATCTAGGCCAGTGGGAATGTCCCGTCGATATAAAAGAGGATCGGCACCTGTATAGCTGCCAGAATATGGATTTGTTGAGGGACCAGCTCCGGAGCTAGAAGGATCAAACGAATATGCCACTGACAGATCCCTGCCAAGGTGCTTGATGAAAAAATGAGCCCTCTCCAACCGCTGGGTCAATCCTAAAATTTTCTCCAAATGAGTGGGCTCTCTAAGACAAGTTATCCAGTCTGTCATCATCACAGACCTCGGCACCATATCTGCCATAAACTCAGTAGCACGAGTCTGAGCTCCGATAGTGTGAGGACTCCACCAGCGATGAAATGCCTCCTGAGTATGAGGACCCTCTGACATGGTGAAGCCATCTATGCCCATCAGGGGAATATCTATGAGTGGCTGAGCTAGTGGCCAATGATGCCAAATAGGAGGAACAAAGGGAATGCAGATGTCTCCCGTAATTCTCTGGATAGCGCACTCTCCCAAGGAGAGCTCTCAACCTCCCTCGGTCTAAAAGGGAATTCGACGAGTGGCCAATGTAAACTCCATGCTTGTCGGAAAGCCATCATTGAACCCGACTGTAAGATAGTCCGGGGTGTGAGGAACTCACGTGATAGAGTCGGCAGTCAACAGCTCTAGTTGCAAGCGGGAGTGGGTAATCCCTCTGCTACTGGGACCTCCGTCAAAATAGAGTGATGCCAACGTCGTCCCCTCGGATATGTCTCCAAGCCCAAATTAGTGGTTGGGCGTAGGCAAGGGAGCCTCTCATATGCCCAAAACTGGCAATATAAAGATCAAATGACCTCAGAGATGAAACTGTTAACCACAAATGAGGAAAATTGAAAGGTGAAAGAAAAATACTCACCAGCACAAAGTGATAAAAACCTAGCCAAGCCTCCATCAAGGCCTCAGAGCGTAGGCGCATCCTGCGAAGAAAGTAGGCAAATGTATAGGTGCCCCAATCAAAATCACTGAGGCGCTCCACAAATTGAGTAGCACTCACCAGAGTGAAAGAGATTGTCGAGGAGTTTTCTGCAATGAAATAACACCTGATGATCACCAAGAATAGTCGCCGAAGAATGCGATCTCTAACCCTCTGATCATCAGGCAGAGGCTCAGTCAAAGCCCCGCTCTTGGCATCTACCCTTGATGGCCGTCACAGGAACTCCCAAAAGGGAACGAACGGTAGCAGGTGAAATATCAGCCACTAATGGCACTGGATCCCTTGCAAACTCTGTCCTTTTGATAAACCTCCAATCCATAGGTGTCATCATCACCTCACAGTCCAACAGATGGAGAGATTAGGTCTGGTGGAACCAGCACTCAGATAATGCCCTCAGAAAACCCCAGGGGCAACGACGGGGAGGAATAGAAAAGAAGGCCTCAAAACCCCAAATGTTGACGATGGCCTGATACGCTGGATGTAGAGTATGATATAAAGAGTGGATGCTGAATTAGTTCCCCCTATGCTACGTGAAGCCGGGAACCTGCATTAAATAGCAAGTCCAGATTAAACATATGCCCTGAATTGGAAAAAGAAAGGAAAATTTAGAATGAAAACTTCAGCCACCTCATTGGCATGAAGGTATATCGAGGGATGACGTCTCAAATCTCCCAAAAGCTTCAGAATCAGCACAACAATGGTTGGAAGCTCCCTATGCGGAGCATGAAATGGAGTGGGATCCACTAATGGGACAACCTCGTCGTCCACGTCATCCAGCATCTCAACCCGAATCAGACGAATCACAGACTCAACCAATCGACGAGGCGGCCGAGCTTGACGAGGCTGAGGAATATTAGAAGCTCTCCTCTGCCTCACACCTAAAGTGACCCTGCTAGCACTACCCGGTCTATCTGGCTCCATAACCTGGACAAAGTCTCCAAATCACCTCAGAAAGGGCGAGGTAAGCCTTAAACCTACGACTTATTAAATTAAAGCATTGCTTCGTGCATCTATTAAGTCCTAAAGCATGCAGTAGTTAACAAAAATTCGCAGTAGAGTTAAAATTATATGTTCATTAAATACTCAGGCTTTTGAAAAAAATTCACCAGTCTCCTTTGTAAATTGGACTGTCCGCATGCACATAGGCGTGACTATGTGGCCATTAAGTAGAACACCTACCCAAAACCACAAACAGTTTATATATATATATATATAAATTAAAATCAAACTCTCCATGGCAGCTAAATTACCATGTGTATTTTTAGTTGAAAATCCAAGCTCATTTGCCCACAAATAGGACGAGTAAACTGGCCAAAAAGGGTGACAAATGACTGTATCAGAAATCAAATTTTTTTACATCAAAACATTCAGCGTAGTAAAACATGCATATTTACTAAGTATGAAAAATTTTTATCAAGTCATATAGGCATGCATATTCGCTATATTGTGTCTAAAAGCATACTATATGAGATCTAACATTCTAATGGTCAAAACTTAAAAAGAAAGGATGTAAACGTTACCAAAAATGTGTGAAACATTTGTACGGTGACAGAATTTGAAAAAAGCAGCCCGAACTCAGTAGATCTGAAGAAGAAATCTAGGATTCTCTTTATAGTTCAAACTTGAAAATGAAATTTGAAAGCCACGGAAGCCTAAGTTATACTCGAAGGGAGTAGCAACTCCACCTGCGGCAGCTGCAAGTGGACCTGTGGCTCCCTAAGGTGGGTCCCACCCCCTCTTGCTCGGTCTAATTAGAGTTGAAATGGAGTTTACAGAATCTAAAAAGTATAATTAGTGAAAAAACTGCTACGCGATTGAGCGGAATGGCCTGAAACCCTGGTTCTAAGCGTCAAGTTCCTAATAACAGAAGAAGCTCCTTGTAAGCCATTGGTAGAAGCCCAGATGTGGTGTTCAGAATGCCAATGATGAAAACTGCTAAAAATTGCAGAAAACTTCCTCTGTCAGAGCTTCGGGGAAAGTCCGGCGTTGTGAACAGCAGGTTTTGAATGCGTCAAAGTGTCTAGATTTGTCCAAGGATATGACCTATCAGAAAGATACCCCCACATTAAGATCGATTAGGTCTGACATTCCAAGCTATTGGTGACAACTCAAGCGAAGCATCGGGAATGAGCCGGTGATGAAAGTCGTTGAAAACTACTTCCACGTCGAGATCGATTAGGTCTGACATTCTATGGTATTGGCAACAACTCCAGCGAAGCATTGGGAATGAGCCGGTGATGAAAGTTATTGGAAACTACTTCCACGTCGAGATCAATTAGGTCTGATATACCAAGCTGTTGGCGACAACTCCTACGAAGCATCGGGAACGAGCCGGTGATGGCAACCGTTGAAAGGTACTTCATCGAAGGTCAGAGTCTATGACATACCAAATCGTTGGCGACAACTCCAGCTTAGCATCGGGAATGAGCCGGTGATGAGAACTGTGGAGAAACTTTCCCCACAGATGACATATGATGGAATCTGTTAAATAAATCCCTAGCGGGAGCACCAAGAAGGATCGGTGGTTCAACCGACCGTGTAAACTAACGTTCGAGTAGGCACCGAGAATGGTCGGTGATGGTCAAACTGCACAAACTACCATGCGAGTAGGAATCAAATTAGTTCATCGATCATTGTAAACTACCATTCGGGCAGGCATCGAAGAGGTTCGATGATGGTCAAAATCGTTATCAACTATTGTTAGATTAGATCGTAAGACTTCTATCCCTGACAGAAACGTCGGCATCAACCGAATAATAATCCAAACCGTTGGCAATAACTCTAACTTAGCATCGGGAAAGATCCGATGATGTAAACTGGTGTAAGCTATCATCAGGATAGGCATCATGAATCCCTAATGAGGTTACTCGTTAAAAGAGGAACATCCCCAGCTGATAAAAAGTCAAAAATCTTATCTAGAGAAAGAAGATGTTGGTAACAACCCCAACGTCGAGTTTAGAAATGTCTAAAGGCATCATCCAAGGAAGAACCTTCCCCATAGAGATCTTGAAAACATATCTAAAGTATGTCGTATGATTAGTCTGGATAGCATCAAAGGACATGGTAAATCATTGGCTTTAACCCAATACAACATGGGAGAAGATCCGGTAACGATCAAGTTTTGCAAACTACCGTTCGAGTAGGGATCAAAAGAATTCAGTGAAAACCAGCATGAACAACTCCATCCCCAGCAGAAATGGCGGGAGCAGTCAGTGATAACATACCCGTGGCAACTAACACCACAAGGGAATATATCATTCGTAACGTGACATATCATGTATTGCATTACATTTACATGTGTCATATTTACAGTGTCTAGCAGTCTTTATCCTTTTTATTCCATTGCATTACATAAATATGATAAAGAGGGGCATCTGTAGGCACTTAAAATTTTGCACTCCTCTAACTAACCATATAAGAGGGCAAAACCGTCTTTTACCTTCTGGTAATAACACCGGAAGATAAAGTCAGCCCGGCGAATACACTGGGATGTAAAGTCAAACCCTGGCAAAAACCTTGGGAGATACAGCCACCCCTAGTGACAACACTTGGATGTCAATTCAAGCCCCAGCGACAACCCCAGGAGATATAGTAACCCCGACAACAACATCGGGATGTCAAGTCCATCCACAATGACAATCCCGGGAGAACGATAACACCGGGATGTCAAGTTAAGCTCCAGGGACAACCCTGGGAGATACAGTAACCCCAGCGACAACACCGGGATGTCAAGTCAAACTCCGGCGACAACCCCGGGAGGTACAGGACCCAGACGACAACACTAGGAGACCGAATCAACTTTGGAGACATCCTTGAAGCATCAAATAATCCTAAGAGACAACCTTGGGAGACCAAACCAAGCTCGGAGACAACCCTAAGGAAGAACAGAGTCGGCTGGGATCAAACCTCGGAGACAACCCCGAGAAAACAGTCAAAAACCTTGTCAATCCTGGAGACAACACCTGGAAAGGCAAAATGGTCATTTTACCGACTTGATGTCAAATCAAGTCAAATCAAGCCAAATCGATGCAATGAGGGTCAGAAAGAGCAATAGCATCAATCCCAACTAAAAATAGCACAAGACAGCTCTACAGACGGACTACAAAAATTAAAAGATCTGGTCACGGACCCATCTTCCAAGATTCAGAAAAGGTCAAATCCCATGTCATTGTTTAGCTCTCGGGAAGGGCTTTTCGGAAAGGTATAGCATGCCTCAAACGGATTTTTGGATTGAAAGTTATGAAGGTTCGAAGCCGACATCGAGTTGGTCGGAGTGCACGTACTTCGAGATGACATGACCCAAGGGAGTGGGCCCCACTCAGGGAGATGCACCTCCACCCATGGCTACTGCGGGTAGACCCGCTACCATTTTGTTCTATAAATAAGACCCCACACCCCCCTTGCAAAAAAAGAGAAAAAAATAGAAAATCAGAGAAACTCCGCCCATTTCGACCTTTAGCCCTACTTCTAGTACTCCAAACTTCAATTTTATTCTTCCAATACATTTGCATACGTATATTCTACAACATATCAAAAATTAAATGGTGAAAACAGAGATTTGAAGCCCTTCGAATGGCAAGAAGCCCGTGGAACTGCCTATTGTAAGTTTTTTTTACGATTAGAAGTCATTACCTACTTTATTACATATGTATGAACGTGCATATAAAGTTTCATCTTCTGGTTTTGCCATGATCTCAAATCCATGGCCCTTCTAACTTACTGTTTATTATATATAAGTGTATATATATATACGTTTTTCTTTGTTTGCACAGCCTATATTGTTAATCCGTTGCTTTTACTCGCTTATATACATATATATATATATATATATATATATATATATATATATATACACCAACTTGTTCAGCCTAGATTGCTAATTCGTGGCCTTTTCAGTTTTATTATATATATAATTGATTATATATATACTAACTTTCAATTTCGTCAAGCCTGGATTGTAAATCCGTGGTATTTACAGCTTATATAAATATATATATATATATATATATATATATATATATATATAACTATACATATATAATTATTCTGACTTCATTTGGCCTAGATTGCAAATTCGTGGCCTTTTTACAACTTTTAAAATATATATATATATATATATATATATATATATATATATATATATATATATATATATATATATTTTATATTTTAGTTGAGCTTGGATTAGAAATTTATGGCTCTTTACAGCTTATATATATATATGAATATATATATATATATATATGAATATATATATATATATATATATATATATCCATTTCTCAGTTGAGCCTGGATTAAAATTTTGTGGCTCTTTACAACTTATATATATATATATATATATATATATTTCCATTTCTGTCGAGCCTGGATTAAAAAATCGTAGCTATTTACAACTTTTATATATATTTACAATAAGTTGGGCCTGGATTAGAAATTTGTGGCCCATTACAGCGTTTATATATATATATATATACATTTTTCAGTCGGGCCTGGATTAGAAATTCGTGGCCCTTTACAACTTTTACTATATATATATATATATATATATATTCTTTATTCAATGTGATTAAATCTTTGCTTTAATTATTCATTTTATATGAATTTATGTTAATATAAATTTGGTGGATTATATTTATCTAAATCTAGCTCTTTCTAACTTTCAAATGGTTCAAAATCGGTTAAACCGAAATCGAGGGAGCAAGAATGGCTATGATTTATTTAAATCTAGCTTTCTTTCTAGCTTTGTAAATATTTGAGTGACTACGCGCCCCTAGATCAATATCTAGTGGGAACGGGAAGCTTTGACTACGCGCATGCAAGGATTTGATGATGAATCCTTTGTTTTGCGACGTCTAGAGTATAATTTGTATTATATGTTAATATTTGTGTTGTGCAGGTTTCTTAATCTTTTTTTGTGAGCCTAGGAATCATGGGATTAATGATCAACCACACGGATCTAAATTCGATTCCCATGATGGACAAATCCATATTGTAAATACATCCTGCCAATGTTTCTGTAAATGTCAATCAAATGGACCTTAAAATCGTTATCCGGATTTAAGGTCTCTACATAGTACATTGTGCTTTGTAGTGCTAGGGTCACTTGGATGACTTTCATGCCCATAAGAAGACCATCACTTATATATACATTATGTGGTCGAGGATGCTTCGTATCCCGATAATAAACATCCAAATCAAGCCGAATGCGAAATAAAATAAAATGGAAGTATCAAAAGGCTTCAATTCCTATGCGAGCATAAGGGTTTGAAAACCATCTTTCAAAATGACATTTTCATATCTTGTGTAAAAATGGACTTTTCAAACCCTTCGTATATAGGTCCAACGAAGCACAACACCACTTTCAAAATCAAATACGTAGGCTCAATTACTTCCAGCACACACACACACATTGCAAATAAAAAGGGAAATATTAAAAAGATGCGGTAACCGTGTTTCACGATAGTCGAGGGTGCCTAACACCTCGCCCCACTTAAACAAGCCCCCGAACTTTAAGAATCTCGGTTTCCAAGGCCATGTTTTGACAGCGTCTAGTAATTGGGCCTACTTGCACACTTTTCAAACAAAACTCGGTTGAGTTGGTACAACCATTTCAAAATATACCAACTGGCGACTCTGTAAACCATTCAAAATCATCGACATGATACATGTCGACATTTTCCTAAAAATTTTACCCTTCATAAAATAGATAAGATAAATAACGGTCGAAAATAACAAAATTTAGGGAAAGGAAGATCTGTCCAAAGAGAATATTTTTTCCTGACGTCGACAAGGGGTATTACTCTATCCTTCGTATGTATTTACGCATTTGAATCCATTTTGGCACTTCCTGCCCCGATTATGTTCACAGCCCATGTATTATGCTGCAGCAGAAGGTTGGTGTTAACTTTTGGCTGGTCAGGTCGTTGGACCACAACATCGCCACTTTTGATCAGATTTTGATATTTTAAGGACCAGCAATCTTGTGTATCGTATCCCGGAGACCCTTAATTGTAAGCACATCTCTGTCTTAGACTGCATCTTTTACTTTTTAGATCCATAGGTAGAGCCAATTCGATAATTTTCTTCTGCTTGATTAATAACTCCAATACATTTTCTAGGGAATAGCCTAGTGGACTGAACACCCGATTTTCTGTTCTTTTAAATTTTCTCTTTCTGTCCTTTATTGGTTGAATACGGCCTGTTATTGTAATGACATATTGTCTTCCCTCTTCCAAATGGGGGGACTATGGTTGGGTATCCTAGCTTTCCCTTGTAAAACGAGGGATACATCTTCAATATTTAGAGCACTCGCATAGTTGTCAGACTATATATGCTCGGCGACTGCTTCCAAGGCAGCAAGATCTTTAATCTTGCCTGCTTTCAGGCCCATCTCTGTCATTTCACCTTGTTTGATCATCTCCGAGAATGGCTTACCTATTCCTGCTAGGATTCTCTCATAGTAAGGTGCCTCTTGGATGTCTATAAATGTCATTACCATTTCAGTTTCTGTCTTTGGTGGGCTAACATGTGCTGCCATACACCTCCATCTTTGGGCATATTCACGGAAAGACTCAGTACCTTACTTTTGGACTTTAGTCACTTGGTATCGATCCGATGCCATTTGTAACTAAGAATTGTACTGATTTAGGAAGGTGTGGGCTAACTCTTCTCAGCTGTGTATTTTGGCATTGTCAAGTTAGGCATATCAGGCTCTAGCCATTCCAGTTAAACTTTTCTGGAATAACTACATTCTGAACTTCTCGTCCTCTGAATAGGATCCTAGTTCTCCTATGTACACTTTCAGATGGGTATAAGGATCGCCTGACCCATTGTATTTCTCAAAGTCCAGTATTTGGAACTTGTCCGAATAACGAGTTCCTGGGAATATGCAAAGATCTGAATAATTGACACTCCCATAGGTTACAGTTCCATTTATTGACCGGATGATTTCTTCCATTTGTTGGACTTTCTTTCGGATATCACCAGTTTCTTGGTTTTCCCTAAGATTTGTGATTTTAGGGGTTTTGTTGGTTCTTTCACTAGATCGAGGTTCAGGTATCTCTATTTCCCTCTTTTTGTCTGCACTTTGATTGCCACCTTGTGAAGAGGAATTTAGTTGAGCGGGCGTCTGTTGGCCCTGAGTTCTTTTACTTTTTTATTTTAGGAGGATAACCAACTATGCTATTTGATTCTTAAGTCCCTCAATCTCCTTTCGAGATACAAAACCTAATTTGTGTTGGGCGTTTTCATCCATATCAGTGGATAGGTTTGGTGCCTTCTTAGATTTCGATCTGATAAATGGATCAATAATCTTGCCTACAAGAAGAGTAGGTAGTTTAGTCTTGACAAAACTAACAATATGCATGATGTGCAATGTGTCAGTTTTAGGGGGTTTTAATGTTTTCCTGTAAAACAAAGGTCAGTTGTTTTGATGACATGATAGCATAATATTTAGAACTGGATTTGATATTTGGCATGGATTTAATATTTAATATTTGACAGGAATGGAATTGTAAGGGAAAGGCATGAAGAGTCTTCCCTTCGTGTTTGGTTTATCAGAGGCTAACCTATCTTAGGTTACTCTCACGGGCTTTTCAGCATGAAGGTTCCCAGATCATCACAATTTACTAGATGAGAAGTTAATCAAATCTTTCAATTGGAGCGAATCTAAGTGGCGCCTTTCTTGAGCCTCGCTGGATTAGTCTCCTCCTGAGTTTAGTAATCAGCGACGGGTTCGCCTCCTAGTTGAGGAATCACACAACATACATTCACATACATCGCGCCTCAGCATATGTAATGATGCCATTGTGCGAAGAACTAATATAAAGCATTGTAAGAGATATTCATTCAAATACATTCAATATAAAGACATCATTCACACACATGCATATAAAAGGGAATTAAAAAGATTAAAATGCGGCTTAAGCCCTATAATGTCCCCAGCAGAGTCGCCACCTGTTGACGCAGGGAAACTTTCCTTGGATTTTCTACCCTTTAGATTTTGATATGTTGATTTTGTCTTTCTTTAAAGTGTGAGATTTTTGGAAAAATTGACATATAAAGTCGACGATTTGAAAAGATTGATTTTAATGATTGGGTGGAATTAGACAGAGTCGCCAGCTTTTATGAGTTTAAATGGTTGTACCAGCACAACCGGAGTTTTAAAAGGTTTTTGCAATATGACCCAATATGTGACTCCGTTTAATTGGTCTGGAAATCGAGATTCATAGAGTTTAGGGGCTTCCTTAAGCGAGGGGAATATGTTATGCACCCCCCGACTTCCGTAAAACAAGGTTACTGCGTCTTCTCATTCCAAAAGCATATGAAGTGTGTGTGTATGTGTGTGATGCAGATAAATGTGCTCACATTTCGTTATTTGAAAGTAGTGATAGGCCTTTTTGAACCTATATACAAAGGGGTTTGACTTATTGAAAAGTTCATTTTTAATAGGCATATGAAAATGAAGTTTTGAAAAGCTGTTTTCAAACCCTTTCGCTCGCATAGGAATTGAGGCCTTTGATACTTTCATTTTATTCCAAGCTTTTTACCCACCCTGACGACTTTATTTATATATACTCGAGATACGAAGCATCTTTGCAACAATATAAATATTATCTACAAGGGTCGGGCTCTTTATGGGCATGAAAGCCATCGAAGTGAACCCGAGAACCACAAACCATATTTTTCACTATTTTGGGGCCTTAAATCTGGATAACCTGTAAGGACTGAGAATTTCACATGATTATATGTATAATTTTTACGAATAATTTTTTTTAGAAAGTTTTTGAACCATATAAGTTTATATTTGAATTAAGCTAGATAGTTAATTTATTAACTAAGAAGTATACTTAATCATTTTCAAGGAAGAGTAAAATAAGTTCTGTTAGAAATTAACATAGCTTGAATGTTAGCCTTGATTATTATATTAAAAAGATTTATAATCTTTAAGTAATTAATTATCGATATGGATTATGTGAAGTGATTATATGATTATGTGAGTATTTAAATATAACAAGGATTTATCAATAATGATAAATATGTTATGACTTATGTGGAATATGTACGTGATTGAATAAATATACATTATATAATGTGTATTCATTTATTTGGTTAAAAGAATTGAAAATAAAGTTATGTAACCTAATACATATATTAGGTATGGTAATTAAAAACCTAATGAGTTATAATATGAGAGAATGATAGTATTTTAAAATATATACTAACCCTAAGAGATTTATTTTATACATCTCTATTAGTTAATTTTATAACCTAAGTAAAGCAAGTCTAATTGGGTTATGAAATTAAAGATATATGACTAAGGAATTAACTTGCTTAGGTGTGTAATGAAAATCCTATCTAAATGATTAGGGTAAGATAAAAATTAAAAGTATGGAACTATGTTGAATTGCAAGCCCAAGAATTAAAATTTGCTAGCCTAAAGAATTAATTGAGTGGCCCAACTCTTAGCCCAATTGGGAGAGGACTCATTGGACATTAAACAAGCTATTTGGGCCTTGAAAAGGAAAGCAAAAGGAGCCCAAGAAGGCCTCTTGGCCGAAAATAGCAAGGAGGGAATAAGGGGAGAAGAATTTGGGCATGTGACTTCATCATTATCCTCAACCACTCTCACCTACTCTTCTTATATGTCACCTTATCACTTACCCAACCACTTTAACCAAGTTTGCAAGTAATCTTTAGTGTGCAAGTAATATTTTAATTATGAGAAAGAGAGAGTTGATGGGGGATGTATAAGATATATACAAAATATATCTATCTAATCTACTAACCCACAAAATCAAATTTCATCTTATTTCTTTTCTCTTTCCTCATTAGCAAACAAAGCAAGCAAGATATAGAGAGAGTGTGAGTGATATTTTTGGTCAAGAGAAAAGAGAAAGAGGGAGAGCTTGTGTTAGTTTCATAGTTCTCTAATAAATCTTAGGGAGAAGACGGAAGGAAAACAAGCTAAGGTATAACAAAATCCCTACTTGTATAGTATAATTTCTTTTTGGTTTTATTTGAGTTTTAATTTTTGTAAACTTATGATCTTGAGGTTAAAAACCTTACATCCATATGTTTAAAAGTGTTTTATGTTTAGATCCAACTCTTTTATAGATCAAAAGTTGAATCTAAACTAAGAAATAGAAGTTAGATTTTTCAAAAGATATAAAATCAAATTTTTCTTAGCTTTGGTTGTGTTTACTCTTGTGTTTGTTGATTATTTGGTGAATTAGATCATGGATCATGTTATATCCATGAGTATATGAGTTATTTGTAGTTAATATGATGAGTTATGTTGGTTTTATGGGAGATCATGAAAGTTTTCATACAAAACATAAAAAAGTTGAAAAATAGATTTTTGGGAAAACAAAGTATAAAATGGAAACGACCATATCTCTCATTCTACTATGAATTTTTGAGTGTGGTCAATTTCTGGAGTTAGATATATAAGTCTTCTAATAGATCCAAGTGGAATCACTGAAAAATATGTTGTAGATTTTCGTATGGACTGATTTTAGTAAAGGAAGAAATTCTGAAAAAGTCAAAAAAGTAGGCTGTCCCGAAATTGTAAGGGCAATTTCGGCAACTTAATTTATGAAATAAATTTCAATATTTTGGGACATTAAAATATATGCGATAAAGTAGCTTGTGTCCAAAAATGAGCTCATTCTGACTTAAAATGAGCAATTTATGACTATTTCAATATTTGTATTTTTTTCGACGAAAATTGCTATAACCGGAGTTGTATAACTCCGATAACCATAAAATTTAAATTGGAAGCTCATGTTAACACGTGTAAGATCCCACCAAGAGTTGGGAATTTTTGGAGTTAGGCATGATGTAGCTATTTTCTTAAGGAATTAACTAGAAATTGATTTTTGAAAAATACTTAAGGGAGTTGAAAAATTCCAGAAAAATACTTTTTGTGTATGAAATATAGGTATATATGATTGGCCAAAAGATAGAAAAATAATAAGCTGATTTCATATTTTCATGAATAATGTATTTCAGCTTCCTCGAATGAACATTTCAGGTTACTGAAATGGGAAACTGAAAAGGTTAGGAAGAGAAGTCAGTTTTGTTTTAGCTTGCTGAAATGGAAACTAAAATGATATATTAAGTCTTCTGAAGTCATAAATAGTTTATCAAGTTATATTAAGAACTTATAGATGAACGAGTAAGTGTTAAGTCTAAGGTAGTATAGTTGTACTCTTTAATGATTGATTATGTGATTTCATGTTAGATAATTTGCTATGAGTAAGATATATGATGCTAATTAAGAGATCGATCTTATTAATGATAGGTCTTACAAAAGAAGTTAACTTAAATTGCGTAGCAGTAGTTAACGAATCAGGCAAGTTTCCTAACTCAACTTGAGTTATTATTTTTCAAGCATGGTAGTGAATAATTATTGTTAGTTATTCACATCTATAATGATTATTGTTGTTAGCACATAGTGTAGTTGATTCTTGTTCTAGTGTTTGAACTGTTTATAAGTCATGTCTCAGCTAATTATTTTGGCAAGACTAATATTTTGTTAAAGCATGAAACGTTCTATATCTTATGAACTGATTTATTATTGAAAGATTTATGCCATCGATTTCAGCTAGATCAATAATGATTTTATTGAAATCATAGTATTTCTTTAAAAGCAATCCAAACCATATTGTTGTGGTACGGACTAGTGATGTAAGACTGAGATGAACAAATTTTATTATCATAAATCGACCTATGCGCTATTTATTAAGTATTATTTATAATATAGGGTACAAAGGAGTTGGCCGCTCTAGGTACTTGCAGAGGAGTATAGTTTAGTTTTTATAACTAACTTATATTCCTGTGGTAATTTAGTTTTAATAACTAATGAATCCTCTATTAGTTCATGATCCTTTTGTGATCACTCAGCATGAAATCTGGATATATCCCACCTTATTGAATATTGTTGCAGTAATGTTAATTCTTCTTATTCAATTGAATATTATTGAATCTTTGAAAGAATTTTACTCTTTCATCCCTGATATGTTATTCAGTATAAAATTTGAGAAAGTTTTATTATTGAGATTGAATTATTATTTAGCTACTTCGAAATCCATTGATTATTGTTGAAGTTCTATAGAAGCTAGACCTTCTATTCAGGATATATATATCATTTATTGTATACATTAACTTGCTGAGCAAACTCGTTGCTCACCCTTGCTTAAATAAAACATTTCAGCTAAGGCCGAGGTAGCAGAAGGTTCTAACAGGGATAAAGGCAAAGGCAAGGCTCAGGAGTAGTTATTGTCAACTTTTAATGGTTATATTATATTATGTAAACCTTTTGGATATATAAGGGTATGTAAGTTATGTTAAGGTTAGTTAACCTGGGATATTGTTATAAGATTGTATTAAGTAATGTAGTGAATGATGCATTTCATTAATGAATGGGTAGTTAGATGTGTTATGTATGATGGATCGTGAGCACCAAACCCGAGGTTAGGGAACCCGAATTTGGGGGCGTCACATAACCGCTTTAAGGCGTTGGATTTACATGTACAAAGGTTACAAGCTAGTTATACAACTTAAATATGTCCATTATGGGAACCGAATCAGGATCCATTGATCGGATTCACGAACCTAATGGTCCTAGGCTCACATCACATCATTCAAAGCTTGCACAACAAATATATAGCAACAAAAATATTAACAAGCTTACTAATTTTGCTAAACGAGGGATTTATTGGCTAAATCCCTATATGTGCTAAACAAAGCTTTATGTTCCCTCCAGATACAAATCTAGGGTCACGTGGTTGCATAATATCTAAAAACTAGAAAGTAAACTAGATCTACCCAGATCCTAGCCATTCTAGCTTAACGGTTCACGTTTTACAACTTTTGAACCGGTTAAAAACTAGATCTGTCTAGATCTATCATTGATCTAGTCAATACACCTCAAATATTACCATATTTACACCAAAATGAATGGTTAAAAGTTAGATCCAGCTACAACCAAGAAATATATACACAGATCTAGCACTTATATACGCAATAAAGTAAAGAAAAAGCACAGATCTTAAGAGATCTTAAAATCTAGCACGAGTTTTACAAACGAACAGCTTTTCGCATCTCAAAACTCATTTTCCACTGGTTAAAACTTGATATGTTACAATATATATGTATATGAGTGTTTATAGAAGAGATTTATAGAGTTTAAACGCAAGAACTATCCTCTTTCTACCTCTAAAACCGACCCTCTCTCTCTCTAGCTTCCTCTTTCTAGCTCTCTCTTCCCAAATAAGCTAAGATCTAGATTTTTATAGATGAAAAAGGGAGAGTCACATGTCTACATGCGACAGCCACGGGTACACCTGCGACAGCCCAAAAGTGAGCCCCACTTGCTCGGTTTTTGTCCCGGGAGGTCAGATTTTATATTGCACGCTGGAACAACCATAACTCTCAATCCGGGAGGAGTTAGAAGAGGTGAAATATCATTACAGAAATCTATTTTCGATAGCTTTTCAATGGTATATTATTTGCCTAATTCTAAGTTTGGGAAGACAGACAAAAGGGGAGAAGCCATCCCTGGGTAGATGTCAACTAGCCATTCGCCTTGTTGTGCGCTGGGAAGCTTGCTCCTTTCAATTCAGGAATCCTATGGAGGTCTGCCATATCATTTCGAAAAGCTCTTTTCGAGAGTTATACAATGACACTGGACTTGCCCTTTTCCAACTCTTGGAAGATGGGTCCATGACCAGAATAGAATCTTCAGGTCTCCGTAGGTAGTCTGTTCAGCTGTCTTGTACAGTTTACACTCGAGATTATTGTGTTGATTCTTTGTGAGCGTTTCCTCAGCTAGATGATTGTTTTCTATGTTGTGTTTGGAAAAATGACATATTTGTCCTCCCTGGGTTGTCTCCAGGTTTACAGTGGTTGTCTTCCATCAAAGTTATCTTCGGGGCTGAAACTATGATGTTGTTTTCTATCTTTCCTCAAGGTTGCTTTTGAGGGTTGATTTGATGTCCCGCGGGGCTATCTCCGGGGTTTGATTTGATGTAATCCTCTAGGGTTGTCCCCAAACTGATTGCTTGCAATCCTCCGGGGCTGTCTCTAGAGTGGAAAAAGATGTTTTTGCCCTCCTGCATAGTTAGTAATAGGAGAACAAAATTTCGAGTGTCTATAATCATGTTAATGAGATCTAAATTCTTAGATATCTTAGAACTAAAATTGTTCCCAATTGTTGGATTACTAAAAAGGGATTAGTGAATCCGGATAGATTGGTACATACGTTGCTTTCTCTTTAGAAGATGATGATTGATCTCATAATTATTTGTGTGGAGACACTAAAGCAAGTATGTAGGTGCTTATTCAAGAATAACTCACTGAACGTGGCTCACTAAGGAATACCTAATGGAGTTTTACTCGGCCTGTCAATAGGAATTCCTAAAGTGATAATATTACAAGTGATCCTTGGACTTGAGATCATCATAATATATTGTGTATGATGAGTTATGCTTTGACATATTCCTTAAGACCCATAGAGTATATCAAAAGATATGCTTGGGTATAATAATTTGTATATGGAGATAATGAATTATCAACAAAGAATCTACCATTTCTAGTAAAAGGAGAGAATGTCCTATGTGATTCGATAAATGATGACTCATTAATCCTTGGCCAATGTAGAATGAAATTAAACAGAAGTTTCTAATTTGCATTATTTAGAGTTGTGCATTTGAGATTCGAAATACATTGTAGACACTCAAAATTTTGCATTCCTGTTACTAACCTTGCAGGTGGGAAAAAGAGTCTTTTCACACTCCAGAGACAACCCAGAAAGATTAAATCATCAAACTAAACCCCCAGAGACAGCACCGGGAAATCATCAAACCAAACCCCCGGAGATAGCACCGGGAAATCATCAAATCAATCTCCCCAGAGACAGCCTTGGGAATCATCAAATCAACTTCAGTGACAACCCTGAAGATAGATGAAAGTCAACAGCAGTCCAATCCCAGAGACAACCCCGAGAAAGATAAATGCAGCCACGTCAAGCCCAGAACCAAACCAGAAGGGTAAAAGAGTAATTTTGACAACTTAACATCAAATCAAATCAAAGTACTGTGAAGAAGGTCACACAGAACCATTACAGCAATCCTGAGTGAAAATTACGCCAGACAGCTCAACGAACTGACTACGAAGAATCAAAGTTTTGGTCATAGACCCATCTTCCCAGACTTGGAAAAGGTCGAGCCCAATGTCATTGTGTAGCTCTCGGAAAGGGCTTTCAGAAAAGGTATAGCACGCCTCCATCGGATTCCTAGATTGTAGGTTATGAAGGTTCGTGCGAACATCGTGTTGGTCAAAGTACACGTACTTTGAGAAGCGGGGCCCACCAGGCCCAGCCGCAGGTAGACCTGTGGCCATTGGGGTCTCTATATACCCCCTCCCCCTTAGCTTATAGAAGAAGATAGAGAAGAAGAAAGGGTCACGGCGAGAGAAATAGAGGTTAGGATGGTCAAACGGAGGCTCTAACTTACTCCGATTCTTTTAAAACTTCTTTTTAAATGTTCATACACATATATACTACAACATATCAAATTTTAATCGGTGGGAAATGAGTATCGGAGTGCCAAAAGCCGTTTGAGAGCCGTTCTCATGATATACTGTAAGATTTCTTCAGAACTGTCTTCTTCGCTTACTCTAATACGTATATAAGTGCTATACACATACATTTATTAGCTTATATTTGCCAGATCTAAAGTTTTCACCATTTATTTCTTGTAAATAGTTAATATTTAAGCTGTATTGACTAGATCTGTACTAGATCTAGATAGATCTAGCTTTTAACCGATTCAAAAGTTGTAAAACTTAAACCTGAAAGCTAGAATGGCTAAGATCTGTATAGATCTAGTTTTCTTTCTAGTTTTTTGTAAATATTTAGCAACCATGTGACACTAGATTTGTATCTAGAGGAAACTGGAAGCTATAAGCTACGCGCGTACGAAGATTTGACTGATAAATCTTTTGTTTAGCGACGTTTAGTATAGTTTTGCATTTTATTGCAATATATTCATTATGCAGGCTATTTATTTGATATTCTGTGTGCTTAGGAGCCACAGGATCTACGATTCAACTCATAGATCTAGATCCGGTTACCATGATGTACATGGTTGAGTTATACATCCAGCTTGCAAATTTTGTAATTGTAAATATAGGACCTTACAATGGTTATCCAGATTTAAGGTCCCCATAATAATGAAAATCTTATATATGGTGTCTGGACATACTTTGATAGCTTTCATGCCCATAAGGAGCCCACCACTTATATATATATATATTTAGTTTCTCACATTCCTCATCCTTAAGGTGTGCTTTCTTAACCTTATCCACCAAAGTTGGACCAGTTCTTAATTGGAACAGTTTTTCGTCAGACTCCTTAGGATATTTCACCTCCAACTCTAGTTTTGCCATTGCTGAAATTAGCTCCTCATGGGCGGTCAACAACATCAATTTCTCTCGACCCTTTCTACGTAAGGCGTCGGCAACCACATTAGCTTTATCTGGATGGTATAAAATCTCACAGTTATAGTCCTTTATCAACTCCAACCATCTTCTCTAACGCATGTTCAAATCCTTTTATGTAAAAATATATTTCAGACTCTTATGCTCTGTATATATTTCACACTTCTACCCATAAAGATAGTGTCTCAATATCTTCAAAGCAAACACTACCGCGGCCAACTTAAAATCATGGGTCGGATACCCTTTCTCAGAATCCTTCGGTTATCGTGACGCATATGCAATGACCTTGTCATTTTGCATAAGCACACAACCTCGTCCTTTATGTGATGCATCACTATAAACCACAAAGTTTCATGCGTTATCCGGGAGAGGCAACACAGGTGCCATACTCAACCTCTTCTTTAGCTCTTGGAAACTTTCCTCACACTTCTTCGTTCAGCGAACTTCACCGATTTCCTAGTCAAATTTGTCAACAAAATAGGCGATTTTGGAAAAGTACTGAATGAACCTTCTGTAATATCATGCCAATCCTAGAAAACTCCTTACTTCCGACTGGTGTCTTCGGCTGATCCCAGTTTAGCACAGCTTCAACCTTGGTTGGATCTACTGAAATTCCATCCTTGTCAATCACATTTCCAAAAAATTGCACCCACTATATCCAGAATTCACATTTTGAAAAATTTAACGTACAACTTCTCTCTTCTTAATGCCTCTAATGTCACCTTCAAATGTTCCACATGCTCCTCCTTGGTTTTAGAATACACCAGAATGTTGTCGATCAACACCACCATGAATTTATCCAAAAACGGCTCAAACACCCTGTTTATTAGGTCCATTAATGCTACAGGAGCATTCGTTAGACCAAATGACATCACTATAAACTCGTAGTGACCATATCGAGTCCTGAACGCTGTCTTTGGAATGTCGTTTCCTCACCTTCAACTGATGATACCCACTTCTTAAGTCTATCTTCGAGAAGTATGTAATACCCGAGAATTTCTAAATATTATTAAATAAATATATTAATGAAAATGAATATTTATTTGAATATAAATATTTATGTGTTATGAGATGAGTTATTTCAAATAAGTTCAAATTGAAAGTATAATAATTGAGAAGAATGTGGAGTTTATGATGAGCTCGTAGAATGCCTTGTGTGACACGAGAATAGAAACGATGATTTGTTTTAGGGATGAATGGATAAGTAATTCAATAATTAATATTATATTAATTGTTATTATGAAGAATAGAGTATTAATGGATTAATTAATATTATTATTAATTAATTAGTGGGATGAGTAATTAATATTGATTAATTGTTATAAAGAATAATAACGCATAAGCGAGTGAATTATAAATATAATGAGATTTATATTTATTTAATTATTGAGGAATATGATAATTAATCGTATATTAATTGTTGTTATAGGTGATATACTATTATCGAGTAATTATTTGATAATATGTTGATTAATGAGTAAATGATTTATAAATATAATAAGATTATATTTACTCGGTTAATTGTTATGTGCAAGCATACGATAATTAAAAGTATAATATATGGTAGTTACACATATATTATATAAAGTGTACAGCAACACTTGAGTGTGACTATACAATATACACAAACTATATAGTAAGATTTATTAAGTTGTGAAAGCTATATGATTAATGCCTATGTGACAATGTGTGTGTGAGTGAACAGTAAATGAGTACCTCATGAATATATAGTAAACAATTGTTAATAATGATTGCAACAATTAATGGAATAAATAAAGATGACATAATGATATAATACCCAATTCAATTATAATCGGTGTTAACGAAATGTACATGGATTATATGTGTGCAAATTACAATTATCACATTGAAGTAGTATTTATTTGAATTACATTATGACATTAAAATTATAACCTAAGCATGTATTATATGAATACAACTTAAGTATATAGCATGTGCAAAGTAACATAAGTGTTGTATATATATTCATGTTGCTATAATGCTGAGATATATTGCATTATCCCAAATTAAGAGTCACGTTTCCCTCACACGTGAACACTCATGGCTATCCTATTCCCTGTAATCTCAAATTCAGTAAATTCTAGCTATCATGATTCAATGGGGAGTGGCTTTCATGATGCACTCCACCAACTTCTCTATCACCACCATGAAATGCATTCTCCCATTGGTTTAATTTGAAGTGTATAAGCATTGTTTGTGTAATATTATTTCTATAAGTATAGCCCCTCCTATTCACAAATTGATTTGTTGAGATTTTTCTAAGAGTTGAATTGAGAGCACATATTGATAAGCATTCTAGAATTAAGAGATTTCAGTAGCAGCAAATAGCAGAGGTATAATCCCCTTCTTATTCTCCATTCATATTTTTCATGTCTTAACTTCTAATTTCTTGAAATGGAGCATGATTATGATGATAATGTGATTTGGTAATGATTGTTAATTGTTATAAAGTTGATATGATAGCTTATAAGCATGTTAGAACTACAACGTGGTCGGTTTACAATCAAATTCATAGGAATTTTTGAGTTTGAGTTTGCATTCTGCTGAAGCAGAAGCCTTCTGCTACTAGCCGAGACCCGGCGCAACTGCGCCAGTTTTGTACTGAGGCGCAGCGCAACTGCGCCAGTCTCTGAAATCAATTTCCTGCTTCTGCTGCAAAGTGTTAGATTTTAGTTTACTTATATAACTTAGACAAGCATGCTAGCATGAGTAACACGTATGTATAAGTACATAAACCTAATGTAAGCATGTTTGACTATGATGGTATACATTTTTGATGAAAAGGCTTATAGTTTGAAAATGAACTTAAGGTTTTATAATCAAACTTTGACGTATATAAGTCATGTTGATATTCTGACCTTGTAAGCATGTTTGTCTGATTTAGAAATGCATATTAACATGAGTACGTAGGTTTCATGAGGTAGCATGAATATATTGAACCTCATTAGTGAACTTTACAAACGAAAATATAAGTTTTGAAAGCGAACTTTGACATGTAGGTATCATATCTACATTCTGATTTTGCGAGCATGATTATATAGGTTTGTTCAGCATGAAAAGTTAGTCTAAGGTGTTGTGATTACACTAGCATACATGGTTTGCGTTTAAAACTATTTCAAAGGCTAAAATTGAAAGTGTTGGAAAAATAAAGTGGTATGAACCAAGGCCTTAGTATTCTGATATTTGAACATGCGTGAGAGTACTCTTAACCTCACTAAATATATCATACATGTATACGTACCATGTTAGATGCCATGAAAACTAGTTAAGCACAAATGAAGCATGATTTAAGCTAGTGACGATACTAGTTACACGTATATGATGTAGATACTCGTGAGCATGCCTAAAACAAGTTACATGACCACCTTACGTGTTTAAATGACAAGCATGCTAGCTTATGTGGTTTCATGACCTTGAATGGCCTTAAGTTGTTAAAGGTGTTAACTTAGAACCATATCGTAAAAGAGGGAACTTAGAGTGACTTGGTAAGCATGAAAGGACCCTTAATATGTGTATATACTATATGGCATTGTTTGATGGTAAGCCAGACAGAAACTACAGGCAGCAGCCCAACCTTGGCCTGGTCAGGGGTCAGTGCAGCTGCGCCGCCCCTAGGCTTAGCCATGGAGCAACTGCGCCAGTCTGGAATCAAAGTTAGGCAGTTTATTTATTCTGAAGTTTGGCAGCTTACTTATAATGATATCTACACTGCTAAAAAGGGGTCTGAACACTACTAATGTAGGTTGGTATAAGATGACATAGTAGCATGATATCACTTAACTTATAAAAGGATTCTAAAGTTAGTAAAGACGATGTTAACTAAAGTGTTATGGTACCATACGTAGTATAACTATGTACTTGATTTTGTAAATAACTTATATACTGATTTTGGGTTATGTATACGTGCAAGTATGTAGTGATGTACCTATAAGATTACATAGAACCATATGTGTATACTTGAATCATATATCAAGCTTGTATACCTAATGTGTTTAGCTAATGAACATCCTATACATATAATACATTATAAATAGGATTCAAAAGTGTGATTAACCTTACATGGATAGACTACGCTCAAGACAAGTTCCTAACCTTACTCTTTATTAAGCGTTCATTAAGCTTGTGCTATTATTGTCATACAAGTAAACTTTTGAAATTGCAATTCATGTATTATAACTATATACTTCATGGATAAGATAAAAGTTGATTTATATTCTTCGAGCTTTAAATCTTGAGTTTGAACTTATGATTTTTCTTATATACCTTGAAAGAGTGGTTTATGCCATTTGATTCGGCTAGACTTATACCATGATCAGAAAGCTATCCAAACCAATTGATTGGTGCGGAGTCTTATATTGACTGAGATGAACAACCTTCTTTGAAGGGAACTATATATTATCGGGAGGCCGACGTGCGCACTTGAGTATGATTAAATGTTATGCATAATATAGGGTAATTTAGGCTGATCACCTGTTGTACTTATTTTTATTAGATTATCAGTATATTTCTGTTAATCCTAGTAAGAGTTCAAAGTCCTTAGTGACTGCTTAGTATTCAATTATCTTGAAATCGTGAATTGATTTAGCATTGAATCTTATTGATATTCTGATGTCCTTAGTGACTATTATTAAAAACTGTTGATATTTCTTGCTATCGTTGAATTATCATACCTTGCTATACCCTTTTGGATTTGAGAACTGTAATACTCACCCTTGTTATTATATTACTTGCTGAGAAAACTTGTTGCTCATTCTTGCTTTCCCTAAAATATTTTAGTTAAGGCAGAGCAGGGTGGGCCTTCGGGAGTCGATAAGGGCAAGGGCAAGGCTACCGACTAGCTAGCCCCTTTTATGTTCTAAATATATGTGTGTTGTATTATGTTTATTAAGATGATGTATTAAGACTGATTCTGAACTATGTTTAAGCTTAAGTTAGATTATGTAATAAGTATTTATTTGATATTATTATGTAATCTATTAAGTATTGTAGGTTGCGAGACTTGGGGGAATAAATATAATAAATCATTGTATATTATTCTAGATCTTCCGCTGTGATCGTATGATTTTAGTTATTATTGTATTATTATTAGAATGTGACAAACCGAATTCGAGAGATGACTGTGGCGGTCCGGGGCGTCACAAAGTATCTAGCTCCCTTTAACTGGTCAAACAAATCATCGATCCTTGGCAACATATACTTATTATTAATCGTAACCTTGTTTAACTCCCTGTAGTCAATGCAAAGCCGCATCAATACGTCCTTCTTAACGAATAACACTGGCGCTCCCCATGGCGAAACGCTTGGCTGAATATACGTCTTATCCAATAGCTCTTGCAATTATACCATTACTTCCTTCATCTCCATCGGAGCTATACGATACGGGGCCTTTGATATTGGGGCAGTTTATGGCGCCAAATCGATCACGAATTCTACTTCCCTATTTGACGGAAGTCCTTGCAAATCATCTGGAAATACGTCTACAAAGTCCCTAATGATAAGTATCTCCTCTCTTTTCGGACTCTCCTTTCTACTATCGACTATGTAGGCTAAATACTCTACACAACATTGTCCCAACAACTTCTTGGCCTGCATCATCGTCAGACAACTCGCTTATCTAGGCGACTTGCTGGCATAAAATATAACCTTTGAGGGGGTCATCGTCCTTAAGCAATTCTAAATTCTTAGCAAAGTTATCGGATAGAAATGAGCAAGTAGCACCCGAATCAAATAACACGTAAGCATTTATATTATTGAACGGAATGACACCTGACACCACATCACGTGACTGCACAACATCTTGCACAATCATGTTGAAAGTTCTAGCAGTAGGTCGGTTGGTTGGCGTCGATCTAGTGATGGTTAGAGTGTTACCAACGCTGGTTCCTCTACTTCCACCTGCTCCTGCTCCTCCTGCTACCTTCTTGGGACAATCTCTAGCCAGATGATCCCTCGACCCACAAGTGAAGCAAGCGCACTTCTTAGGATTAGGGCAATTTGGTGATATGTGTCCTTCCTGACCACAATTATAGCTGACCCTCTTTCCCTTCATGCATACCCCAGGTGATTCTTCCCGCAGGTAGGACAAGCCTCCACTTTCTTCTTCTAATTTCCTTGCTGGTTCCCAGTAGGCGCACTGTCATTCTACCTTCTTTTCTGACTGTTGCCACCACCACTATTGATGCCACTAGCTTTGTTATTTTCACCTTCATTCTACTTCTTCTTTAGTTCTTGATTGTACCTGATCAGAGCATCGCTTCCACCTTCTACGATAATTTCCTTCTCCAAAACTCCTGCAAAAGTGTTCAATTAGAACATTGATACCTTGATGTACAACCAGGGATTTAACCCTTGTTCAAACCTTCTAGCCTTCCTTTCATCTGTATTCACCTGATAAGTTGCAAACCTAGCCAACTCGTTAAACTTCGCGGCATAATCCGGCACAGACATGTTACCCTGCTTCAATTCCAGAAATTGAACCTCCATCAAGTTCTAAGAGCTCGTTGGGAAGTACATCTCAAAGAACATCTTCTTGAACCTATCCCATGTGATCACGCCTTGTCCTCTTCTAACCTTGTTCGTCTGCCACCAGTAGCTATCTTCTGACTTCAGCATAAATGTTGCAAAGACAGTCTTCTGGTCGTCGTTGACCCTCGCAATATCAAACACCTTCTCCATCTTCATTACCCAAATCTGAGCTTCGATTAGGTTCATGGATCCCTTAAACTTTGTCGGTCCTACCGCCTTGAAATCTTTAAATGACGTGTTTTGTGGAGCTTGCGGTTGATTCGTAAGTGCTCCCGTTAAGAGATTAACCAACTACTGGACAGGATTAGTGTTGGCATCGGCGTTATTGTTATTAGTCGATCCTTCCTGAACTTGTTGACGGGTTGGGACATCTTCTTGGCGGCATCTTTCTATTTAAGATATACGTTAATTAGATCATTACTCAATTTCTTATGTATTTAAGACTTAGCTTAAACATTTTAAGACTATCACTAAACACATAACATCTCAAACAAACTCTGATATTGTATTCATTCAAAAGTTTTAAATAATGAAAAGATAGCATCACCACTATTTACATCAATTATCAACTATCCCGAGATAAAGAATCTTCAGGATTTGAATCATCATATTCCATTGTTTATAATCACATTGGAATTTACATTATTAACTACAACATATAATTACAATATTCTACCTATCACGGTCTGCTAAGACGTCGAACGGCCTCTCAGCGTTCTTCTTCTATGATACGGACCATCGTCCTACGATCCAGCATGTACCAAGGTAGGTCCTCAAACTGGACTAGATAGTAGATAACTCGATCCTGGGCCTTATCAATTGATGTCTGAAATGTGTAGTTTGTCTCCTCAATTTTAGCCTTCTTTGCTAGATCATTTTCTTCAGCAAGATCTGCACGTCGAGAAGCCTTCATCCAAGCGTCCTTGCTCTAGCACGCTTCGCTGACTCCTCTCGCAAGTCACTCTTCAGTTTCTCTATCTCAGCTAACATCTCTTTATTTTGGCTCTCTGCCTGAACCAACTTCCATTCCACGTATCCAAGACGTCCATTAATATTCTCAATCTCGTCATCCTTTTGTTCTATAGTAGCCCGTTATACAACTGTCTGCTCCATCAATTCTTGAAAATTATCTTGTAAATCTATGTTACGGTTATACACCTCGTCATACATCTCGGCACTGATAGAGTTTGGTGGAAACTCATAAGGGTCCTCATCCTCCTTGTAGCGCCCCCAAATTCGAGTCCCCAGAACCTCGAACCTGGTACGTTACGATACATCATTTTTATAACAACTGTGAAAGATATAAACACAAATTGTTTATACAATAAACTTTTACACATAATTCCCAATGTCTAAAACCTTAACTTACTACACATATTCATATTCTACACGACATAAATGCCATATTGCTCTAATACAAATACCATTTAACCGTACAATAATTCAATCCCGGAACTTGTCTTTGCCTTTGACTGTGTCCGAAGTTTCGTCTTTAGGCCTGGAATGTTTATAATGAAATAGCAAGGGTGAGCAACAAGTTTTCCAGCAAGTTTAAGTTCAAATGAAGATATATCATGATTGAAAAGAATAATAAGCTGCAAACTTTCAACAATATAACAATTGTGAAAGAACATGAATCAATAATAATGAATAGCCAACAATGAACATGAATAAATTCAACTGAACAATATAGTAATGAAGGTGATCAGCCTTTCATACCTGATGAACATATACAATATGCACAACGTGCGAATCAATAAATCATAGATGTGATATAATCAACAATGATTAATCACGAACATGCTTTACAATAACAACTCGAGTTCGAGTTAGGAAACTTGTCTGTACCGTCAGTTACTGCTACGCAATTTAAGTTAATCACTTTATTGAAAAGACCTAACAGTTAGAAGATTGATCTTTCAATTAGCATAACATACCTTATACGTAAACTATCTAACATATAAACACATAGTCAAATATTGGATAACCTTAACACTATACATACACAAGTCTAATCATAGCACACATCGAGTCTTTAATAGTATTCAATAAAGTATACTGAGTGATTTTCCACAAACAACTAACAAATTAATTTCCATCTAGTCTACACTATTTTCATAGTGAGTTAGATCAGTTACTAATTCGTAGATCCCTTCCCCATATGAAGGAGTCGTTTAGCCCAGCTACTATATATTAACCATTAAAGGGTACGATTGCACTACCTTAGACTTAACACTTACTCGTTCATTTATAAGTTTCTTATTATGACTTGGTAACTATTTATGATTTCAAAAGACTGCATACATCATTTCAGCAAGCTGAAACCAAACTGTCTTCCTTTTCTAACAATTTCAGTTTTCCATTTCAGTACCCTAAAATTGTTCATTTCAGGAAAGTAAAATACACTATTCATGAAAATATCAAATAATTTTATTATTTATCTATCCTTTGGCCAATCATATATACATATATTCCATACACAAAAAGTATTTTTCTAGAATTTTTTTAACTCCCTTAAGTATTTTTCAAAAATCCATTTCTAGTTAATTCCTTAACAAATTAGCTACCTTACGCTTAACTCCATAAATTCCCAACTCTTGGCGGGATCTTACACATGCTAACGTGGACTTACAGTTTAAATTTCGTGGCCATCAGAGTTATACAACTCCGGTTATAGCAATTTCCGTCAAAAAAATGCAAATATTGAAATAGTCATAACTTGCTCAATTTAAGTCGAAATGAGCTCATTTTCAGAATGTTCCAAAGGATTGGAATTTATTTAATTAAATAAGTGGATGAAACTGCCCTTGGAAATCCCGGACAGCCTACTTTTTGTTATTTTTCAGATTTTGCTTCATTTTCTAAAATCAGTCCACACAAAAATCTACAACACCTTTTTCAATGATTCCACTTGAAAACGTTAGAAGACTTGTATGTCTAACTTTAGAAATTGACCACACTCAAAAGTTCAAAGTAGAATGAGAGATATGGTTGTTTTAATTTCATATTACGTTTTCCAAAAATCTAATTTTTCAATCTTTTGTGATTTCTAAGAAATCTTCCATATCCTCACCTATTCACCAACATAATCCATCATAAAACATCATTACACAAACTAATACCAAATATACTCATGGATATATCATGATCCATGATCTCATATCTCAAATAATCATCAAACACAAGATAAACACAACCAAGGCTAAGAAAAATTAGGTTTTCTCACTTTTGAAAAACTTATTTCCTATTTCATACTTTAGATCTAACTTTTGATCATCAAAAGATTTAGATCTAAACATAAAACACTATTAAACACATAGATCCAAGGTTTTTGAGCCTCAAAATCAAAACTTTACAAAAATCAAACTCAATCAAATCAAGAAGGAATTAGACTACACAAGTAAAAATCCTTTACACCTTAGCTTGATTCCTTCCTCTACTTCTTCCTATTACTTGATTAGGAAATTATGAAACATCAAAACTCTCCTCCCTCTCTCCTTTCCCTCATGGCCGAACCTCCCCCCTCTCTCTCTCTCTCTTACTTTTTGCTAGCTTATGAGATGAAAGAAAAAAGAATGAAATGAAATGTAAAGTAAAGGATATACTTGATTTGTTTTGTTAGTAAAAATGAATAGATATAAAGTGTATATCTATCATAATCTCCCACACTCTCTATTTCTCATCATGTTTAAGCTTGCTTGCACTCCAAAGGTTGCTTGAAAACTTGGTTAAAGTTTGGTGGCTAAATAGAAATTGGACACCTAATGTGTTAGTTCACCAACTAAAGCTACTATCATCATTACATACACTCCCCCTTGTTTCTTCTCCATAATTTCGGCCCTAAGGCCTTCTTGGGCCCTAATTGGTTTTATTTTAAAGGCCCAAATAGCTTACCTAAGGTCAAATAGGTCCCTTCCCCCATTGGGCTTAGTTTGGGCTACTCTTTTAATGTTTTGAGCTAGCAATTTTAATTCTTTGAGCTTGCAAATTAACATAGTTTCATACTCTTTAATTTTTATCATCTCCTAATCATTTAGTTAGGGTTTCCTTACACATATTTGTAAGTTAATTCCTTCCTTAAGTGGCTAAGCTTGGGCCAAGCTTGGGCTCTCACTAAATTTCTTTTTTTGGGCTTGCACTTTTCTTAGTTTACTTACTAATAAAATGAGTTTGAGCTTCCTCCATTAATTAAATTGGGTCATGACTATACTTGCCCTATACATAATATATTGGGCTAGTTTAACAACTTAATTGTTATTAAATTAAATTAGCTACAAGTCCAATGCTCAAATAAATAATTGAGCTACTTAATTAATTCCTTGGGCCACAAAATCATCTTAGTCCATTAAATCTATTCCCACTAGAACCAATGCTCAACATTTTTGATATATAGATATTCTTAATTATCTTTATATCCAAAATAAATATATAAACATTATATAATGTATATTTATTTAATCGTACACACAATTCACATAAGTTATAACATACTCCACTAAATGTATTAACTTATTAGTCCAATTGACTTATTAAGTTATAAACACTCACATAATTCACAAATCTAATTTATATATTAGGTCACCAAAATTTATAGGTATCGTAGTACCTTATTCTTAATATTCAGTTAAACACATATAGATTCATCTTTAGGTTTAGAAATTTTTTGTAACCCATATATTCTCTATTCTCATTCGAACAGTAAACCATATAGGTTCTTCTTTAAAAATTTTAAATAAATCATCTATTTCCACTCTAGGTTTTAAAGTTTAACCTTTAATTTAATTATTTAAGATTTTCTAAATTTTTGGGTTGTCACATTCCTCCTCAGCCTCAGCCTCTGCCTCTATCTCCTCAGAGTCCTCCTCTAAATCAAACACAGGCTCATTCTCCTGACCCACGACAGTGATCAACGAAGATGGCTCTCTCTGTACCAATTGGCCCCAAACGGTATGAATGTCTCGGGGTTCCTCATCTCTAGCTACTCGGGGCTCAACCTCCTTATGATGACTGGATCCTCCAAAATTCGACATCCTGACAATCAAAATTTTAAGTTTTTAGTTACTACGTGATGCTAATCAATTCTCGTGAGCACATAAGTAATCACATAATCATATAGCATATAAAGTCTTTTATTATCTTCAATGAATTCCTTAATTCATTTCTTAGAAGTCGATAAGAGTTTATCACCACTATATTTTCATTCTCGTAAAAGGCTACTACCCTAAGGTTTTCCCCACTTAAGGTTCATAACCTACAGCTTTGATACCAACTTGTGACACCCCCAAATCCGGGTACTTCAATTTCACAGGATTTGGTGTTCACTGTCCAATAATAACACATTTAACTACATATAAACAAATGAAACTCGTAAATTAAAAATAGAAATCCTCCCCTTAAAAGGTTATAACATCATATATAATCAATCCCCGTGTTATCTAACTTTAAAACATCAATGCGAAAATAACATAAACAAATAAGTCTTAAACATAATATAGTGAGTCTTAACAAACACATTTTCAGATAAATAATAAACAAGTCTTCATCACTTGTTTGCCTTGTCCTTTCCCTTACTAGTGGATGGCTCGTCAACTCTTTCAACCTTAGCTGCAATGTTATTATGAAAGAGTGAGAAACAATTGCCCATAAGTATAACAATAATAATAATAACATGCGAATAAATGGATACTGAGTAATAAAAAGCTCGGCTTTTGAATCAAGAATAAATAATAAGAATCAAAAGTACATCTGAGGGTCATAAGACCAAGAACTATGTCCCATGTTATCAAGTATTTCTACTTTAAACATTTAACAGTCGTAAGACTATGTGGACCTTACTTCTCGTACTTAGAGGGATCAGCTCTTAGTACCATGTATGTGCACAACATCTCAACGCTAACACGTAAATAATCCCTTATAAAGGGTTGTTCATCTCAGTTTGACATCAGAGTCCGCACCAAAGGAAGTTTGGTTTGTATAAGTTTCATTAACAAAAGTTCTAGAATTTAGAACGCTCATCAACTATGGACTAGTCGAATCAAAAGGGATCGCTAGTCATTCAAGATCTTAATATAATAAGGTAAATGATATTAAATCAAGATTTAATATCAACGCATATAACTGAATGAATATAAGAACATTTTACAACAATTATGGCATGATTTCAACATCTTAGGCAACTTAAACAACCAAATTAAAACCCATAAATTCACTATTTTTGTGAAAACTCTATTTTTGACATTCTTAACGAAATCAACTACCATGGACTCGTTTTTTAACTAAATCAGTTTGTTTAAGTTTCGTTCTCTTTGTTTTTACATGTATAAACATATTCCATCTTCAATTTACACTTTAATATACAATTTAAGCATTAATTTTTGTACATATAAGTCATATTCAAATCTTGTGTAAATTTCAAAACTCTAATTTAAACATAATTTCATAAATTTGATTACTCTAAGTCACATATAAATCGTATACAAACGAATTATGCATATTAATAAACACATATAATCAACTTCTTAACAATTCAAACATGAATTTCCAATACAGAGAACTCAAAGTAATTTTTCATGGAGAAAACTAAGAATGTAAATTAAAGTTTGAGATAAATGAATTACCCTTGATAAATCTATTTAGATGATAGAAATCTCTTTAATTCTCCAACTTCTTCTTCAATTCACAAAATCTCTCAAATCTCTCTCTTTTCTCTCTGTATTTTCTTTGATATGTTTTCTCTGACTTAACAAATGAACAGTATAATACTAATATAGCTATAATACGTATAAAATAACTGGCAGAAAATGGGTAGTGGTTAAATGCATCATATCCTTAACTGCTCCCATGTTCTTAAGGTGATGTTTGGTTTGTCACTTAAAAGCTCCTTTTTAGTTTAATTTAATTAACTTGTTTATTATATAGTTTATTTGTCACACTTTAATTAATTAAATAATATATTTTAAATTCAATTAAATAAAAAGCCAATATTACACAATAACTCAAATCATCACAATTAAAATTCTCATTTATTAATTATGACAAATCATTAAATCTCTAATTAATTATTAGATTAATTCGAATAACATTATAATTATTAAACAACTCATTTAATTTAATAATCTCAATTAAATTCACACTTTGAATTATAAAATTATTCCACATTAATTTAATCAATGTAACACATTTAATTAAATTAATCTACCACATTTCTATCAAACATTTATTTAACTCAATATATAAATTAATAAAATATTTATTTAATTCAATAAATATTTAAAATAAATTATAAAAATCTCGTTCGTCACATAAATATTTGTATTTGGTGAAATATAAGTCTAAATCATTTGAAAGGTTCAAAGAATTCAGAAATAAAACTAATTGGCAAGGTATTAGGATTCTTCGATTGGATCGAGGAATAAATATTTGCGCAATAAGTTTTAAGATCATCTTAAAAGGTTTTCTCACAATGGACGTTTTCTGATACACAATAATTAATTGGTGTAGAAAAATTATACCTTGTTGGACATAGTGCAGTCCATAATGATTTTACCGACATTCAAGTATACTTTTGGGGTAATGACCTGGAAACGGCTGTATATCTACAAAATAACATAACCTCAACATCCGCCCCCAATACTTCATAAGAGTTATGGACAGGGAGGATTCCTAATCTTAAGTATGTTAAGATAAAGGGTTGTCCAACTTATGTGAAAAAAGTTTCAAAAGGATAAGCTTGGGACAAGATTTGACTAGTACAGATTTATGAGACATCCTAAAGTAAGTTTAAGGTATATGTTCTATAATCCTACTTAGCAAAAGGTGTTTGTTGTGAAACACGCTTTCTTCTAAGATAAAAGTGTTTATCATTGAAGGGTTAGTGGGAGGATAAAAGATTTTGAAGGAGTTCAAGAATCGCAAATCACTATTAGTCAAAAGGAGGAACCTATAGATAAACCTATTGTACCACAACCGAATCGTGAATCTGGAATAGTATTGAAGATACATAGGAGGTATGGATTCATCATAGATGATAATGATGAGGTACGCATCATAGAGGATGATGATCCAGTAATACACGATAAGGCTGAGAGTTATAGACTCTCAAATAAATGGCAAATGGCCATAAAATTTGAAATTGATCTCTAGAGCAAATGGCAAGGTGGAGACCTATAAGGCCAGACCGTTTTGAAAAAGGTCTTCAAATAAAGTCAAGGAGTTAACTCTAATAAAACTATTATTACCGGTATTAATGCTTAAGTCCATTTGGATTTTACTTGCGATTGCAACTTAATATTAATATATCTGGCAAATGGAGGTAGAGACTCCTTTCTCAAATGTATATATATATATATATATATATATATATATATATATATATATATTAGAGGATAATATATATATGATACAACCTGATGAATTTGTTTCAATGATTGAAGAAAATCATGTATATGAGCTACAACAATCCATTTATGGATTAAAGCAAGCTTCTCAAAGATGGAACAATCATTTTGATGAGACAATCAAAAGAGTTTGATTTTATCAAAAACGAGAATGAACCTAGTGTGTACAAAAGGGTCAATGGGAGCACTGTGACATTCCTAGTATTATATGTTGATATACTACTGATAAGGAATGGCATACTAGTGCTATAATCAGTAAAGATAAAGTTGTCTAAACATTCCTCCATGAATGATTTGGGTAGAACATCCTAAATTGGGGATAGAAATCTATATAGATAGATTTAAAAAGGATGATTGACTTAACCCAAGAAACGTATATTCATTTGATGTTAAAGGCGTTTAGCATGGCAAACTCCAAGAGATGTCTCATGTAGATTAGTCATGGATTGTATCTCTCTAAATTATCCTCAATAAATGAGAGATCGAATGAGTTACTATCATGTATATAATTAAATGTACGAGACTTGATGTTGATCAGTCATATCTGGAGAAGATCACTGTAAGACAGTGAAAAACATCTTAAAGTACTTAATCGACACTAAGGATGTAATCATGATTCATGATGGGTCTGAATTAAAACTCGAGGACTAAACATACTCAAGTTTTTTCAGACTGACCAAGACGACATCAAATCCACTTTAGGATAAATTGTTACCTTAAAAGGTGGTGCAGTGAATTGGAAAGTTTCCAAACAGCAAAGAGTTGCTGGTTTAGTGATAAAGACAAAGCATATAGCTGTAAATAAAACTGCAAGTTGATGTTTCGGATGAAAAGTTTATTACAGAACTAGGAATAGTTACTAAGTCTCATCTTGGATCCAAACATATGTTTTGGCATTTTCATTTGATTAAAGTAATAATTAGAAAAGGAGAAGTTACTATAGAGATAGTGAACTCTCAAGAATAACATTACATAACCATTTACTGAAGATTATCTACCAGCAGGGTAATCCTCACTTAGAGAAGAAGGGTATTAGATACCATAGCGATTGACTTTAGTGCAAGTGTGAGATTGAAAGTAGTATGCACACAAGCCAATCATGTTTGATGATAAAGCATATACTTTGTAACAATCTTATTCATTTATTAAAAAAAAGTTATTTAATTAAAGGCATTTAATTATCTACATGATGCTGTTATAATAAAATGTGATAAACCCATAGTTTTAAGCAATGCTTTTAGAATCATGATGATGATCATGCTAATGAGATCTAAATCCTTAGATAGCTTAAAACTAAAATAATTCACAATCGTTGGATTACTAAAAAGCGTATTAGTGAATCCGGATAGATTGGTACATATGTTGCCTTCTCATTGGATAAGGATGATTGATCTCATAATCATTTGTGTGGAGACACTAAAGCAAGTATGTACGTAGGTGCTTGTTAGAGAATAAGTACACTAAACATGGCTCGATAAGAAATACCTAATGGAGTTTTACTTGTCGTCAATAGAAATTCCTCTAGTGATAGTAGTACAAGTGATCCTTAGACTTAAAATCATCATAATATCTTGTGCATGATGAGTTATACTTTTACATGTCCATTAAAACCCTTAGGGTATATCAAAGGGTAAGCTTGGGTGTAATAAATTATATATGGAGATAATTAATGATCAATAAAGAATCTACCGCTTCTTTTAAAAGAAGAGAAATGTCTTCTGTTATTCGATAAATGACATCCCAGGAATCCATGGCCAAGGTGGAATGAAATTAGAAAGTAGTTTCTAATTTGTATTATTTGGAGTTGTGCATTTAAGGATCGAAATACATAAAATTAAATAAAATAAAACTTGACAGTAATTCCATGTCTTATATTTAATTGGGACATTATATGGTGAAATGATTGAATTGTACGGTAACTATTAACTTAAAAGTTCTTTTATGATTAATGTTGAAATCTATATTATCTAGAAAGTCATTGATCACTAAGGGGGCTTACCTGTAGAATAAATATTATTTATATAAATGAATTAAATAGTTTAATTTATTTAAAAAAGATTAGAATTGTTCTAATTAATTTATTCACAACCAATTTAATATGGAGAACCTAAAGGGTTACACCATAAAAGGAAGAATATTTATTTAAGAAACAAATGGCATAATCGTAATAATAAGTTAAGTGTATTTAATTTAATCTATGGTGATAGAATAAAATAAATAACTTAATATTTATTATTTAATATTTTAGAAAATTAAATATTAATTAATAAGAGGAGTCTTTTTATTATTATTACTATTACTATTATTATTTAATTTGTAAAGGAGTTTGAGAATTAATTAATAAGATACTATCTCATATATATTCCTAATAAAATTAGGAGGCTAATTAATTAAAAGAGTTTAATTAATTATTCATAATAAGATTAGGAAGCCTAATTAATTATAAGGGTTTATTTAATTAATATGAAACCCTAATTTTAAATTATTTAGGAGTGTTGTCTACATCTCTAAATAAGAAAGTCTTCTTATGGAACAGGGTTACACACTTTTTCCAATAGTTGGGAGAGCACTCTTTTTCCAATAGTTAGGAGAGCACTCTTTTTCTAGAGAGAATGAAACTAGGGTTTAGCCAAACTCCCTTCTTCTTGAGTAAAGAATATTTCTTGGTGGATCTGTGACGAACGAGAATTTTGCAATTTAAATTAAATATTTATGGAGTGAAATAAATATTTTGATGATTTATGTATTGAGTTATCGATGTTTTAATTATTGAGTTAAATAATTACGTAATGAAATTGTGGTAGATTAATTTAATTATATGTGTTACATTGATTAAATTAGTGTGGAGAAATTTTATAGTTCAAAGTATGTATTTAATTGAGTCTATTCGATTAAATAAATTATTTAATAAGCATAATGTTATTTTAATTAATTAGAGATTTAACGATTTGACATAATTAATAAATGAGAATTTTAATTATGTGATTAAGTGATTTAATGTGTAATATCATATTTTATTTAATTGAGTTAAATAAGATTATTTTATTAATAAAAGTGCGACATTAAACTATACAATAAGCATTTAATTAGAATAAAGGGAAAGGAGAAAGAATAAGAGGGAACAACCAACTAAACCCTTAAGGAAGTGGGTGTCAGTTAATTAAATTAACTGCTCCACTATCCCTGACTAGTGTTGCACAACAGACCGACCTGGTCTGGTCTGGCTTGGGCCTGCCAGGCTTTGACCGTTGACCAGGCCAGGCCTTAACTTTTGGGCCTTCAGGCCAGGCCAGGTCAGGCCTATTCCACCAAACTATGGTCTGATGAGGCCTGTAGGCCAGGGCAGGCCAGGCCTAGGCTGGTCCAGTCTGGTTCAGCACTTAAAAAAATAAAAAAAATTATTGTGGGCTTGTGGCTTGGGCTTTGCAACTGAAATGCAAAAGAGCATGGGGCGGGGGCTGGGGAAGTGCCGCTAACTGCAAAGGGCCTAGGGCAGGGGGCAGGGGGCCTGGGGCGGGGGCTGGGGCGGGGACCTGTAGGCTATATATATATATGAGAATAAGTTGCTGTTAGGTTGTTAGTGAGTTAGTTAATATTTAGTTAGATAATAAGTTAGTTACTTAGTTGATTTAATATTAATATTTAGTTAAATTAGAATTTAGATTAAAAGAATGCTAATACTAAAATTAATAAACTAACTTATATATTAATATTAAAATTTAATCAACCAACTTGTTAATATTAAATAAACTAGCTAATATATTAATTAAATGTACTTGCAAGAAATCAAGAATGAATTATTAAAAATTTAAACTTGATTGATGTATTAATTAAAAGTAATGTATTATAATTTACAAATTACAATAATGAATAAGTAATAATTTATTGAATCAATATTTTGATGAATAATTATAAGTTTGTAGATTATAAAGTTAGTTTCTATTTTATTTTCTTATAGTACTAGGATCGGTTGGGCATATATTTTGTAAAGTTTAAATACACATATATCTTTTCATTTATGGTCATTAAACACTTACATAGTTGTATCTCAAGTATTATTTCCAAATAGTTTTCTAATTGCTTTATTAATTTAGCATAAACCCCCCTAAAAATTTAGCATATCCAAATTAATGAAGAACTTGAGTATTTACAAGAAACTAACTTATTGTTAATATTTAATATTAAAGGTTAGTTTATTGATGTATTAATTAATGTTAATATTTAACATTAAAGTAACAAAAAATATTAATAAAATTTTATTGTTAAATATTAGTAGTATTTACAATAAATTAACTTATTATTAATATTTAATCAACTAAGTAACTAACTTATTATTAATATTAAATATACTAATTAGTTATATTCATTGAAGATGTATATTAATTAAATGTATATACAAGAAATCAAGAATGAATAATTAAAATTTTAAACTTTATTGATGTATTAGTTAAAACTAATGTATTATAATTTATCAACTATGAACTAATTATGAACTAACTTAAATGCAATTAACATGCAATTAACATATTAAATAAATATGCATATTAACTAAATAAACATATTAATATGCATATTAACATATTAAATAAATAAATATGCAATAAACATATTAATATGCAATAAACATGCATATTAAATAAATAAATAACATATTAAACATTAAATATTTAATATGCATATTAAATATTAAATATTAAATATTAAAATATGCAATATTAATATTAACATATTAATATTTAATATTTAATATGCATATTAAATATTTAATACGCAATAAATATTAAATAAATAAATATGCAATAAACATGCTATTAACATATTAAATAAATATGCATATTAACATATTAGCATGTTAAATGCAATTAACATGCTATGCAATATTAACTAACTTATGAATATTAAATAAACTAAATAGTATATTAATATTAAAATTTAATCAACTAAATTATTAATTTTAATAAACTAACTCATATATTAATATTAAAATTTAATCAACTAACTTATTAATATTGAATAAACTAGCTAATATATTAATTAAATGTACTTGTAAGAAATCAAGAATTAATAATTAAAATTTTAAACTTTATTGATGTATTAATTAAAACTAATGTATTATAATTTATAAATTACAATCATGAATAAGTTAAATTTTATTGTTTATTAATGAATAATTATAAATTTAAAGTTTAAAAATTACAAATAATTGGATAAAAAGTCATGTAAGGCCCAAGGCCCGGCCAGGCTAGACTTTTTTACAGGCCAGGCCAGGCTAGATTTTTGTCAAAAAAAAAACGGCCTTTTCTAGCCTTCTAAGTCAGGCCTGACTGGGCCAGGCCTTGACCAGGCTGGGCTTTGACCAGGTCGGGCTCAGGCCGGACCAAGGCCAAGCCGTAGGCCTCGGGCCTTTTGTGCACCACTATCCCTAACAGTTAAATTATACATATACATATATTATATGTATTACAACTTATATATACATTATATCAGTATCATATATCATATATGAACTTCAGAGAGAAAACTTAGAGAGAGAGAATTGAGAAAAATTGATTTATTGAAGAGTTTTGAAGAATCATAAAGAAGGATTTCAATCATCTTAACAAGTAACAAGGGTATAATTCTTCAATCCAAGTACTATATTCACGTTCTTATGATTACTCCACAAAAAATCAATTTTGAGTTCTCTATGACTAAAAGTTATCAATGATTATTGATTATATGTTTGTATACATGTTAGTATATGATCATAACATGTTTTCTATCATCTATGTATGTTTTAAAATAATCAATTTTATGTAATTATGCCTTAATTAGATTTTTATGATTTTCAGAGTATGAAAAGTACGACGAACACACATATGGCCCTTCTATACAAAATATCATGCTCTAATTGTTTAATTAACTTTAAATTGATAGTTGATTATGATTATACATGTTTAAATGAACAAAACGAAATTCAAACGGACGGATTCGGAGTTATAACGAATTCGTAACGTTGAATTCACGATTTTTCTCGAAACTTTTCAAAATACCAAGAACGGTGAATTTAAGTGTTTTAATTTGAGTAATTACGTGATCTAAAGTGTTAAAAGAATGTTAGAATCATTATATGATGTTCCTGTGATGTTTATACTTTATCGGAATCACAGTATTAGTTTAATTTGGATTAATTTGGCCTTTTCTGCAATTTTTTGCCAACTATAACTGAACCAGCCGAGGCCACCCGCCCCAGCGGGCTCCAAACCCGCCCCAGCGGGCCCCTTACCGAAACCATACCCGCCCCAGCAGGCCTAACCCTCCCCCCAGCGGGGGGTGGGGGGTGCAGAGAAAAATATTTTTTTTAATCCTTTTGTGTATTTTTAAGCAATAACATGATGAGTTAACCTAACCTAATGAACCTGATAACATGATGAACATGCAATACAATACTATAACACGTTGTTGACATGCATAATATAATTTGAAGTTTAATTTTAATAAACTATGTGTGAACTTGGATATTAATGTTGTAATACTTAATTACGATTGTCTAAGAGTTCATATTATGTGGTATGCATGTTGTGATTCAGATTCACGTTATGTGGTTAGGTAACAAGTTAAAATTTGTGAACCAAGTTGTCAGGTTGAACTTAAGTGAGAAATTCAACAGTTAAATGTAGTGGCAATGGAACTAAATGATATCATATACATAATGTAATGTGTAGGACGTTGAGGAATTGAATTGTAATTATAACTGTAGCTTGTGCACGAGGCAAGTGTTCTATCCCTAATTTACTATTGTTGAGCAAGTTTCCAAATCCTTTTTTTTATGTTAAGTAAGTTTCTAAACCTTACTTTTATTGAGCAAGCTTTCTAAATTCAAAGTTATTCATTGAGCAAGTTCTATACTTATGTTTCTATATCAATCAAGGTCTTATCCTTGTTTATTCAAGTTAAAGATTTCGTATGAGATACTATAATCATTGTAAAGTATTACTTCAGTATACAATCCTTATTCAATTGTATATCCTCGAGATTCATTATTTCAATTTGATTATCAATTGTTGTTGAACCTTGTAAGGCTAGCGAACTCTTATTGATTCGACTAGTCCATAGTTGATGAACGTTCTAAATTTGAAAACTTTTATTGAGCTTATCCAAACTAAACTTCCTTTGGTGCGGACTCTGATGTCAAACTGAGTTGAACAACCCTTTTATAAGGGATTATTTACGCTTTCGAGTTGAGATATTGTGCACAGTATGGTACTAAGGGCTGATCCCCCTAAGTACGAGTAGTAGAGTCCATATAGTCTTATGATTGTTAAAGGTTTAAAGTAGAAATACTTGATAGCCTGGGACATAGTTTAAGGTCTTATGACCCTCAGACATACTTTTTATTCTTGTTATTCATTCTTGATTCAAAAGCAGAACTTTCTGTTATTCAGACATCTTTGACTTCTCGCATGTTATTATATTATTTACTTGTGGGCAATCGTGCTCACACTTGCATAATAACATTGTAGTTAAGAACGAAATGTCCGACGAGCCTTCCACTAGCAAAGGCAAGAGCAAAGTCAGCAAGTGATGAAGACTTGTTGTTTATTTGATAATATTTGTCTAAGACTTATGTTGTGATATTTAAGACTTATTTAATTGTTTACGTTTCAGCATTTGAGATTTAAGGTTAGTATGACCTGGGATTTAAATACGTATTTATTATTGTGATGTTTTAACCCCATAAGGGGAGATGATGGAGATATTTTTATCTATTTTATAGTTTGCATTTATTATGGGTAGATAGATATATGATATTTGTACAGTGAACACCAAATCCCGTGGAAATTGAAGTACCCGAATTTGGGGGTGTCACAAGTTGGTATCAGAGCTTGTAGGTTATGAACCTTAGGTGGGGAAAAACCTTAGGGTAGTAGCCCTCGATAACATAGTGGTGATAACTCTTATCGAGTTCTAAGAAAGATAATAAATAACCTTATGTGCTATGTGTTTATATTTGTGTACTTGTGCGAGTATCGATTAGCATCACGTAAAAATTAAAGACTTAAAACTTTAATTGTCAGGATATCAGATGTTGGAGGATCCAGTCAGCCTAAGGAGGTTGTACCCCGAGTGGCTATTGAGGAGGAGCCCCGAGACTTTCATACAGTATGGGAGCAGTTGGTTCAGAGAGAGCCATCTCTTTTGTTCACAGTAGTGGGTCAAGAGCATGAGCTCATTCTTGATCAAGAGAATGAGGATTAACTTAACAAACGTTATAGTTATAATGTTTTGGATAAGTTAAGTTTTTATTTTAGTACAGTCGTAGTTTGTAATGGTCAAGATATAGTATCTGGGCTAAACGATTCCCTCAGAGAGCGATGGTTAATACAAATTAGCAACCGATCTAACTCAATGTGAAAGACAGTGTAGACGAGACGGGAAACTAGTTTGTTGGTTGTTTGTGGAAAACCACTCAGTGTACTATATTGAATACTGTTAGAGACTCGAGGTGTGCTAAATATAATGTTATTGGAAGAACGACATGTAAGAGGAATCAGCGAAGCATGCCACAGCAGAGGATGCTTGGATGAGGTTTTCACGACGTGCAGAGATTGCTGAGGACAACGATCGGGCAAAGAAGGCTAAGATCGAGGAGACAGACTATACGTTTTAGACGGCGACTGATAAGGCCCAAGATCGGGTTATGTGCTATCCAGTTCTGTTCGAGGATCTACCTTGCTATATGTTGGATCGCAGGACGATGCTCCGCGTTATGGAGGAAGAGCACAGTAAAGCTGTTCGACGCCTTAGTAGGCCGTGATAAGAACATTATTATTGTGTGAATATTTCTTTGTTAGTTAATAATGTAAATTCTGATGTGATTATAAACAAAGGAATATTTTGATGATTTAAATCCTGAAGATTCTTTATCTCAGGATAGTTGATGTATATAGCAGTAATGCTATCTTTCGTATGTTTAAAACTTTTGATTGAATAAAATATCAGAGTTTATTTGAGATGTTATATGTTAAGTGTTATCTTAAAGTATTTAAGTTAAGCCTTAAATATTTAAAAAAATAAATAAAGATCTAATAAGCGTATATCTTAACAGAAATATGCCGCCGAGAAGTTGCCCTAACCTGTCAACTAGCCCAATAAGGGTCAACGAATAACGACGCCAATTCCAACGCGAACCCTGTTCAGCAGCTGGTGAATCTTTTGACTGGAGCGATTAACAACCAACTGCAAGCTCCACCGAACACTTCATTCAAAGATTTCAAGGCAGTGGGACCGCCAAAATTTAAGAGATTCATGAACCCAATAGAAGCACAGACTTGGGTCATGGAAATAGAGAAAGATTTTGATGTCCCTAGGATCGGTGAAGATCAAAAAACCGCGTATGCGACATTTATGCTGAAAGCAGAAGCTAGCTATTGGTGGCAAGAAAACAAGGTAAGAGGACGAGAGAGCGTGATAACCTGGGAGAGGTTCAAGGAGATGTTATGTACTTCCCGACAGGCTCATAAAACCAGATGGAAGTGCAGTTTCTAGAGTTGAAATAGGGCAGATGTCTGTACCAAATTACGCGTCAAGATTTAATGAGTTGGCTAGGTTTGCCACATACCAAGTACATACCGACAAGAGGAAGGCAAGAAGGTTTGAACAGGGACTGAAGCCCTGGTTGTATAGTAAGGTGTCGATGTTCCAGCTGAATACCTTTGCTGGATTATTGGAGAAGGCTATCCTCGCTGAAGGTGGGAGCGATGAGATGACCAAATACAACCAGGAGCTGAAGAAAAAGAAGAGTGAAGGAGAAGGTAATAACAAGGCTAGTGGTAGCAACACTGGAGGAAACAACAAACAGAAAAGAAGGTGAAATAACAGCACACCGATGGGAAATCAGCAAGGAAGCCATAAGAAGAGGATTGAAGCATGTCCGACCTGCGGGAAAACTCACCTTGGGGTTTGTATGAAAGGAAAGCGGGTATGCTACAATTATGGTCAGGAAGGCCATATAGCACCTAACTTCCCTAACCCTAAGAAGGGCGCCTGCTTCACATATGGATTGAAGGACCATCTGGCTAGGGCTTAACCCAAGAAGGTATCTGGAGGGGCAGGATTAGGTGGGAATAGAGGACGCAGCCGTGGAAATGCTCTAACAATTACAGGACCAACCGCAACTAACCAACCTACCGCCAAGACATTCAACATGACAGTGCAAGATGCTGTGCAATCTCGCGATGTGGTGTCAGGTATCATTTCGATCAAAAAACTCAATGCTTATGTATTATTTGGTTTTTGTGCTACTTGTTCATTTATATCCGAAGATTTTGCTTAGAATCTAGAATTGCCTAAGGACGAGTTAGAATACCCTATGAGCGTAGAGATTGCGAATAGGGAAGTGATTCTAGTTAAGTATGTACACAAGAACTTTAGGGTGGATATTAAGGGTAATGTGATGAACGTAGACCTTATTCCGATTAGACTTGGTGAATTCGACGTTATTCTAAGAATGGATTGGCTATTCTATTATGGGGCGATAATTGATTGCCAGAGGAAGTGTATTAACCTTCTGACTCCGTCAAAGGTTGTGTTTTATGGCAGCAAGGCGCCTAGACAAGAGAGTTGTCTAACGATGAAGCAGGCCAAGAAGTTGTTGAGACAAGGCTGTGTAGGATATTTAGCCTACAAAGTCGATATTCGAAAAGTAAACCCGAAGTTGGAGGAAATACTAGTCTTGAGAGACTTCGTGGACGTATTTCCGAATGACTTGCCAGGACTTCCGCCATATATAGACGTAGAGTTCGTGATCGATTTGGTGCCACGAACAGCTCCAATATCGAAGGCACCATACCGTATGGCTCTGGTAGATTGTTGGTCGTTTTCCCGATCAATATATGTGTGCAAGTATACACGGTCAACAAGTAATAAAGAGTAAGTAAAGTATCGTCCCATAGAGAATTAACTAATAAATCTCACCAAGCACTAACCTATAACCATCTCAATCTTATTTAAACGAATGATTTGATATTTTGAAGTAAAACTATAAAATTAGACTAATATTAAATATCCATAGAATAAAACTAGATAATGAAGACTTGAGATTACAATTTCTCCTATTGTTTCATTTAAACCAAAAAAAAACTTCCTGTTAAGCCAACTTAATTATCACAGATTGTTAGTCGAGAACACGAAAGTAAGACAAGGCCATCTCTCGATGTACCAAATCCATATCACATGTAATCCACAAAAGATAGACAACATTTGAACACCCAAATTATATAAAACACCATATTTTTATGTGATTTATCAATAACAAGGGTTTACGCACAAGTTCTCAAATGACTACAAGGGGTGCTTCAGTATATGTCTATCCGAATCACGAATCATACATTCCATCACCATGTAGAACATACAAACACAAGCTATTACGATCAGATCTAAACTCATACTTTGTCTTTCAAGTTCATATGAATTATCACAGTATTTGATTGCCAATCAAGTAAGTAATTAGGTACGAATCATAATAGACAATCCAATAACAATCAATAAGACTAACAAGGAAGGATATCAAAATAAACTACTCAATAGGTTCCACTGAAATCTCAAAGTAGAGTTTAACTCATAGTTAAATCAAATCCACAATCCACAATTTGAATAAACATTAGAAGAATACAAATATGAATCAATGAGAAAATATGAATAGAAAGTGCAAATCTGATTTCTCTTTCTCCACGTTTGAATCTTCAATATTATCCAATTGCTTCAACCTTCAGATCTAATATAATCTAGAGACTAGTTCCTTTAATCTACTCTAATCTAAAGATGAAATTCAAAAGAAGAAAAAAGAGAAACAATAGCAAGCTAATGATCCCCAAAGGGAGGATATATCAATATAATTAAAATAGGCCTAATATATGTCTCTAGCTCGATTGCCTCCTTCTCCAAGCAATAATTCAATTGGTCACTTAAGTAAAGTCAACTGCATGAAAAACTGGACCGGCGCAGCTGCGCTTCCTGATAGCTTGAAATGGGTGCAACTGCGCTATAAGATTTCTGGGCAAGGCTACTGGCGCAGCTGCGCTGCACCCAAGGCCAAATTGGGCGCAGCTACGCCGTGCACCAGATTGAAAATTCTGCTTCTGCTACTGCAGCCTTCTGATTCCTTCCCACACTTTGACACTTGCTTCTTTTAGAATTCTTTCATCCTTTCTAGCTCCATTTGCATCGAGAGAGTTCCTATTCATGTAAACTACAAAAGAAAGCAAAAATGCATGAAAAGCTACAATAACACATGAGTTTAAACAACAATTGAATTTAGTTAGCATCTAAATAACTGGATATAAAACCGCTTATTAAATACCCCCAAACTTAAACCGTTGCTTGTCCTCAAGTAACAAAACAAAACCAAACAAAAATGCAAAGCAATAACTACAATGTATGCAACCTACACTAACATGAAAGTGAATCCAAGTATCAGTCAGAAATGAAACTCATATGAAATGCCTCAGAAAAACTACAAGACACCCAAACAGAAAATCTAACCAAGAACAAGGCCATAGAGCATATTACTCTGCAAATCCAAACCTGTTAGCACTGATGTAGTGTGTGTGTTTAGCAACCATCAAACATACTATTGAACAAATTCTTCACATACTATGCTTCTTAGGGGGAAAAACACAGTTTCAACTCAATACATGCAGTAAACCAGATAAGCTCTAACCAAGACCATGGTTCACTTAAGCTAAGAGTCAACAAGGGTTTATTATGCTTTTATTTACTCACGAGGGTGATTTTTGCACTTTCCAGTGTTTACACTCGACTGTGCAATGTCTAGTCCTCTTAGGCTTTCAATGATACCCGTGTAATGAGCTTTCGACCAACGACTCCCAAACCAAAAGGCTTTGGGGCGCTGGGTGTAAAGACACCCCTAGGGAGTACTTGCTTGAATATCAAAGGCCACATGACTCGACTTAGCCGAAGTGTTTATTCACAATCTATTTTTTTTCTTTTTTTTTCTCTTTTTCTCTCTTTTTTTTATTTTATTTTTCCATATATAGCATGCATACCCCTTGTTTTCCCCCAAGCCTAAGCTTTTGTGCAGTCTAGTTATTGCTACTTGTTTACTAACTCTTTTTCATTAAAACACAGACTTCCCACCAGAAGATAAGTATATGAAAATTTGAACCGAGTAAATCCTAATGGTTACTCTAGTGTGCTATCCGGTTATATCAGCATCTAATAGATAAGGATTTACATTATGATATGACATTACAACCAAGCCTAAGTCTCAAATCTGTTCAAAGATCAACTAATTTCAATTTCATCACAGGCCAAATGAATATCAAACCAACCGACACTTGGATTCATGCAATTAGTCCTAAAACAATCAACTAAAGCAAAATAATAAAAATCTTAAAAATTTAAACAAAATACGAAAAATACGTCCTAACATGCACTATATGAACTAAACTAGATGCAATATGATATGAATTACACTAAATACAATATGAACCTAATACCCCCAAACTTAAGAATGACAATGTCCTCATTAGAGATAAAAGGTTAAGAAACTCCCCTAAGTGGCCTCGTCATCGTCCTCCTCCTCAGTCTGCTCTGATGGTGTGTTTGGAGGAGGGTATGAACTGCCTGTGCCAAATGTGGGGAACTGTGGATGCACGCCAGTCATCTCGAAGGCACGAGACAAGGCCTGCCAGAAATCGGATGTGTAGGTCTAAAAATCTATGTACATCGTACCCATCCGTTTCCTCAATTATCGTATCTCCCTCTTCTAATTAGCATAGTCTGCGGAGGTTGGCCTTGCTGCCTGCGGAGCATGAACTGGAGAACCTTCGTCTTCTTCTTCTTCTGCCACATCTAAATCACCCAAAATAAAGCCAAGTCCTCGAGGATGAGACTCTGCACTGTCCCAAATGTTATACTGTTGAATGGCTATATGATCAATGTCCCGCATTGGTAGCTGCAAAGCTTCATTGTCCCACTCCACTCCCGCAGCTAAGCATAGACTAGTGATAACTGAAGCATGCGGGATTCCCCCTGAATTGCTCCCCCTCATATATCTGAGTATGGATTGGTTGAGGATATGCCCTATGTCAATCAACTTCCCTTTGATGATACCATATAGCAGTACGACTCTTTCAACAGTAACATCTACATGATGGCTAGAGGGAAGTATACTAGCACATATGAAACTATACCATGCTTTTACATTATGACTCAGAGCAGTTTGTGGGAAGTTAACTTTAGTGTATGTTCATGCTCTAGTCGTCCACTGAGTGCCTGGTTTGCACCTTTCCTTGATAAGCTTGTCTAGGTCAGTTTCAAGACGCTGGGATTCTGCTCAATTTGATGCACCAGATGGGACAGTTTCCTTGTGAAATATAGCGTTGATCGCTTTCTTGGTGTAGGGCACTTGCTTCCCTCTCACATAGGATATGCCATTCTGTGTCTCCCGAGCGTTGGCGTAGAATTCTCTGATGAGGGGCATGGGAGCTGGCAATGGCTTGGCCACAATTAGTGCTCAACCATGTTACACAATTTGTTTCTTCATTAGCCCATCATCATTTCTCAGCTTCAGCCCCTTTTCTTTCACAAACGATTTGCCGTCCAAAACATCCAAGTAGTAGTGTTAGGCTAAAAGGTTTATAAATCTGAAGTTGTCCAATACATCTCTGGTATTGCATTCGCCCTCGTGCTCACTGCTAGGAAGAGAAGGGGTGCGAATCCTTTTAGGCATGATGATTGGACTTGCAGATGAAAGTATTGAGTTCTGACTTTGATGCCTCTGAAATCTTAATGAACCGAAACAAACAACTGTAGTGTACTCAATAGCCCTAAATCTGCTCCTTCCTTTCACTTTGTCCTCTGAACTTCTGATTGAGATTAGGAATGAGATGTGGAGGGACTAGGGTTTATATAGGAATGGAGTATATGAAGATATAGAATGTGAGTGGGAGATAGAGTGTGTAGAATTAGATGAAGAGATGGATTAAGGGTTTTGTTCGGTAAATGGAGTTTGGCTAGGAGAGGAATATATGATGAGGAGGAAAAATATAGGGTTTTGATTTAGGTAGTTGATTTGATTAGATGCTGAGAGAATATGTATGAAGCTTGCCCTTTTGGGTTTGAGAGAGAGAGAGAGATGCCAAAAATGAATTAAGTTGGGACTGATTTAAAACCGAAGGCTGGGCTATTTTTTTTTAACTGAATTCCGGGTTGGGCGCAGCTACGCGTAAAAACAGGTCTCCTTGGGCGCAGCTATACTGCCCTGTCCCCAGTCAGCCTTGAGTTGTACTAATTTTCACACTGTTGCCAAATTGATTATTCTTGAAAAAGATCAAACTGAACTATCAGACCTTATTAATCTTAACAAAAATGTGCTATCAAAATCTATTTAACTGTATCAACATGAACTTAGTAATTAAAGCAACAAGAATTAAACATAGGGGAAGGAAAGTATGAGAGAAAATATGTAACGAAGAATTAAACAAGGGGGAAGAGAGATTGGATGGGGTGCCTCCCATCTAGCGCTCGATTTATAGTCCGTTAGCTGGACTTTTTCTTGCTACCACTATCCAATTCCTCTACGATAAGCGAGGAACCCTCCATCCATTAGGATCGATATATGCTTTGATAGGTTCCCCTTAGTGAGAGTCTTTGAATTTAAGTCACCTAGATCTCTTCTTGTAGATAAGTTACCAATTTCCATTGTCAAATAGCTACGCTCTTCCTCCGTTGTGCTTGTAAACCGATTGGGGGCATTGAAGCATGAACAACACAACGGGCTCTTTTTCTATTTTCTCTTCCTCGGCCCACCATGGCTTCAAGAATGTAATATCTCTCATATCATAAAGATCCTTACCTTCGAGGTGACTACCAAGGGGACATGGGGGTGCAAAACTGACTGGATTTTTCAATTTTGACAGAGAAGGCAATTGGGGTGCTAGCAAGGTCGGCTCATATTCGCTGTGACTTAGAGTTGGATCTTTGATGGCCTCATTGTCCTTATCCCCATTTGTCTCCTCGATTTCAAATTCTTGATGCACATGCAGTTGCATACTCAATTCGGACTCTCCATCAGTCTCAAAATCCATGTCATAGCACCAATTATTTTGAGGACAGTTGTTCAAGGCCTTGAAAATTTGATCTAGCTGATTCTGAAGATTTTGAATTGACATCCCTTGCTCAATCAATCTCTCCTCAGTTGACACCATGAACTTGACCCATAAATTTTCCAATCTTGACTTTTCTATTTCAGCCTCGGAATCTATGTATTGAAGATCATTGGTTGGAGTGTTGATGAGTTGTTCCATTTGATTCTGAAAATTTTGATTCGATATTGCCTGACTCATCATCATCTCCTCTTGGTTTGCTACAAACTTAAATATGAATTCCTTGTTTGACTTTTCTTGTTGGGGTAATGGAGATTGATATGTGAATTCTGGTTCATATGTTGGACTCAAATCATAGTATTGGTCTTGATAATGATATATCCATGAAGAATTTGGGTTATACCCCCACTCTTGATGATAATCGAGATAGGCATAGTGGTTGAGGTAATCACCCCCATACTGCACTTGTCCAAAATTGACGGTGCACTGATGACTCGGATGGTTGCCAACACAATAATCACATGTAATTACTATCTTTCGACTCCGTTGGGCTGCAAGAACGTCCAACTTCCTCGAAAGTGTCTCAAGTTGTGCTGATAATGCAAAAATTGCATTGAGTCATTCAAACCCTGTTTCCCTTGGTTGAGTCATTCTCGTGTATGGCCATTGATAGGCAAAGTTATCCATGGTACCTGAAAAGAGAAAAAATTATATAAAGAGAATTAAAAACTAAAATAAAATAAAATATTTAAATTAAGACTAATTTAATTGAAGCTAATGTTGGAAAAAATTATTAAACTAATTCCCCCGCAACGGCTCCAAAAACTTGTTGGTCGTTTTTCCGATCAATATACGCGTGCAAGTATACATGATCAACAAGTAATAAAGAGTAAGTAAAGTATCCTCCCACAGAGAATTAACTAATAAATCTCACCAAGCACTAACCCATAACCATCATAATCTTATTTAAACGAATTATTTGATATTTTAAAGTAAAACTATGAAATTAGACTAATATTGAATATCCCTAGAATAAAACTAGATAATGAAGACTTGAGATTACAATTTCCCCTATTGTTTCATTTAAACCAATAAACTTCCTGTTAAGCCAACTCAATTATCACAGATTGTTAGTCGAGAACACGAAAGTAAGACAAGGCCTTCTCTCGATGTACAAAATCCATATCACATATAATCCACAAAAGATAGACAACATATGAACACCCAAATTATATAAAACACTATATTTCTATATGATTTATCAATAACAAGGGTTTACGCACAAGTTCTCAAATGACTACAAGGGGTGCTTCGGTATATGTCTATCCGAATCACGAATCATACATTCCATCACCATGTAGAACATACAAACATAAGCTATTACGATCAGATTTAAACTCATACTTCGTCTTTCAAGTTCATATGAATTATCACAGTATTTGATGGCAAATCAAGTAAGCAATTAAGTATGAATCATAATAGACAATCAAATAACAATCAATAAGACTAACAAGGAAGGATATCAAAATAAACTACTCAATAGATTCCATTAAAATCTCAAAATAGAGTTTAACTCATAGTTGAATCAAATCCACAATTTGAATAAACATTAGAAGAATACAAATATGAATCAATGAGAAAATATGAATAGAAAGTGCAAATCTGATTTCTCTTTCTCCAAGTTTGAATCTTCAATGCTATCCAATTGCTTCAACCTTCAGATCTAATATAATCTAGAGACTAGTTACTTTAATCTACTCTAATCTAAAGATGAAATTCAAAAGAAGACAAAGAGAAACAATAGTAAGCTAATGATCCCCAAAGGGAAGATATATCAATATAATAAAAATAAGCCTAATATATGTGTAACACCCCCTTCCCGAAATAGAAAGGGAGGTTACTCAAAACACAACAAAATCGAACGAAACCTCTATGCCACGAAAGAATAATATTTCACCAATAAATATCAAAAGGTCAAACCAAAATAAATGCCAACAGACTCAAACTCAAAACTAGAGTATTTATTACAACTCAAAATAAAATTAATCTATCAAGCCTAAACAGAATATCTAAATCATTGGATCGAATGGAGCCCTCATCACACTTGCCCTTGATCCCCCTGATTACCTGCCGGAGGAAAAACACAGTATGAGCCAAATGCCCAGTACAGATATAGAATACAAGAATAATGAAACGAAATATCTAACTCAATAAATGAACTGAACTGAACTGAAACGAACAAGACTAACACAATGAAATAATAGGCTGAATCAAATGGCTGGGTGCTATTTCATACCGAGCTCAAAATAAAACAGAAATATACCTTGCCACACAGGCAAGGTCAAATAATGCCACACAGGCAAGTCACACACATTGGACCGCGAATCCAAATGCATGTAAAATTGGAAGGCGTGTTTGGCACAAACATCGCCACTCCGCAGAACAGAACAGAACAGCAAACTAGGGTCGACCCATACGCCTCCCACAACAAAACACCAAATGGCCAACTCCCACCGGAGCACAAAACGGAGACGCTGTGGACTGATCACACCGCCACGAAAAGTGTCATGCTTTTCTTGCCAAGACGACATGCATGTGGTACCCCCACAGGTGGTTATAGCTCAGGTATACCCTACAGTATATTTTAATAATAATACTATGTCACAACACATGCGACACAATATCAACACAAAGGGTTCAAATATGTACATGTTAAATCAAACGAATCAACACGAGTCTCCAAAAATATTAACATGTACTTTTCTACAAATATCAAAATAAATACTAAAAATGATAAACTAGATCAAAGAGTACAAACACGAGTACTTAGGATCAATATTAAAACGAAACTATCACATGAATTTGAGAACGAACAATCATGCGAAACAAATATAATTTCGAAATGAGAAACAAAACGAACAAATTAAATTTAATAAGAGAATTGCTGAAGGAGTACGGAATCCGTACCTGGAATCGATAATGTAATACCCAATTTATATTCCAAAACTTATTCGTTAAACTTCTTCCGTCCGAACTAATTACATAATTTAACAAACAAAATATAAATTATTAACTGTAAAATAAATTACTAATTACTAATTATAAATTATAAATTTACTTATTTCAAAACTATTATTATTATTATTCAATTAGATGCCTATGAATATACTAACAAGAACCTACGGAATCTGCATATCATGTAAACATTAATATACTAATTGTATATATACTTTATATACTAACATATATGATATCTCAGTATATATATAAACTGTACGCATGCATTACTGTTTACAAGCTGACTTCCACATGAGATTCCTTCTTCAATCATATATATATATATATATATATATATATATATATATATATATATGTACCATATTTATTATTAACCAATCAGTATTAGCCTTTGTTATATTTTTATGATTTGAAACAATGAGATATATGTACATGTTTTCCATACCTGTTATCGTCTCTTTCTTCTTCTTTTCTATTGCCGCCTCCTTTCTTTCTCTTTCTTTCGTATACAATAGTTAGGTTTTAGGTATTTATTTATATATCTTATTAACTCTCCAAATTTTAATAGGATTTTAATATTTCACAATTATAAATTAGACCCAATAAGTTTTAATGCCCAATTAATGTAGTCCACATACATTAAATACAATTTGACCCAAGCACAAGAAAAGCCCAATTAAAATATTTAAAATAAAATTTTAAAATGTCATTTATTTATTTATTAATCTTTTTTTTTGGGTATTACATCACCTATCCCTTAAAAAGGATTCCGTCCCCGGAATCAAAAGAATGAAATGTACCTAATTATCAAAGAGATGTGGATACTCCGCTCGAATAGACTCCTCCATCTCCCACGTATCTTCACGCTCCGAATGGTTTCTCCACAAAACCTTAACAAACGGGATTGTCTTCCTCCTCATAACCCGCTCTTGACGATCCAAAATCGCCTCGGCTTGCTCCACACAAGTAAGATCATCACTAATGTTATCAAACGGATATTGCACCACATGCAACGGATGATATTTATAACTCCTCAACACCGACACATGGAACACATTGTGCACAGCTAGCTATGGAGGCAAAGCTAACCGATATGCAACCTCACCAACCCTCTCCAGAATCTCGAATGGGCCAATATAACGCTGACTAAGCTTCCCTTTCAGACCAAATCGCCGAATACCCTTCCAAGGAGAAACTTTTAGGAACACATGCTCACCAGGTTCAAACTCTAAGGTCCTCCTATGCTTATCAGCATAACTCTTCTACCGTGATCGAGCCGACTTCAATTTTTCCTTAGCCACCGCTACCTTCTCTGTAGTGATTTGAACTAACTCAGGCCCTTCTATGGCTTTCTGGCCAACCTCATCCCAACAAGTTAGTGCCCGACACTTCCTACCATACAATGCCTCAAACGGAGCCATCCCAATACTCGCATGCCAACTGTTGTTATAAGCAAACTCAACTAGGCTCAAGTAATCATCCCAGTTACCCGACCACTCAAGTGCATAAGACCTCAACATGTCCTCCAACGTTTGAATGGTCCGTTCGGATTGCCCCTCAGTCTGCGGATGAAGAGAAGTGCTAAAGTTGAGCCGAGTACCCCAAGATCGTTGAAACCCTTTTCAGAATCTTGAAGTGAATCGTGGGTCCCGATCCAAAACAATAGACACCGGAGTACCATGAAGTCTAACAATCTCCTGCTGAAATATCTATGCAAACCTATCCATCGAGTAGTCCTCGTGGATGGCCAAAAAGTGTGCCGATTTAGTCAACCGGTCCACCACAACCCAAATGGCATCATTCTTCCTGAAAGTCTTCGGCAAACTAGTAACAAAATCCATCGTGATATCTTCCCACTTCCACACTGGAATGTCTAACTGTTGCAGCAACCCACTAGCTTGTTGATGTTTTATCTTCACTTGTTGACAAGTGAGACACTTACCAACATATTCAGCAACATCTCGCTTCATCCCATTCCACCAAAAAAATTCCTTCAAATTCCTGTACATTTTTGTAGAACCTGGATGAATAGAAAATGGCGAACTATGAGCCTCCGTCAAAACCTGCCTCCCGAATGATTGGATCAGAAGGTACACACAACCGCTCACCCAACCAAATTACACCATAGGTCATCAATATGAAAGTCGGACTGCTTGCCCTCCTCCATATTCTGTACCATACTCCACAATTCCCCATCTTCCTTTTGAGCTTCCTTAACCCTTGAAATAAGAGAGGGCTCCACTCTCATACCTGCCAAATGCCCATCTGAACCTTGGACATATAACTCCAACTCTAGTCGCTCCATATCCGAAATAAGTTGAGGTTGTGTAATAAGAACTGCTACATTTCCTGAACTTTTTCGGCTAAGAGCATCTGCAACCACATTTGCCTTCCCCGGGTGATACTGAATCCTCGCATCATAATCTTTTAGAAGCTCCAACCAACGCCTCTGCCTCATGTTAAGTTCCTTTTGAGTGAAAATGTATTTAAGACTTTTGTGATCGGTGAAGATATCACAAGTCTCTCCATACAAATAGTGCCTCCAAATCTTTAGAGCAAAGATCACCGCTGCCAACTCCAAATCATGAGTGGGGTAGTTCACCTCGTAAGGTTTAAGCTGCCTAGAAGCATAAGCAATCACCTTACCGTGTTGCATCAAAACACATCCCAAGCCCTTCTTAGAAGCATCACTATAAATCTGGAAACCTCCTGTCCCCAGGCGGTAATGTAAGTATAGGAACTGTCACAAGTCATTTCTTCAACTCCTCGAAACTCTTCTCGCGCTCCTCATTCCACCCAAACTTCGTGCCCTTTTTCATCAACTGAGTTAATGGCAACGCAAGCAAAGAGAATCCTTCCACAAATCTCCTATAATACCCTGCTAAACCCAAGAAACTCCTAATCTTTGTCACAGTAGTAGGTCTCGGCCACTTAGTGATAGCCTCAACCTTCGCAGGATCCACCTTAATGCCTTCAGCAGAAATAACGTGGCCCAAAAATGCAATCTGCTCCAACCAAAACTCGCATTTAGAGAATTTAGCATACAATTTCTCTTTCTGCAAAATTCCCAACACTGTTCGAAGATGTTCCTCATGCTCCTCCCTAGACTTGGAGTAAACCAAAATGTCATCAATAAAGACAATAACATATTGGTCCAGGTACTCCTTGAACACCCGATTCATCAAATCCATAAACACCGCCGGAGCGTTAGTCAACCCGAATGGCATCACCAGGAACTCGTAATGCCCATATCGAGTACGAAAAGCTGTCTTAGAGACATCCTCATCTCTCACCCACAACTGATGGTAACCCGACCTCAAGTCTATCTTTGAAAAATACTTCGCCCCCTGAAGTTGGTCAAACAAGTCTTCAATCCTCGACAATGGATACCGATTCCTGATAGTAATCTTGTTCAACTCCCTGTAGTCTATGCACAACCTCATAGACCCATATTTCTTTTTCACAAATAAAATCGGAGCACCCCATGGCGAAACACTCGACCGAATCACACCACGATCTAACAGCTCCTGCAACTGCTCCTTCAACTCCTGCAACTCCAATGGTGCCATCCGATACGGCGCCTTAGAAATAGGTCCCGCCCCAGGAACGAGCCTCAATAGCGAACTCAACTTCCCGTTGCGGTGGTAACCCTGACAACTCCTCAGGAAACATATCGGGAAAGTCACGAACCACTGAAATATCCTCAATACGAGACTCGCCCTTAGAGGTATGCTTCACAAATGCCAAATACCCCTCACAACCCTTTGCCACTAACTTCCCAGCCTTCAAGGCTGAAATCAATTTCACCACTCTACTCGGGTGTGAACCCTGAAATATGAATTTCGGAGACTTCACATCTACAAATATAACCTTCTTCGCCTGGCAGTCGATAATGGCCTGGTGCTTATCCAACCAGTCCATCCCGAGAATAACATCAAAATCGTGCATACACATTGGAAGAAGATTAGCACTACGAATCTTATCCCCAAAACTGATCGGACACCCTCGATATAATTCAGAAATAATAACAGAAGTCCCCATCGGGGTAGCAATAGACATAACAAAATCTAAAGATTGAGATGGCACACCCAGGGGCCGAACAAAAGACTGAGCCACAACAGAATGAGTAGAACTAGTATCAAATAAAATAGAAGCCTCACGACAACCAACTAAAAGAGTGCCAGAAACAGTACCTGGCGCACCTGCCGCCTGATTATATGTCAAGGCAAACACTCGACCACCTTGACGCTGACCTCCATTGCCACCATGATCACCGCCTCCACCATTAACACGTGGCCCGGTACAATCTCTAGCCATGTGACCCATCTGTCCACACAAGAAGCATGCATCGGTAACTCTATGACACTGTCTCCCCGGATGATTAGCCCCACACATGGCACAAGGAACTATCGGAATAAGATTTGGGTTACCCCCACCAGCTGGTCCTAGATAACGACCCTGATTATGCCCCTGCTGACGATTCTGTCCTTGCTGCCGATTCTGACCATACCAAGGTAGCTGAAGCTGATGATTTTGCCCTTGCTGAGGCATCTGCTGATTACCCCTGTTCTAATTTTGACCACGCCACTGCCCTTGCTGGACACCACGATTTCTGTTCCACTGACCACCTTGATTTCTCCCATGCTGACCAGAAGCTTAACCCTGCTGGTCATCTCTGTCCCTCTTTTGATTCCCTTCCAGTTTAGAAGACCGAAAGTCCTGCCGCTCCATCTCAATGTTCTTGGTCGCATTAGCCACAGCTGACACATCTGCAAACTTGGTGTTAATGAGATGTTGGCGATACCTATAATGAATCCGCCACTTGAACTTCTCCGCCTATTCCGCCGCGGTCCCTGCAGAGGTTCCCGCAAAACCTGCCAATCTGGTGAACCTCGTCATAAAATCTGTAATGGACTCATCATCTTTCTACCGAATAGACAGATACTCTCTAGCATAGGCCTCTTTATCAGCAGCTGGAAAGTACTGCTGATAAAAGACCTCACAAAACTCTGCCCAACGAAGTGTCTCCACGTGCCCATCACCCTTGGTTGTTTTCAGCGCTTTCCACCACCTCTGTGCATCCCCCTCCAGCTTGTAAGCTGCAAGCAATACTCTCTGATTATCCGAGCACCCCAACACATCAAAAATCTTCTCTAGGTGTGCAATCTAATTCTTCGCATCAATTGGAGTAGGAGCTGAACTGAATGACTATGGCTTCTGCTTCTGAAACCTCTCCAACCATACGTACATTGGAACCACCTGTTGATCAAGACCATCCGCATTCCCTTCCTCTTCGTTTGCCTCTGGACCATTATTTCCCGAGTTCCCCTGCTCAAAAATTTATGGCAGCTGCTGCAAAGCCTGTACAACCTGTGCCACCAACTGTGGTAAAGCTTGATTAACCGCCTGATTCACCAAGTTAGCCAATTGAGCATTAATCTGGTCATTAGGTTGCTCATCGGGCTAACCATCACCTCTTCCCCTATTGTTACCTAGCCTCCCAGCAACTCTAGCGGATCTACGGGCCATCTAAGAAATAGATCAACGAATATCAGCAAAATAGATTAGAGACAGATTTGAATATAGCTGAACAAAAAATTAAACTGAACAAAACCTAACCCAAAATTCTAACCATAACTCACAAGTCAAACCTAAATAGGTTTTCTACAAGAAAGAACCTAAGATCTGATACAAACTCTGTAACACCCTCTTCCCGAAATAGAAAGGGAGGTTACTCAAAACACAACAAAATCGAACGAAACCTCTATGCCACGAAATAATAATATTTCACCAATAAATATCAAAAGGTCAAACCAAAATAAATGCCAACAAACTCAAACTCAAATCTAGAGTATTTATTACAACTCAAAAAAAAATAATCTATCAAGCCTAAACAGAATATCTAAATCATTGGATCGAATGAAGCTCTCATCACACTTGCCCTTGATCCCCCTGATTACCTGCCGGAGGAAAAACACAGCATAAGCCAAACGCCCAGTACAGATATAGAATACAAGAATAATGAAACAAAATAACTAACTCAATAAATGAACTGAACTGAACTGAACTAAAACGAACAAGACTAACACAATGAAATAATAGGCTGAATCAAATGGCTGGGTGTTATTTCATACCGAGCTCAAAATAAAATAGAAATATACCTTGCCACACAAGCAAGGTCAAATAATGCCACACAGGCAAGTCACACACATTGGACCGCGAATCCAAATGCATGTAAAATCGGAAGGCGTGTTTGGCACAAACATCACCACTCCGCAGAACAGAACAGAACAGCAAACTAGGGTCGACCCGTACGCCTCCCACAACAAAACACCAAATGGCCAACTCCCACCGGAGCACAAAATGGAGACGCTGTGGACTGATCACACCGCTACGGAAAGTGTCATGCTTTTCTTGCCAAGACGACATGCATGTGGTACCCCCACAGGTGGTTATAGCTCAGGTATACCCTACAGTATATTTTAATAATAATACTATGTCACAACACATGCGACACAATATCAACAAAAAGGGTTCAAATATGTACATGTTAAATCAAACGAATCAACACGAGTCTCCAAAAATATTAACATGTACTTTTCTACAAATATCAAAATAAATACTAAAAATGATAAACTAGATCAAAGAGTACAAACACGAGTACTTAGGATAAATATTAAAACGAAACTATCACATGAATTTGAGAACGAACAATCATGCGAAACAAATATAATTTCGAAATGAGAAATAAAACGAACAAATTAAATTTAATAAGAGAATTGCTGAAGGAGTACGGAATCCGTACCTGGAATCGATAATGTAATACCCAATTTATATTCCAAAACTTATTCGTTAAACTTCTTCCATCCGAACTAATTACATAATTTAACAAACAAAATATAAATTATTAACTGTAAAATAAATTACTAATTACTAATTATAAATTATAAATTTACTTATTTCAAAACTATTATTATTATTATTCAATTAGATGCCTATGAATATACTAACAAGAACCTACGGAATCTGCATATCATGTAAACATTAATATACTAATTGTATATATACTTTATATACTAACATATATGATATCTCAGTATATATATAAACTGTACGCATGCATTACTGTTTACAAGCTGACTTCCACATGAGATTCCTTCTTCAATCATATATATATATATATATATATATATATATATATATATATATATGTACCATATTTATTATTAACCAATCAGTAATAGCCTTTGTTATATTTTTATGATTTGAAACAATGAGATATATGTACATGTTTTCCATACCTGTTATCGTCTCTTTCTTCTTCTTTTCTATTGCCGCCTCCTTTCTTTCTCTTTCTTTCGTATACAATAGTTAGGTTTTAGGTATTTATTTATATATCTTATTAACTCTCCAAATTTTAATAGGATTTTAATATTTCACAATTATAAATTAGACCCAATAAGTTTTAAGGCCCAATTAATGTAGTCCACATACATTAAATACAATTTGACCCAAACACAAGAAAAGCCCAATTAAAATATTTAAAATAAAATTTTAAAATGTCATTTATTTATTTATTAATCTTTTTTTTTTGAGTATTACAATATGTCTCTAGCTCGATTGCCTCCTTCTCCAAGCAACAATTCAATTGGTCACTTAAGTAAAGTCAACTGCATAAAAAACTGGATCGACGCAGCTGCGCTTCCTGATAGCTTGAAATGGGCGAAGCTGCGCTACAGGATTTCTGGGCAAGGCACTGGCGCAGCTGCGCTGTACCCAAGGCCAAATTGGGCACTATCGCACCGTGCACCAGATTGAAAATTCTGCTTATGCTACTGCAGCCTTCTGATTCCTACCCACACTTTGACACTTACTTCTTTTAGAATTCTTTCATCCTTTCCAGCTCCATTTGGACCGAGAGAGTTCCCATTCATGTAACCTACAAAAGAAAGAAAAAATATATGAAAAGCTACAATAACAAATGAGTTTAAACAACAATTGAAGTTAGTTAACATCTACATATATGGATATAAAACCACTTATTATAGAGATGAAAGAATTGATGGTGCAGCTGCAAGAACTTTTGGATAAGAAGTACATTCAACCGAGCGTATCGCCGTGGGGAGCGCCGATTTTATTTGTTAAGAAGAAAGACGGGACGATGCGGCTATGCATCAACTATAGAGAGTTGAACAAAGTTACAATTAAGAACAAGTATCCGTTGCCTAGGATCGGCGACCTGTTTGATCAGTTAAAGGGAGCGAGGTACTTCTCGAAGATAGATCTGAGAAGTGGTTACCATCAGTTAAAGGTGAGGACAGAGGATGTTCCAAAAATAGCGTTTAGGACTTTATATGTCACTACAAATTTTCAGTAATGTCATTTGGTCTAATGAATGCTCCTGCAGCATTTATGGGCCTAATGAACGGAATGTTCAAGCTATTTTTGGACAAATTCGTGGTAGTGTTTATCGACGACATTTTGGTGTATTCAAAGACAAAGGAGGAACACGTTGAACACCTGAATGTGACATTGGAGGCGTTGAGAAGAGAGAAGTTGTACGCCAAATTTTTAAAATGCAAATTCTGGATTGAATGGGTGCAATTTCTTGGGCATATGATTGATAAGGACGAAATCTCGGTGGATCCTTTAAAGGTCGAAGCTGTGATGAATTGGGATCAGTCGAAGACACCGTCGGAAGTGAGAAGTTTTTTTGGATTGGCTGGATATTATAGAAGATTCATTCATAACTTTTCCAAGATAACAACTCCACTGATAAATTTGACTAGGAAATCGGTGAAATTCGTTTGGACGGAGAAGTGTGAGGAAAGCTTCCACGAGCTTAAGAAGTGGTTGAGTACGGCACCTGTGTTATCTCTTCCAGATAACACAAGAAATTTTGTGGTGTATAGTGATGCGTCGCATAAAGGACTACGCTACGTGCTTATGAAAAATGGCAAGGTCATTACGTATGCGTCACGACAGCTAAAGGATTATGAGAAGGGGTATCTGACCCATGACTTGGAGTTGGCTACGGTGGTATTTACTTTGAAGATCCAGAGACACTATCTCTATGGAGAGAAGTGTGAAATATATAGAGACCAAAAAAGTCTAAAATATATTTTTACACTAAAGGATTTGAATGTGCGCCAGAGGAAATGGTTGGAATTAATCAAGGACTATGATTGCGAGATCCTATACCATTAAGGTAAAGCAAATGTGGTTGCCGATGCCTTAAGCAGAAAGGGTCATGAGAAATTGATGATGTTGACTGCCTAGGAGGAGCTAATTTTAGCAATGGAGAAACTGGAATTGGAAGTGAGATATCCGATGGAATCTGACGATAAGCTGTTCCAACTAGGAGCGGGTACAACCTTACTGAATAAGGTTAAAGAAGCACAACTTCAGGATGAAGAATGTGAGAATATAAGGCAGAAGATATTCGAAGGGAATGAACTAAAATTTATGGCAGACAGTGAGTGACTGTTGAGATTTGAGAGTAGAGTTTGGGTACCTCCAGTGCCAGAGATTAAGGAGGAAATTTTGAGTGAGGCTCATAGTTCACGATATTCGATTCACCCCAAAAGTACCAAGATGTAGCAGGATCTCCGATAACATTTTTGGTGGCCGAATATGAAAAGTGATGTTGTCGATTGTGTTGCCAAGTGCCTGACGTGTCTGAAAGTGAAGGCAGAACATCAGAGGCCGAGTGGTTTTCTACAACCTCTAGAGATCCCAGAATGGAAATGGGGACATATTACGATGGATTTCGTAGTTGGCCTTACGACAACTCAAAAAGGCTACGACGCAGTATGTGTTATCGTTAATTAATTGACGAAATCAGCACATTTCCTACCGATCAAGATCAAATTCAACTTAGAACAGTTGGCAAAGCTGTATGTGAAAGAGATTATTTCAAGGCACGGAGTTCCGGTGTCGATTGTCTCCGATCGAGATTCACGCTTCACATCGAATTTTTTGAAGCGACTACAAGAATGCATGGGGACGCATTTGAGAATGAGTACATCATATCACCCTCAGACCGACGGGCAGAGTGAAAGGATGATCCAGACATTGGAGGATATGTTGAGAGCGTGCATCATGGATTTCAAAGGAATTGGTATGATCACTTATCCCTCGCTGAATTCGGTCACAACAACAGTTACCGCGCAAGTATTGGATTGCCGCCTTACAAAGCGTTGTACGATAAAAAGTGTAGAACTCCACTATACTGGGATGAAGTTGGCAAAAGACAATTGCTAAGTCCAGAACTGGTACAACAGACAGCCGAGATAATCAAAGTGATCCGGACAAGATTGGTAGAGGCTCATGATAGATAGAAGAAATATGTCGATCCACATCATAAGAATGTATAATTTCAATCGGGTAGCTTTGTTTTCTTGAAAGTCTCTCCCTGGAAGGAAAAGATCAGATTCGATAAGAAGAGAAAATTGAGCCCGAGGTTCGTTGGACCCTTTGAAGTGCTGCGACAAATCGAAGAATTTGCATATGAGGTAGCCTAACCTCCGGTGCTAGAGCATGTCCACAACGTCTTCCATGTGTCAGTGTTACGACCATAAAAACCCGATTACAAACATGTGATTGAATATGATTCCCAGCAATTATAGAAAGACTTTTCCTATGAAGAAGTTCCTGTTCAGATTGTTGACAAGAAAGAACAAGTTCTCAGAAATAAAGTAATACCTTCTGTTAAGGTAATCTGGAGAAACTACAACGCTGAAGAAGCTACGTGGGAACTCGAAGAACATATGATGAAGACTTATTCACACTTATTTGCTTAAATTATGTGTAAGCGATTCTGGGGACAGAATCTTTGTAAGGGGGGAGAATGTAACGGGACGAATTTAATTAAACCGTGATTCTGGGGACAAATTCCTTTTAAGGGAGGAAAGATGTGACGAGCGAGAATTTTGTAATTTAAATTGAATATTTATTGAGTTAAATAATTATTTTGATGATTTATTTATTGAGTTATCGATGTTTTAATTATTGAGTTAAATAATTACGTGATGGAATTGTGTTAGATTAATTTAATTATATGTGTTACGTTGATTAAATTAATGTAAAAAAAATTTATAGTTCAAAGTATGTATTTAATTGAGTCTATTCGATTAAATGAATTATTTAATAAGCATAATGTTATTCTAATTAATTTAATAATTAATTAGAAATTTAACGATTTGACATAATTAATAAATGAGAATTTTAATTATGTGATTATGTGATTTAATGTTTAATATCATATTTTATTTAATTGAGTTAAATAATATTATTTGCTTAATAAAAGTATGACATTGAACTATATAATAAACATTTAATTAGAATAAAGGGAAAGGAGGAAGAATAAGGGAACAACCAAACAAACCCTTAAGGAAGTGGGTGTCAGTTAATTAAATTAACTGCTCCGCTATCCCTAACAATTAAATTATATATATACGTATATTATATGTATTACAACTTATATATACATTATATCAGTATCATGCATCATATATGAACTTCAAAGAGAAAACTTAGAGAGAGAGAATTGAAAAAAATTGATTTATTGAAGAGTTTTGAAGAATCATAAAGAAGGATTTCTATCATCTTAACAACTAACAAGGGTATGATTCGTCAATCCAAGTACTATATTCACGTTCTTATGATTTCTCAATGAAAAATCAATTTTGAGTTCTCTGTGACTAAAGTTATCAATGATTATTGATTACATGTGTGTATACATGTTAGTATATGATCATAACAAGTTTTCTATCATCTATGTATGTTTTAAAATAATCAATTTCATGTAATTATGTCTTAATTGGATTTTCATGATTTTTAGAGTATGAAAAGTACGAAGAATATGTATATGGACCTTATGTACAAAATATCATGCTCTAATTGTTTAATTAATTTTAAATTGATAGTTGATTATGATTATACATGTTTAAATAAACAAAACAAAATTCAAACGGACGGATTCAGAGTTATAACCAATCTGTAAAGTTGAATTTCACGATTTCTCTCGAAACATTTCAAAATACCAAGAACAGTGAAGTTAAGTGTTTTAATTTAAGTAATTACGTGATCTAAATTGTTAAAAGCATGTTAAAATCATTATATGATATTTCGGTGAAGTTTATAATTCATGGGAATCAATGTATTAGTTTCATTTAGATTTATTTGGCCTTCTCTGTAATTTTTTGCTAACTGTAACTAAACCAGCCGAGGCCACCCACCCCAGCGGGCTCCAGACCCGCCCCAGCGGGCTCCATACCCGACCCAGCGGGCCCCTTACCAAAACCATACCCGCCCCAGCGGGCCTAACTCCCGCCCCATTGGGGGGGGGGATGCAAAGAAAAATATTTTTTGATCCTTTTATGTATTTTTAAGCCATAACATGATGAGTTAACCTAACCTAATGAACCTGATAACATGATGTACATGTAATATAATACTATAACACGTTGTTGACATGTATAATATAATTTGAAGTTTTATGTTAATAAACTATGTGTGAACTTGCATATTAATGTCGTAAGACTTAATTACGATTGTCTAAGAGTTCATATTATGTGGTACGCATGTTGTGATTCAAATTCACGTTATGCAGTTAGTTAACAAGTTTAGATTTCTGAACCAAGTTGTCAAGTTGAACTTAAGTGAGAAGTTCAACAATTAAACGTAGTGGTAATGGAACTAAACGATATCATATACATAATGTAATGTGTAGGACGTTGAGGAATTGAATTATAATTATAACTGTAGCTTGTGCACGAGGCAATTGTTCTATCCCTAATTTACTATTGTTGAGCAAGTTTTCAAATCCTTATTTTTATGTTAAGCAAGTTTCTAAACTTTACTTTTATTGAGCAAGCTTTCTAAATTCAAAGTTATTCATTGAGCAAGTTCTATACTTATGTTTCTATATCAATCAAGTTCTTATCCTTGTTTATTCAAGTTAAAGATTTCGTATGAGATATTATAATAATTGTAAAGTATTACTTCAGTATACAATCCTTATTTAATTGTATATCCTCGAGATTCATTATTTCAATTTGATTATCAATTTTTGTTGAACCTTGTAAGGCTAGTGAACCCTTATTGATTCGACTAGTCCATAGTTGATGAACGTTCTAAATTTGAGAACTGTTATTGAGCTTATCCAAACCAAACTTTCTTTGGTGCGGACTCTGATGTCAAACTGAGTTGAACAACCTTTTTATAGGGGATTATTTACACTTTAACGTTGAGATATTGTGCACAGTATGGTACTAAGGGTTGATCCCCCTAAGTACGAGTAGTAGAGTTCATATAGTCTTATGACTATTAAAGGTTTAAAGTAGAAATACTTGACAGCCTGGGACATAGTTCAAGGTCTTATGACCCTCAGACATACTTTTGATTCTTGTTATTCATTCTTAATTCAAAAGCCGAGCTTTCTGTTATTCATACTTCTTTGACTTCTCGCATGTTATTATATTGTTATATTGTATACTTGTGGGAAATCGTGCTCACTCTTGCATAATAACATTACAATTAAGAATAAAAGGTCCGGCGGGCCTTCCACTAGCAAAGGCAAGAGCAAAGTCAACAAGTGATGAAGACTTGTTGTTTATTTGATAATATTTGTCTAAGACTTATGTTGTGATATTTAAGACTTATTTAATTGTTTACGTTTCTGCATTAAAGATTTAAGGTTAGTATGACATGGGATTTAATTACGTATTTATTATTTTGATGTCGTAACCCCATAAGAGAGATGATGAAGATGTTTTTATCTATTTCATGGTTTACATTTATTATGGGTAGATATATATATGATATTTGTACAGTGAACACCAAATTCTGTGGAAATTGAAGTACCCGGATTTGGGGGTGTCACGGGATCACCTCTAGAGGCCAAACACTTGGGTGGCTAACGTTGATCAAAGGAAGGAATCTAACCCGGTAAATTCAAGGAGAGATGGAAAGGATTTGGAGTTGAACTCGTACCTGAGGAAGCTTGTATCTTCAAGGGTATGAATCTTATTCTTAATTCTTTTGTTTAATTAATAATTGTACATAAAGAATGATCCGAGTATATAGTTTGTAAAATTTTAAAACTCTGATTTACCATGCTTCCGCTATTTTATTGCAATTTGATTGTGTCCATGAATCTTACAAACCTAACACTTCCTTATTTTAATTATATCATTATATTTCACAGTCTTATTACTATTATATATTATTTGATAGGTCTCAAATTTTTAGGATATATTTTGATGATAACAATAATTGGGAAAAAGGTTAATTAAATTAGAATCTTGTCCATATGATTTATTTGTGTCTTAAATCTTATTTACTTTGACCAAAAATATTTTCTAAATTGAAATAATATTTTCCTAACCTTGTTAATTTATTATCAAGTGTTAAAAATATTATTTCACATAATAACACTTCTCAGAGGCAAGGAGGTTTCCAATTTTCTTTCAAAAATTTATATTCAAGCTTTCAAAAATTATTTTAATGAAAAGGGGCAAAAAGTGTTTTTACCAAAAATATTTGTATGCATATGTGCTTAATTGTTAACATTTTTCTATGATCATATGTGCGTGCATCCGTGTATACAAAGAGAAAGAGAAATGTTTAAATTAAGCATTTAATGTCCATTTGACCAAAATAAATGAGACATCTATTTGGGACAAATATTTGGTGTATCCTTCTATGTGCTAAGAAGTAAAAGTTGAAAATCAAATTGACATGTACTTATTTAATACAAATTAAAGCAGTCATTTTTTTTCAATAGACCAAACATTCAAAAAATTGAAGGGCTTGCTGATAAACAATGTGTGTATTAATTTGCTAAAATTTCATCCAAGCCCTTTATTTCAAACCAATGAATTTCAGCCTTTGATTTTCTAAAAAGACCATTTTGCCCTAAGCTTAAAAATCCTATAAATAGGAAGTTTTCTCTTCATTCCAAACTTACAAATTTACTATCAAAGAAAAAGATTAATGATTGCCTACATTCTCTCTAAATCTATAATATCTCTTCTACTTCAAATCTCTAATTATTTGAAGAAGAGAAAATTAGTCACAAGTATTTGAGATAAGTTGTTTAAATTACTTGATTACATTATCTCTTACTTTTTTATTGTTATAGATATAAAAATATAAATTATTATACACATTTATATATATATATATATATATTATCTATTTTCTATTTATATAAATATCGTAAAGTAAAATTACATTTTGATTATCAAAACGACTCCGAGATACTTCTAATAGAGAACTATCTGAACTGTTGAATTTCAAAGTGGTCTATCGAAAATATTTATATAAGTATTTCATATATTTATTATTTATATAAATATTGTAAAGAAGATTTACACTTTGTTCGTCAAAACGACCTTGAGAACCTTCTAATAGATAACTATCTGAACTGTCTTTGAATTTCAAAGTGGTATATCGAAAATATTTATAGAAGTACTTCATATATTCATTATTTATATAAATATCATATATTAACAAAACACAAAACCAAAACACCTATAAAAAAGCCATTTCATTTTTTTCTCTCTCCTCACATTTTAGACAAAACACAAAATCAAACCCTCTCTTTCTCGCTTGACATTTGTTTTATTCTCTCTGCCTCTCTCTCGCTTCTTCCCACCTACCGGTCTCTCTCCTGCTACATCCATCCGCCATCTCGTCGCCATCTCCTCGCCGCCATCTGCTCGCCATCTCCGTACGCCAATATCGTCGCGACGACTTGCACTAAAACTTCGCCTCAAATACGTTAAAAGGTAAAAAAAATTAGGGCTAATATTTTCTTGTGTAATGTTTTTTTCAGTATTAGAATCCAGAATGCATACCACTGCTTATAATCTGATGGGCTTATCGAATATAAGCAGGGAGATTTTATGAGCTTTCTTTTGATTTTAGGGGTTACCGAATATAAGCAGGGTGATTCCCTCTGATTCTAAATTTCATTTATAAAACCTATTTCGTTTTGTTTTCAATGCCTTCCCATTGCGTTAGTATTTAGTTGCTCTGTCATTTTTAGATTCATAAACACATGCTTATCAAAAAGTTATGAAACAGAAACTTACAAAACATATTATTAGTAGCTTTAGTTTTTGTTTACTATCTCTATATACGAGTTTTTGTATACACTTAAGATTGCTAATATTCTCTTGGGTATATTTTCTATTGAGAAAATAACGACTTTAGTAACTTTTTGAGTATTTCTATTGAGTGTGGACCTAATCATTCTATTTAATTTATTATGGGTAGAATTTTTACAAATGGAAGACATGAACCATGAAATAGAGAGTTGTGGGGATAATGCAGAAATGAATTTAGACTGCATTGATAATTTTAAAATTGAAATGGAAATAGAGAGGGATGACTTAAGTGAAGAGGGGTTGGATGTGAACAATGTTAAAATTGTGGTATACTATCCTCAAGTAGCCGATGAGTTTACGCCTAAGTTAGGTCAAGAATTTCAAACATTAGACGGCGTTCACACTTTTTACAATACATATGCAATGCATACTGGTTTTAGTGTGTGAAAGCATACTGAGAAAATAAAAGAGGGAAGTGGTGAGATTTGTAGGAAGCAGTATATATGTTATAAGTAAGGAAAGGGCAAACTATTAGCCGATGTGGATGCAAAAAGAAAACGTGGATCTATCAAAGAAGGTTGTAGTGCAATGCAGAGTTGGAATTATATAACAAAGATTTGATTGAGAAACCGAAAATGAAAATTGCCAATCACTTCTTATGTCAAATGGTTGACATTTATACATACTCTATGTATTATAAATTTGAAGATGAGTTGTGTGAGAGCTCCACTTATAAGTTTGAACTTATGAAGGAGGATGTCAACTATAATGTATATAAGATTTGCCGAAGGAATGTCAACAAGTGTAATGTAAGAGAAATTCATTATGACAAATCTTAGGATTATGCAACATGCACTTACAAAAAGTTTGAGAGTTTGGGAATACTATATCGGTATATACTAGCTTACTTGAATAAGTATCATGATCATGACAATTTGCCTACAAAATACATTTTAAAGAGGTGGACAAAGACAGAAAAATCAAGTGGTGTAATTGATGATAATGGTGTGGCGATAAAAGATGACAAGTCATACTTACTCTTGCGGAGTCAATTGATTCAACGTTCTTTAGATTTGATCGATGGTGATCTCACAAATGAAGAAGCCACAAATGTATTAATATAATGTTTAGATACTGGATATGAAAAGATAAGGCAAATTATTGGGAAGAATGATTCTGAAATAAACAAGGAAATGGAAGGGGGTGGAATTAGTGTATCCAAGTCAGTTAACATGACTTCTACTTATGAACATAGTTACATTGAGTCGAACCATGTGCGAGAAAAAGGGTGTGGCAAAAGGCTGAAGGGTGGCAAATAAAGGGCTTTGGGGAAAACAAAAAGTGCCAAGAGTAGACGTTGTCATGCGTGTAACAAAGTTGGTGTGACACACGATAAAAGAAACTGTCTGAAGCTTAATAATCTGTAAGCAAGTTTACTTATTTTGACTTTGCTATATATTTAAAATTGACTTTGGTAGTTGTTTAAATTTTACTTTGCTATTTGTTTAAATGTAGAACTGGAGCATCAAATGATGATGCTACTCAGGATCCAAGTGTAGATAATGATGATAGTGATTCAAACCCAGGTGCAACTTAGATTGCTATAGCAACATACAAATCTAAATTCTGAGGTAATGATAATACTAATTTGTGAGCCCATTTATTTCATTTTACATTTGCTTTTTTTCTTAATTGTAGACTCCAAGTGGCTGAATATGTTTTTCTTGTTGTTCATTACAGTGTAGTATTTTGGGATGGCTGGGTTAACTGTTGCATGCCATGAGTTGTTGTGTTGTTGGAGCTATTTCTTTTTGTTTCCTACTGATGTGTTGTTACTGTTGCCCATGCCATGGCTAAATACTTGAGGCTTGTGGTTCGGATAGTGGCTGCCAAAACAGCTTGTGTGCATATTGGATAACATACATGTACCTAGATGCTGGAATGTGTTACTTGTTCTTTGCTGCTAAATTATTAAGTTTAATCAAAGGACCAGTTTTGTAAATTTAAATTATTAATCTTTTTATTTGATGAAGTACTGAATCCTTTTAAGATTAGATTAAGTATGACAATTGTTCTTCCTAATGAAAGTCTGTTATCTGATTGTGACTGAGACTCCCTAAATTTTACTTATAATTAGCCCTAATTTTTTTACCTTTTGATGGATTTGGGGCGAGTTTTAGGGCAAGCCTTCCCAACGAGATTGGGGTACAGAGATGGCGAGGAGATGGCGGCGACGAGGAGATGGCTGAGTGATGTAGCAGGAGAGAGACCGACAGGTGGGAAGAAGCGAGAAAGAGGCAGAGAGAAAAAAATGAAATGTCAAGCAAGAAAGAGAGGGTTTGAATTTGTGTTTTGTCTGAAATGTGAGGAGAGAGAAAAAAAACAAAATGGCTTTTTTATAGGTGAGCTGGGGTGAGCTCCAACTTGGGTGAGCCTAAGATCTATTCTGATAGATATAAAATATAAATTGTTATACACATTTATATATATATATATATATATATATATTATCTATTTATTATTTACATAAATATCGTAAAGTAAATTTACATTTTGTTCGTCAAAATGACCCCAAGATACTTCTAATAGAGAACTATCTGAACTGTTGAATTTCAAAGTGGTCTATCGAAAATATTTATATAAGTATTTCATATATTTATTATTTATATAAATATCGTAAAGAAGATTTACACTTTGTTCGTCAAAACGACCTTGAGATACTTTTAATAGAGAACTATATGAACTGTATTTGAATTTCAAAGTGGTATATCGAAAATATTTATAGAAGTACTTCATATATTCATTATTTATATAAATATCATATATTAACACTTGATCGTCAAAACGACCCCGAGATACTTCTAATAGAGAACTATCTGAACTGTCTTTGAATTTCAAAGTGGTATATCAAAAATATTTATATAAATATTATAGTGTGAAAATTATAAATTTGGTCAGTACTTAGATACTGATACAATTTGAATTTATTCACCCTTGAGCGAATGATAGCGTGAATTGTTCAAACAGTATTTAAAATCCTAAGTGGCCTTATTTATTTATTATTCACATAATAGATAAAATATATTATTATATATTCTTGAGTTAAACAAATATATTTATTATATTATGTATTGCTTAATTGATTTATTTACTATATGTGATATCTGTCATCACAAGTATTTGAGCATAAACTCATTCATAATATTTGAAATTAAATTTAATTTTTAAATCCATAGAAACACACTCTTTGTTATAAAGTATAAAGAATACTTTATAAAAATTGCATTAAAATATATATCTGCTTATACAAAAGCAATTTTTACTTACACTCAAACTAATTTATCTGCTTAATCAATAAGCAAATTTCCACAAGTATAAAAGTTTTAAACTAAGCATAAATTACTATATGCTTACAAAGAAGCATATTTTCTCAAGTATAAAAGTCTTTGAACTTTTATAAATATATTTGCTCTTTAACTGATATCTGCTTATTTGAGAAACCTTAAATATAAAAGTTATTTAAACTTTTATATATCTGTACTAAATTGTTATCTGCTTATTTTAGAAGTATTTCTCTATAAAATCTTTTGTAAAAGGAAAAAGAGTAGAGTTAATTTATTTTATGTATCTGTGAGAATGACGAGTAATTCTTTAACCAATACTAGAGTTTTAGAGAGGTCAGCTGGGAGTTGGGTCTCTAGTGTACTTGTGAGGTAAGGAAGATGTTATTGTTTCAAGACCAGATCATAGAATAGAAATGAACTCAAAAGAAGGTACAACTAAGCTTAAGAATGGAGCTAGGAGCTTGCTGTCCAAAATAGTTAGTTGAGAGTAGTTGTAAGTTTGTCTATAAAACTTTGTAAAGGCTTCTCCGCCTATTGAAGGAGTATTTATTACTAGGAGTAATAAATCTCAAGTCTTGGAGAGGAGCTTGAGACTGAACGTAGCAACATGCCCAGGATGTATGTTGTGAACCAGACAAATCTCTGTGCATTGTGTGATTGAATTTTTATTGTCTTCCATATTAATTTTTAAAACTGGAAATTAATTATCTAAAAATTCAAAAAGGCCTAAGATAATTTTTAATCTTTAATAATCTATTCAACCCCCCTTCTAGATTATTCTTGGACTTTCAGTATTATATATAATCATAGAGTTAGTCAAACGTATATTTTTATTATTTTTTACTTTTGCATATGAAAAGTTAATTTATGAATATTTTTATATATAGTTGATATTGAAAGTAGTATGCCCTCAAGCCAATCACATAGGATATGATAAGCATTTACTTTGTAATCTTATTCATTTATTAATAAAAGAATTTATTCATTTAAAGGCATTCTTTATCCATGTTTAATTGGTTGAATTAAATAAATGTAATAAACCCGTAGTTTTGGAGTAATGCTTTTAGAATCATGATAATGATTATTCTAATGAGATTTAAATTCAAGATATATATAGCTCAAAACTAAAATTATTTCTAATCGTTGGATCACTAATGTGGGATTACTGATTCCGGATAGATTAGTAAATATTATGCTTGCTCTGTTAAAAGGATTATTAATCTCATAATTATTTGTGTGGACACACTAAAGCAAGTATGTAGGTGCTTATTGGAGAATAAGTTCACTGAACGTGACTAGATTAAATGAACCCTAATGGAGTTTTACTTGTCTGATAGCAGTTCTTATAGTGATAGTAGTATAAGTGATCCTTAGACTTGAGATCGTTATATTACCTTATGTATAATGAGTTGTATTTTTTCATATTCATTAATACTTCAGAGTATGTTATAGAGTATGTTTGGGTACAATAAAGTATACATAAAGGTAGGTGAATGATCAACAAATGATCTATCACTTTCAGTAAAAGGAGATAATATTCTATGTGATTCGATAAGTTACAACTTGGAAAGCCCTAGCCAGCGTGAATGGAAATTAGAAAGGAGTTTCTAATTTACATTAACTAGAGTTGTGCATTTTAGAATTGAAATACATATAATCAAATAAATAAAACTTGACAGTAATTTCATGTTTTATATTTGATTTGGGACATTGTGTGGTAGAAAGATTGAATTGTACAGTAACTATTTACTGAATAGGTTCTTTGTGATAAAATGTTGATTTCATATTATCCGGATAGTTATGGTATACTAATGTAAGGTGTCACTAATGATGTAACATGAATATTATTTATTTATATTTGAATTAAAGGTGTTTAATTCATTATAAACAATATTAGAACGGTTCTAGTTTATTTATTCTACAATAGACTTAATATTGAACCTAAAGAGTCACACTATAAAAGAGAAATAAAATTTTAGAAGTGATTGGCTTAATAATAATAAATTAAGTGTATTTAATTTAATAGTGGAATAAATTAAATAACTTAATATATATAATTAAGTATTTGGAGAAATTCTAATTACTCGCAGGTACTTCCAATCTTTCTTTTGTCTTCCAAGCCCTATTACCTTGATTATATTTTGGTTTTTTCCCTCGGATTATAAAGAAAGATTGATGTTTTTGGATAAAAATGCTAAGGATAAAAATTTTCTACAGCAGGACCAATCTAGATGGCCGAACCTTAGGGGGGCGAACCTTGGGGAGAAATCCTCAAATAAATGGGAAAAAATGAAGTCTGGGAGGAGCGATCACTATTTTGATCATAACTTTTGGCTCGTTTGGAGTTTCGGGGCCCATAATATATCAAAACGAAGCTAACGATGCGACCTACAAAAGTCATTACTTTCGACCATGACACATACCTGAATTTGTCCAAAAAGGGCTCCGAAGAATGATTTTTAGCTGTCCGAATTTTTTGCAAAAACTTTCAGAAAACTTTTTCTTGCATAATTGTGATTTCTAACTTTTCCTGACACTGTTTCTTCTTCTTTCCAGGCATTTTTAGGCTTAAATCTCAGACTTCCTTCTTTGTTATGGTAAGTACTTTGAGTTTAAATGATTGCCTTGACACCATTTCCTTGCTTTTGAAAACCCTTATATTGAACTTTCTTTACTTACAGGCCCTTTCAACTGAATGTTCTTCAGACCCCGAAACCACCCAGGCGTCCCCCTTTGTCACTGATTGGGGAACAGCTCCCTTCTTTGGTCCTTTAGACATCTTCTGGGAGAAGTCAAGAGTTATGACTATAAAGATTTTCCTCCGCTAGAGAAAGAAGGCTTGTTTATATATGCCGCAGCTAGCGGAGGTTGGGACGACTTCCCCCATGCCGATCGCATTCCCCGCATATGCATGGAGAAACAGGAGTACCCCTTCAGCACTCTTCATTTTCTGTCCGATTCATCTGGTCGCATTCAGGGATGGAAGGATTGGACTGATGAGATCCTAGGGAACGCTGATTATGTGGACATACTCAAGAGTGCAGGCATCTTTCATTATGTTTAGTTATGTAGAGACTTGCGTATCCAACAGGATTATAACGCCCTTATTGTATTGATCTCACGATGGTGTTCCTCTACTTGTACATTTGTCACTGCCTGGGGGGCAGTTCACCCCTTCTCTAGAGGATGTATATGCCTTCTATCAGTAAGTTTCTTCTTTTTTTATATTCCTTTCATTCATTATCATTTATTTAAAATATAGACATTTATTCTGAGTTACATCTTGTAGCCTTCCTGTTGTTACTTCGTCCTCTTGCTGCTCTTCTAGTATGTCCACTAAAGATAACGACTGTGTTGTATACTTGACGGAAGCCTTCAAGAAATCTTCCCAATGCATCTCTCGATTCAAGGGCGATACACTCCTTCCAGACTTCGAGACCTCAAGTCGGCAGAAAAAATCCTGGTTATCTTGGGTCTGCTACTTCTTCTGTGACTACAAGACTAACCAGTGGGATAATTATATTCACAACAAATCTGTTCTTGCTTTCAGTGAAGAGACTTGTCCTTTTCCTCTGGCAGCTTATCTGGTTATGTGGTTGTCCCACTTCCTCTTCCCCGGGTCTCCCGTAGACTGTCCTTTAGCCCGCATGTTTAGTCTGGCAGCTCTCTTATCTCGAGGTTTGGAGATTCCTCTTGTTTCTCTCTTCTTGGGGACCTTATATCATCGCTTGGACGAAACAGCCTTAGCAATGAGAGAATCTATTGGGAGGTACTTATTTTTTGTATATATATACATACATATATATATATATATTTTTCAAACTGCACTTTTTCTTTTCTTCTTATCAACCTTTTTCTCCTTTACTCAGGTATGACGTCAATTGCTTCGTTCCATGCTCCTTTCTTCAGATCTTTCTTTTTGAGCGCTTTTCGGGCTATTCCACTCTTGAACATCTTTCGAAGAAGAAGAAGAAGTCTCCACCTCTTTTTTCATCAACCAACATTATCCCCCGCACAGCACGTTGGATTGATCATCGATTTAATCCAGCTAGTACAGATTTGCGGCCTTTCCTTCATAACTTTTCATGCTTCACCGCTCGTCCCTATACCATTACTTCAAGAGGTCGCGGTCAGCTGCCTCACTTTTATAAGAGTAAATTTCGCACTTTCTCAAGCACCAACGGATTGAGTGGTTCTGCACTGTCTTGGTTTGTCTTCCTCCGGACCGCGGAGCTTCCCTATTTCGTCAAAAATAATGGTTTTGGCACTGTACTTTATTGTCCACACAGAGTCATGAGGAAGTTCGGAATCAACCAGGAATGCCCTTTCGGTCACACTTGCCAGGGGAATTATGAGGTTGCTCTCCTCAACTTTATCTCTACCTCCCCTTCTTTTTCATGGGCCTTTACAAGATCTCCCAAAACTCCTTATAGATCCCTTCCTTTTGTCATACCAGATGATTCTCAGAGCAGGCGATATACCTTTGGTGAGCGTATTTATTGGCAAATTAATCTCAAGAGAAGGAGGGATGATACCTGATTTGTTTGAGGCCAGTTTCTATTCCAAAATATCTCCAATGGAGTTGGCTGCTATGTTCTCCTAAGACCAATATCCTATCAGAACTTTGGCCAGTTAGTAGTCGGCTTATTGAGCGTGAGGCTTTGACGCCTAGGTCTTCTCCTCCTCAGTCAGTAGATATTCATTCTCAAAGTGACCCGACTACTCCTCCCGCACAGGACTCTACTACATCCAGGAATCTTTGACCACGAGCTTCGTCTCAGATATCTCTGTCTCAGATGCCTCTTCCAACTCCTCTCCAGGGATCCTCTGATGACGAAGAAATGAGGATTACTCGTTCTAAAATGAGAACATCTACCACTATTGATTCTGAGATGGCTCCTCCTATTACTTCTATTGTGGCCCCGATTAGTCGTCCTGTCATTAAGCTTTGCTTAAAGCCATTAGCAAAGCGCCCTCTTGATGATGCTAGTCCTAGTGTGTCGGCAGCCGAGGATCCGGTCAAGAAACGCCGTAGAAATTTGGTAAATTTTTTATAGTATTTTTATTTATATCTGTTACTATTCACATAGCTGCTTTCATGATTTCTTATGTTATTATTTCCACCGTTTTCAAGTTATCGATGCTGATGAAGATGATGATGATGTTCCTCTTGGGTTTTTGGCTAGTACTGCAAATGGGGCAACCGCAAAGGCTTTTACTAGTCATGAGCCTCCCCCTCCTATCCTTATCAGTGTTGAGTCGTCTTCATTACATGATGCTTGTGTTAGTCTTGATGCTAAGGACACTTTATCTGATGTGAGCTTGAGCCTTGCTGTGGGTGATACAGCAATTTCCTCATGCCCTCTTGTGACTTCTCCACATGATAGACCTGGAGATACCGATGAGACTCTTACTTCCTCGAGGGGGAATCCTTCTGAGATTATTGCTGATGTTCATCCTCCCCAGAAGGATTTTGCCGAGTTGGTGATTTCTCGGGAGGGTATTGTTGATAGCACTTTGGGTGAGTTGAACGATATTCCGCCTTCTGTGGCATCTCCCGACTATTTGGACATTGACTATCTTGTGATTATCTATCTTTGAGTTAATATATCATTTTCTTCTTGAATTTTCTTTCTTTCTCCCAAAAATATTATGCTTTATTTTCTTGTTTTCTGAGCGAGAAGATGAAAGATATGCCTTTGCCTGTTGATGCGCTCGCCTTATTTGATTCTCTCAATCTGGATGTTGACACCTCGCCATATAGTGACCTCGGTTATCCTCTGGGTTATCTTCCAGTTGACCAAAGCTTGGAGGATTCAGCAGCAACACAGCAACCCCCTTCCCCTCCATCTTTTGTCTCGATAAATTCTATGATGGCCTCTAAAGTAGCTTCTGCCAGAGCTTCCTTGAATCCAAGTGGAGACCTTATTTCTTGGAGGGGCTTCCAGATATCCTCTTCTAGTCATGAAAGTCTTGAGCGTCTCCTAGCTCGGTTCCCACATATACTTGACCAGATGATTATTAAGGCGGTTGCTGCCCAGACCTTCTTCCTAGATTAGCTCGCAGGCCTTGTTCTCAGGTTGCACACTTTTTCTTTATACTATTTGTGAGTCGAGGACTTGAAGAAATTTAGCAATGATTTAGACGATCTTGAAGTCGTGAGTGTTGATATATCTCCTTTTCGAGCTAGACTAGTTCTCCTCAAGTTAAATTTTAATCTTGTTGGGCTTCGTGCAGAGGTTAATGTACGTAAGTGTGAAGATGACTCCTTTTCAGTACAGTTTTTAGAGCTTGATGAAGCCGCAAAAAAATTAAAGATCCATTCCCAAGATCTAAAGTCCCAACTTCAGGAGGTAGAGCGTCAGCTTCAGGACTTAAAGTCAACTACCCGAGATGTCAAGAAATTAAAAGCTAAAAATCTCGAGATTCAGGATGCTGCCATTGCTGACTTAGAGGCCTTAGCTATGCCTTCTCTTCAGTTTGATATGTCATGGCCTTCAGATCATGACTTGCTGTAGTCTTTTTTATTTTCCTGTATCAGAAACTCATTTACACATATTTTATTTATCAAGGTAGAGTTTCTTTAGCCTTGTTGGTTGCCTTTAATTTGAATGATTCCTTAAAACTCAATATTTATCATTGAATCTCATGTTATTCAAATTAATACTCCAAGACAACAATAGGCATTATGAACAGGTAAACATAAATTTTATAGAGAAAAAAAACATGTATATATATTTTTTTCGCAAACCAACACTTGAATCTATACATTTTTTTAAAGAAATCAATAAAACATTCAAGTATAAGTGAAAGTTTGACATATTATTGATAATCAGATTGCTTTTAACGAAAAGCATAACGTTTCAAATAATCAATCATGCTTTTGTCAAAGAAAGCATAACGTTCGCCACTTTTAGAGATAAAGTGTAACTTTTCGGGGTTGAGGGCTTATACTCAGGTGCCTTAATCACTTTTAAAGTTGAAAGTATAACTTCGAGGGCTGGTAGTCAGGTGCCTCGATTACTTTTAAAGTTTGAAAGCATAACTTTTTTATCCGAGGACTTATAATCAGGTGCCTCGATTACTTTTGGAGTTGAAAGTATAACTATTCTTATCTGAGGACTTATAGTTAGGTGCCTCGATTACTTTTGAAGTTGAAAGTATAATTTTTTTTGTGTGATGGCCATCTCATGTGTAGTATTTCTTTACCCATTTCAAGTTCAATGGTCCTGAGATAGTATCTGATCCTACACGAGATATCTTGCAATATCCGCTTTCGGAGATCTCTCGTAACCTATACGGGCCTTCCCATTTGGGATAAAATTTGGTGGTTGGTGTTCCCTTCATGACTTTAGTTACCGTTTTGAGCACCAAGTCTCCCACCAGAATTTGTCATGGTACCACTGTGGTATTGTATTGTCATCGCAGTCTTTCGTGATATCGTTTAAGTCTTTCTTTAGCTTTGTCTCGGAAGTCAGCTAAGGCCTCCAGGGCAGCTGGTCGATTCTCTTCCATGACTAAGCTAAAAAATCTCATTCAAGTCGAAGGGATTTCTATTTCTGTAGGCAAGATAGCTTCTTCACCATAAACCAAAGTGTATGGGGTTTCACCTGTAGGCTTTCTTTTTGAAGTTCAATATGCCCATAACGCTATTGGTAATTATTCTGCCCATGTCTTTGGATAATCGTCTAGGGTTTTTGATAAGATTTTGGTCAGGGTTTTGTTTGTGGCCTCTGCTTGTCCATTACCTTTTGGGTAGTAGGGTAATGACTTATAGTGTTTCACCATGTATCTTTCCATCAGATTTTTGATGTCTCTATTGATGAGGGGAGTTCCATTATCTGACAGAATGATCTTCAGGATCCCGAAATGACAAATAATGTGTTCCTTAATGAAGTTCGTCACCGCTGGTCCCATAACCTTTTTCAAAGGGATTGCCTCTACCCAATTTGTATACATCTCCGTGGCCATCAAGATCCATATGTTGCCATTGGAATTTGGATGAATGGGACCTATAAGATCCATTCCACATGTATGGAAAGGCCATGGTGTTGCTATAGTTTGCAAGTCTACAACAGGAGCATTAATCAAATTCCCGTGGATTTGGCAGATGTGGCACTTCTTGACAAAATCCAAGAAATCTCCTTCCATTTTTGGCCAGTAATAACCTTGATGAATAAGTTATTTGTACAACTTGGCTCCCCCTTGGTGTTCGTCTTTGTGCATTTGATAGACCAAATCTTTGGCCTCTCTTACCTCCAAACACCATAAGGGCTTGCCATTGAACCCTCTTGTAAACAATTCTCCATTTTGCAAGAAGAATTGTTGTGACTTCCTTTTTATTATGATTGCGTCCTTCTTTTTGGCAGGAAGATTGCCGCTGTGTAAAAACTCCACATAAGGGATTCCCCAATCCGCTATATCATCAATGAAGGCGCATTCTTCCTCCCTAGGGTATTCTTGGCACGAAGCACATTGTCGTTGAAGTGCATTTGCTTCCTTCTTCATTTTGGGCCAATAATACCCTTGGCGCTGCAAACTGCGATACAAACCAATGTCTGCCAATCCTCAGTTCTCGTTTTGCACTTGATGCAAGACTTTATCCGCTTCTTGCCTTCCCAAGCATCGTGTCAATACACCATCTGCTTCTTTGTGATACAAAACTCCCTTGATAATGTTGTATTTCTAAAGCTCCACTGGTGAGATTTTCCCCTCTTTTGTTTGCAATTGATGGGAGATGTCATGTCTCCAATCATCTATCATGTCTTTGAGGAACAAGTCTAACACCGTGGTTGGGAGGGTTCTCTTCATTACCCTCACATCCAAGTCTTCTCCTTGGACAAACACTCGTGATGCTACAATTGCCAATGCGTCAGGCTATTTATTTTGTCCTCTCGGCACATACTAAATAACCACCTTCTTGAAAGCCTCCATCATTTTCTGTGCTATAGTTCGATATGGCGCCAAGATAGGTTCCTTCACTGCGAATTGGCCTCTTATTTGTTGTACTATCAATTTAAATCTCCCTTTACTTTAAGATGCTTAGCTCCCAACTCTTAAGCCGCCAACAATCCCAATATAAACGCCTCATATTCTGCTTCATTATTTGTGCAAGGGAAGTCCAAGTTGTATGACAAGGCCACTTCTTTCCCTTCTTTGGTGGTCAACACTACTCCTGCTCAGCCTTTACCTTCTGCAGATGATCTGTCGAAAGCCAAATTCCACCATTTTGGGTCTTCGTCCATTAAGTCGATTGCTTCCACTTCTCCACCTGGATGATCCTCAGAGGGAGGTTCATATTCTTTATTTGGAAATTGAGCTAGCAGGTCTGCCAAGGCTTGACATCGGATCGCCTTCGGTGTCACACACTTGATGTCGTATTCTGAAAGAATCATCATCCATCTAGCGGGTCTTCCTATTAATGATGGCCTAGTCAGTAGATATCTGATCGGATCAGTTCTGGTTGCAATCTTAACTTTGTGCGCCAAAAAGTAATGTCGCATTTTTTGAGCAATGAACACCAATGCTAGGCAATGCCTCTCCACCTGTGAGTACCTGGTTTTCGGTCCTCTGATTCTCCAGCTAATGTAATACACAGGTTTCTCTTCTCCATCCACCTCCTGCGTGATTAATCCACCTATAGACTTCTTGGTAGATGTGATGTATAACTGCAACAAAATTCCTCTTTGTGGCACTACCATCGTTTGCGCTGAGGCCAAAATTCTTTTTACCTTCTCAAAGGTATGTTACTGGTCTTGCCCCCAGTCCCATTCTGCCTTTCCTTTTAGAAATTTGCCAAAAGGTTCTGTGACTTCTGCTAATGCTGGCATGAATCTCCTCGTGTAAGAAACTTTCCCTAGAAAGCTCTTCAACTATTTTTGAGTTTTTGGTGGGGGCATTGCTCAAACACTTTCCTCATGTCCTCAACATGGGTTGTCACCTTCTTGGATTTCACTACTATGTCATCCACGTAGTCCTTCACTATATCACGAATTATGTCATGAAATATAGAGTGCATTGCCCTTTGATAAGTTGCCCCTGCATTCTTTAACCCGAATGGCATTACTACATAGTAGAAATTCCCAAATGGGGTACGAAAATCCGTCAACTCTGCATCTTCTACGGACATCTTTATTTGATTGTAACCTACAAACCCATCCATAAATGACATCATCTCGTGATTAGCCATTGCATCTACCAAAGTGTCAATGTTGGGTAGGGGGTACATGTCCTTCGGGCATGCCTTGTTCGAGTCTCTAAAATCCACACATTTTTGTAACTGACCATTTGATTTCTTGACTGGTACAATGCTGGATAGCCATATTGGATGTTGGATTGGCTTGATGAACCCTACTTCCAACAACTTCTTGATTTCCTCCTTTATTTGGGTTTCGATTTCGGGTGCATAGTTGCGAGGTGCTTGCTTCACTAGTTTTATTCTCAGACTTATACTCAGATTGTGCTCTACCATCTCCTTGTCAATCCCAGGCATCTCGTCGTAGTTCCAAGCAAAGACATCCCTATACTCTTGCAGTAATTTTAAGAGCTCCTCCTTCTGGTTAGCATCCAGCTCTTTGTTGACATAAGTTATTCTTGGACGTCCTCCATCTGTTGCCAAATCAACTTCTTCAAATTCATTTTGTTGAGATTTTGGCCTATCCTCAAAATATTCTGGGGCTGGTTCTACCTTTTGCTGCATAACTTCTCCTTCTTCATTATTGCTGGAGTTGGGGACACCTCCAGAGACGTTGGGTTTGCACGCTCCCTTGGGCTCTTCCTCCTTGCACCGTCACAAGCAAAACACCACCTTTCCATCGGGTTTAACAACCCTCTCCCATTTCGTCTTTTGGCCATCCTCTGATTGTTCTGTTCGCTTAGCATTTATTATGTTTCTGGCATATTCAGGGTTTGCTGGCCTTTTCTTTTTTCTTTTTCCTTCCTTCTCCAAGTCTACTACCACTGACTTCTTGCTTTTGGAACATTCTCCTTGTTCCGAGGTCTTCTTCTTTTCTTTTTCTACAGGTACAAACTTATCTTCCTGCAATTACTCCCAGCTTGCTAGTCTTAGGGAATCAGGCCTTGCAATCTAGTTCTCTCCCTCTTCAGCGACATCGTCGAAGAAAGTTGCTTCGGTGATGTGTGCCTCCTCCGGTGCAAAGGGATTCTTTGTTACTGGTACCTTCACTTCTCTCCCTTTCCAGATAGCTTTCAAGCATTGATGAAAACTAAGGGTACCACCTCATAGTTATTTTGCCAGGCCCTCTCTAGCAAGATATGATATGCTGCATCCACCTCGACAACATGGAACATTACAAGTCCTCGAATTTTCCTAACTTTCATATCCACCTTGATGTGTCCAAGGGTTCTGGTACTTTGGTTGGCGAATCCTGTAATGTTTATTTTTTCTTTCACAATCTTCTTCTCTGGCAGGCCTAACCGTTTAAACACGGTATAGGGCATAATGTTTATAGACGCTCCGTTGTCAATGAACGCCCTCTGCACTTCTATGCCATTGACTACTGCTGTCACATACAGCGGCCTGTTGTGCGGATATCTTATCTCTCTATCAGCTTTAGAGAAAGATATCTTATTTTCTTCTTCTTCCACCGTCTTCACGAATCCTTTGCTTACGGCCATGAAGGTCTCTTGCGTCTCGGCAGCATTAATGATTGCCTTGGTTGCTTCTATTCTTGCTTCCTTGGTCAATCCTATCTGATCAAAAAAAATTCTGAACTTGTATTCGTTCATTAACGCTGTCACCTGCAGGCCTGGATCGCATTCCTCCTTTTCTTCCATCATCATCTCCACTTCTGGGGTTGGACTATGGGTAATAGTGTTGCATATTTCTTTTCCTTTGTGGTTCGGAAGCAGCTTGTCTTGCACGCTGCTCTTTTTTTCCAGTTCAATTTCTCTGGCTGCCAGCTTCTCATGGTATATCCTCCGCAGACTGTAACAGTCCATAAAGGAATGTCCCGCGTACTGGTGGTACACACAAAAGTCCGATCTTCTTTTCATCTCTTCAGTTACCACAAATCTAGGCCTTGGAGGTTTCACCACTCCGTGCTCAATCCATTGTTCGTACAGGCCCTTGAATGCCTTCTCACTGCATGTGATAGCCTCCGGAACTGGCATTCTGGTATACTTGTCCCCATGCTTTCCTTTATTCCACTCAAAATTTCTCTCATTCTTTTCCCTCTTTCCCCTTTGTGGTTTTGACTGTGAGTCAGCCAAAGCCACAATTGCTATCCACTTCCCCCTCCATGTAACCGACGCATGGTTGGTGGGCAATGTCAAGATTCCTCCCAAGTCTTGTGCAAAAGATGAGAAGGGTCGCAAATGAATCACATGCCTTCATAATGAGATGAGGCTTGAAGGAGTCTAAAGCACCATTGTTGCATATGCTGACCAAGTTCTTTTCCTCGATTGGCTCTGTGCACTTATATGTCTTGGCCTTGAATCTGTCCACATAATCCGACAGCTCCTCACTCGGCTTCTATTTGAATCGCATCAGCTCTATAATGGTTACCTTTTTCTGCACATAGAAAAACTTCTTAAAAAATTATAATTTTAGATCATCCCAATCATGGACTGATCCTTTCTACAAATTGTAGTACCAACTGAAGGCACTATTAGTTAAAGTCTTGTTGAATTCCCTCAGCAACAAGTTGTGGTTGTTTACTTCATCGTATCCTAGCCACGGAGACATCGACTCCACGAACCTAGCAATAAGTTCCCTGGCATTTTCTTTCTCCCCATTGTATTTTGGAAACTTTGGGGGATGCTCAATATACCATATTGGGTAAGGCTGCCTCCGAATGTGTGCGGGTAAGGTGGAGTAAAGTCTAACTCCGAAGGTCGAGATGTCTTCCTGCGAAGTTGATTAATCACATCGATCATATCATCCTTCATCACGTACTAGCTCATGGCATGGACTCTTTGGGGAGTTGTGATGTACTGTTGTATAGGGGGTGTGTATGGTAAAGAAATTGGTTGATGCACACTTGCATCATGCAACGCTTGCGCTAGTGGAAGTTGTTGGCTCATTCGCTGGACATGGCTTAGGATGGTCGGTATCTGCACTTGAGAAAATAAGAGGAGAGCAGTCGGGATGATGTTTGTCTGAGGTTGGCTTGCTTCAAGTCTGAGTTGTGGCGCGTCACCACTGTTCTGGGGTTCCAAGTTGATGATTGGAACTGACTGATTCTCCCTCAATGGAGGTACAATCTGGTTCTCCTTGTTGTTGCTGCCATTGATGTTGTCTTCCACTCCTGCTTGTTCTTCCTAGGAACTGCCTGGGAACATGGCCTTGAAAGTGGGGGATTTGCATTAACTGCTGGAAAAAATTCCCTATTTCCTCTTCCTTCCTCTGCATCTCCAGCATCATAGCCATCATCATCCCTTGTCATTCCCGTGCTTCCTTCAACGCCTTAAGCATCTCCAGTTGCACAACATTCGTCTGCTCTCCACTTGCATCCTCGCCTTGCCTTCCTATGCCGGCCTTCCTGACATTCGTTTGTTGTTGATTGGCCATGTATGGTGATGTTGAACTTCCTTCTAAAGCGTCTTCGATAATTGGTTGATCAAGATCCAGATTTGCGCCTTAGAAAGCTTGGTTTGCTTGCCTTGGAACTGGATCCGATGAAGTAATGCTATTTGTCGGTGAAGCTCTTCCTGTAATTCTCCCACTTCGAGTTGTGGGCATACCCTTCACGAATTCTATACCTCCCCAGCAGAGTCGCCAATTAAATGTGGGCAAGGAAATCGTACCTTGCTAGGGTTAGGGTTTGTGTTGGCTGAGGAGGAGAGAAATCCATGAAGGGCACATAATTGATTGATTAAAGAGGATAGAAGAACAGGTGAGCGATTACTCCAATGACACGTGGCAGAACTCTTAGAATTCGAAAACTGTATTAGGGTAACTAATGAGAAGAAGCATTCTCAAAACCTAAAAAAGTTAGGAGAAAGAGAATTATGGCTAGTCATCTAAGGTTTGGAGAAACCTAAAATTCACTTCTTCAATCAATATACTCTTGGTGGATCACCTTTAGAGCGTTGGACACTTGGGTAGCGAACGTTTGATCCGATGAGTTGGAGAAGCACGAAAGATCAAAGGATTGGATCTTAAAGATCATAGCAAGGAGTTGTATCATCTTCATAAGGTATATCTTTTATCCTTCCTCGATTAATAATTTTGCATATTTTAATTCTTAGGATTGCAGAAATATTTTAAATTCTATTTATAACATGCTTCCGCTGTTTCATAATATGATTGTATTATATTCTCGTTTCTGCAAACTAACATTGGTGTCAGAGTCATCCTTATGCGAATTATTAATTGTTTTATTTGATATATATATATATATATATATATATATATATGTATGTATATATATATTGATACATATTTAGAAATTTTAATTGGGCATAAATGTTAGTATGGCATCATGTTTTTGGAGAAAGCAGTAAAAATCACGATTTGAAATAATAAATAAAATCGGACCTGAAGACCAGTAGAGCCGCGACATTGCACACAAGAGCCACGGCGTTGCACACAAGAGCCGCGGCGCTAGGGCTTGAGCGTCATAAATCCGCTCAAAGTGAAAGATCAGATACATTCCCATTGTGTAGGTTACGAAGATCTGAGAACCTTTATGCCAAAAAGTTTGTGAGAGTAATCCTAAGATAGGTTAGTCTCTGATAAATCCAACGATATGGGAAGTCTCTTCATGCCTTACCTCTTTTAATTCCTGTCAAATATAAATGTCATACCTGTCATTTTATCCTGTCATCCAAATAGCTAACCTTTGTTTTGCAGGAAAAGATTAAAAAACCTAAACCTAATGCATCGCATAGCATGCATCCATACAATTAGTATTTATCAAGACTAAAATACATATCCTTTTATTGGAAAGATTGGTCCAATTACCTGATCGAAAGCTAGGAAGGCACAAAGCCCATCCACCGACATGGCTGAGATAGCCCCACCTGAACATGGTTCTGTATCTCAAGAAGAATTCGAGGAACTTAAAAAGCATATATATGAGGTGGCTATCCTACTGAAGGAGCAGTGTAAAAACACTCAGGGTATAAAAATACAGACTCAACCAGAATCCTCCGAGTAAGGGGCAGTTAAAGTTCAAGCAAAAAGATGGAAACACAAATACCCGCACCCCAATCCAGTGAGGGGACCTCAACAAAATCCCTAAAATCACCAATCTCAGGGATGACCGAGAAACCGGTGACATAAGTAAAAAGGTCCAACAAATGGAAGAGACCATTTGGTTAACAAAAGGGACATGAACATATGGGAGTGTCAAGTATTCATACCTCTACATATTCCCAAGGGCTCGTTATCCTGATAAATTCCAAGTCTCAGATTTTAAGAAATACAACAGGTTAGGAGATCCTTATACCAATCTGAAGGTATACGTCAGATAACTCGAATCCTACGCAGAGGACGAGAAACTAAGAATGCAGCTGTTCCAACAAAGTTTAACTGGAGAGGCCATGACATGGTACGCCTGACTTGACAATTCAAAAATCCATAGCTGGGAAGAACTAGCCCTGCCTTTTTGAATCAGTACAACTTTAAGTCACAAATGGCGACAAATCGATATTAAGTGACTAAAGTTAAGAAGCAGAACAATGAGTCTTTCAGTGAAAATGCCCAAAGTTGGAGAATAGGAAAACCATTCTCAGAAATGATAAAACATGGTGAAATGGCTGAAATGGGGTTGAAGTCTGGTAAGATTAAGGACCTTGCTGCTCTAGAGGCATTAGCTGAGCACATCTAGACAGGAAATTATGGGAGTAACCCTCGAAGGGCCCCCAAGAAAAGGAAAAAGATGTATCCTTAATACTTCAGGGTCAAGCTTGGCGAGGCAGCCAAAACCCGCCCATTCAGAAATAGAACAATTACTTCCCTTTCCAGTCATCTGCAAATCCTCCAAATCTTTCATCTCAAAAAGTCGAATAGGCCAGGCGAAGGAGAACATTTACACCCCTTGGGGATTCGCTAGAGAACATAGTTACGCTTCTGACAACACAGAAGAAGATTACTCAGCTTCTTCCCCCTGCCTATCCAAATGGGAAGTAGTATGACCCAAGCAAAAAGTTTTCATACCATTATGGGATCCCTTGCCATGATACCCAAGAGTGCTGGTCTTTGAAACACAAGATTCAGGACATGATAGACAATGGTGAGATTCTGGTGACAATGCCTAAACATCCACATGTTCATGACAATCCTTTGCCTCAGCATAATGCAGAAAGGGTGAATATGATTAGTATCGAGAGCAGGGAAAATCACAAGTATTTTAAGAAGATCGAAGAGTCGTCACAACCAAATGAGGTTAATCCCGCTAAGTTAGGTTATTCAGATGGACAATCTACAATAGAACGTGAAGTAGAATCAATCAAGGAGCTAGTCGATCAATTTGTAGAGTTAATAGTGTATCAACATCAAGTAACTCGACAGCTGATAAGCCAGATCAGCCAGAGGCAAACAAACGTACCGCCTCTTAGAATCCTACCAACTGCAAAGAAAGATCACATCCGTTTCCAAGAACAAAAAAATGGGTAGATAAAGTTTCAAGGGAATATTCCAAGCCCGTAGAGAATTTGCAGCCAAAAGAAAGTTCACTCCCTTAGGCCAACCAAAGGAGGAAATTTTACAGATGTTGATCAATGAAGGAAAGGTCCCAGAACTGTTACCCCTAATGGACCCTCGATCAAAGAAGTTCGATGCCACCAGGACATGTTGATAAGGATGAAATATGTTATATTTTATTCCTTTAATACTTAATCTTTTATATTTATTTTGTACCTAAATACATTCATTGTTCTTATATTTTTATTTTAGGTACAATTGAACCAAGAAATTAAAATAGATGCAAAAGGGGCAAGAGAAGATGTATTTTCAGTATACCATTCAAGTGGGTTTTTAATTACATGATCCATGCAAATATCATTAGCTAAAGTGGGCCTCGCACATGAATTGAAGTAAATGAATTAAAGAAGCCCAGCACCTCTCGAATTTGCTAGCAACTTGATTGGAATTCTAAAGCAACATGCAAAGGATTTCAATCATCATCACATGTGACCCACATGGTGTAGTAGCTTGCAAGGATTTCTTATGCAATTAACATTATATGAAGCAAACAAGTGGGCCACGTTATTTACCATCTTGACAAAAGGAGGGATTCTATTTGGAAGTAGGAAGGAATGAATGGGCCACTCATTATTTAATCCAAGCAGCTCACGTCCTTCATTAAGTGGGCCACGGTTCATTACAAATTGATGCAAATTGCTAACAGCTTTTCCAAGCAGGTCACGGATTAGCATCTACCAACTTACAAAAGGAATGCAAGGCTATATCAACTTGGAAAGGTAATATCATATGGAAGCCCACGTATAGCAGCTCTTAGCTCACGTGCTTCGCTAATAGGTTAGCAGCACATGCATATCACGAGCAGCTCATGCAAAAATCTTTGGCTGGACAGTGTGAACTTCCGCTGGGGCGGGAGATTAGTAAGGAGTTCTCCCGCTGGGGCGGGGTGGCGCTAGATCAGCAGCTTCTTTCCTTGCGCAAAGTGGATTGGCGAAGCAGGCTAGGGCATAATGAGGGTTGTTATTTTATATTAGAAATAGGGACTTAAGCTAACATAGAGGGGGGCTGATATTATATTCATTAAATAATATTCTTTTTCTCTATATAATTCTTTATTGCTTCAATAGCCATGTGCGGCTAATTCTTGTTCTTGGATTAAGGAGATGGAAGCCTTGGATTAAATACACTGTGAGATCTAATTGATTATAATTGTTCAATTCATATTTGAGTATTATTTATTCTTCTGTGCTTGAATTATATGATTGATTTATTTAATTACTAGGTGTACACTAGTTTATTATTCATTGAAATCTACTGCTAAATTAGATATCGAATCCGTAATTATTTGGTCACTCTAATTTGCGAAGCAACTAAGATTAATAATTGACTGCAGATCACGATATTATTATATTTTAGGGAGAATATTCAACTAAATTAAATGCGACCGCTTGTGCTTATGTTGTTTAGCTTTAACGATTTTTCTAATTCTTAAAGCTTCTCCTAGATTAAACTTTTAGCGCTTGTCTGAAGTTGTTTAGTAGTTAGGGTTATTTAGATCGCTTGTTTCTATCTAACTAAAAATGAGGAAAGACACGAAATAATTTTGATTGGTGAATTAATTCTAACGATGAATATTCAAAGTATTAATTGTGTATGCTTGAGTCAATGATCAGTGTATGTTTCTAAGGTGGAAGTTTATACCACTCCAACACCCCTGGTTATGACACACAAAAATGTTGGGCACTCAACCACTAGATCCAGAATTTAATCGAGACTGGTTTTCTGCAAATGGTGAGTAATGTTAAGACCTTCCCTAAAGGAGAAGTAACATATTATCTCAGGATAGGAAGTTTGGAGGAAATAATAGCCGTTATTGCCTCTAGGGAAGGGACATCTACATCACCCTTGGTGATTAAAGGAATAAGGGATGGGACTGAAAAGACTTCTGTGAAGATAGCCACACCGAAACCACTGATGTTGATATCGCGACCATAATACTCTATCATCATCTTGAAGAAAGTCCCATGGAATTATGGGGAAAGCACGGGATCAACCTTTAGATTGCACAACCATCCTTCTTAAGAATAACCCGCTATAGCTACCCAGGCGTGTGTTAAAGCCAATCACAGGGACTACGAAGAAAGTGCCTGAGAAAAATATTGTGGAATTCCTCAGCAAAATAGGGCATAATGAAGCAAGAGCAGTGCAACGTTTAAAAGAGGCACCATTGCAGATTTCCATTATAGATTTGATATTATCCTCGGAGGATCACTATAAAATCCTGGTACAGGTATTGGAAGAAGCACATCTGCCAAAGACAGTCGAGAAAGAAAAATTTCGTTATTTGGTCGATCATATGCTTAATAGTAATGTAATATCTTTTACTGACGATTACATACCAGCAGAAGGAAACGGTCATCGCAAGTTGTTACACATAGTGATATCCTTAGGATACGTGGTAGGGGGCATATTGATAGATGGAGGGTCTTCATTGAACATATGTCCCTATAACACATTAGAAAGAATGAACATCAACTCAAGTCGAATCTGGAATAGTCACATCATAGTAATAGCTTTCGATGGATCTCGACAAGATTATGTCAGAGAAATTGAGTTGCCGGTAGAGATTGGCCCACATACGTTCCACATATCTTTCCAAATTATAAACATCACCACTGGATACAACTTACTGCTGGAAGACCGTGGATTCACATGGCGGGAGCTGTCCTACCAACCCTTCATCAATAGCTAAAATATATCATCAATGGTAATCTGGTGACTGTGAACGCTGAACCTGAATACCAAGTCTGTGTGCAAGGGGAAATGCTCTTAATCATGTTGAACGAAGGTGTCGAACGCACTAGCTTTCAAGCATTCGAGGTAAGCTTAACTCACTATCGATTTATCGGGAGATCAGCCTTAAAACCAAGAATATCTCCTGAAGTAATGTCGGTGGTCAAGAAATGATAGCCTTGGGATTCTGGCTAGACAAATGATTGGGAAAGAGCGAATAAAAAATCAAACATCAAATTCAAATACCAAGCCAAGTGGGGAAATCAGGATTAGGGTACTTTGGAAGGTTAAAATGTTAAAACCCACATAAGCATATGCCAGTTCATCTGTCCAACGTCCTTCTACCGGATCCCACTGATACATGTTTTAAGGAGACCGTGAGGAAGATTCCTGCCCAATTGTCCAACATATTGATGTCAAAGTTTAATCATGTCAGAGATAAATAAGAAGTGTTAATTTCTGCTATGGAAAAGATGGAGCGGAGTGAACAATTCCTCCCGGAAGTTCAAAACCAATTTGCAAAGATGTTTTACCTAGATTATACAGAGGGTATGGCTGAGGATGCCGAAAAGGATGACCAATCGGAAGGCCAGCCTGCACTCCCTTCATAGATTGGGTCAAGATGAATGTTCTAAGGGGAAGCATTGACCTCGCAGTGGACATAGGTATGACCATAATCGAGGAGAACGACAATGGTAATCCATCCATCACTGCCGTCAGCAAAGACTTGACCCTCAACAACTAGAGCACCACTCCCTGCGACGTTTGAAAATGGTAAAAGGGTGGAGATGGTCCTTCAACCCGGAAGTGCAGATATTATTGCATCACTAACCTTCTATTATCTGCAGCTAGTTGTTTACTTTTGTTATGTTTATCACTGACGCTTTTGTATGTTAAAACAGTTTTATATATTATGCAAAAGCATTTTATTTTTAGGCCTCCAAAATTGGGTCTGTTTAGCCTTGTCGATGAATTGCCACATCTGAACGATGACTATGACTTTGATGTTGAATTAGACTTTGACATGATGGGTGTGACGAACAAGATTTTTATAATTTAATTTAAATATTTATTTAAATAAATAAATATTTTTTGATGATTTAATTATTGAGTTGAATAATTAAATGATAGAACTGTGGTAGATTAATTTAATTATATGTGTTACAATAGTTAAATTAATGTGGAGAATTTTTATATTCAAAGTATGTATTTAATTGAGCTTATTTAATTAAATAAATTATTTAAATAAGCATAATGTTAATCTAATTAATCTAATAATTAATTAGAAATTTAATGAGTTGACATAATTAATAAATGTGAATTCTAATTATGTGACTATGTGATTTAATCTTCTAATGGGAGCAATGAACAATCAGCCACAAGTTCCATCGAACACCTCGTTCAAGAACTTCAAGGCGGTAGGACCGCTAGAGTTTAAAGGCTCCATGAACCCGATAGAAGCTCAGACTTGGGTTATGGAGATGGAGAAAGTTTTTGATGTCGCCATAGTCAGTGAGGACCAGAAGACTGCCTAAGCAACGTTTATGTTAAAGTCAGAAGCCAGTTATTGGTGGCAAGCAAATAAGGTCAGAGGACGAGAGGGCATCATAACCTAGGAAAGGTTTAAAGAGATTTTTTTCGAGTTGTATTTCCCTACGAGCTCAGAAAATTAGATGGAGTTGCAATTTCTAGAATTGAAATAAGGGAATATGTTTGTACTAGACTATGCGGCAAAATTCAATGAGTTGGCTAGGTTCGCCACATACCAAGTACATATTGACTAGAGAAAGGCTAGGCGATTTGAGTAGGGACTGGAATTCTGGTTGTATAGCAAAGTGTCAATGTTTCAATTGAATACTTTTGCTGGAGTACTGGAGAAGACCATCATCGCTGAAGGTGGAAGCGATGCGGTGACCAAGTACAACCAAGATCAAAATAAGAACAAGAATGAAAGTGAAGTAAATAACAAGGCTAGTGGTAGCAACACGAGAGGAAATAATAATTAGAAGAGAAGGTGGAACAACAACACATCGACCAAGAATCTACAGGGAAACCAGAAGAAAAGGGTTAAAGCATGTCTGACTTGCGAAAAAGCTCACCTGGGGGTCTGTATAAAAGAGAAAAGAGTTTGCTACAATTGTGGTCAGGAAGGCCACATAGCACCTAACTGTCCTAACCCAAAGAAGGGCGCCTGCTTCACATGTGGGTCGAAGGACCACTTAGGCAAAGGACTGTCCTAAGAAGGCATCTGGAGGGGCAAGATAAAGAGGAAACAAGGGAAACAGCAGTGGCAATGCTCTAACTATCACGGGACCAACCACAGCCAACCAACCGAACGGCCGCCAGGACATTCAACATGACAGTGCAGGATGCTGTGCAGTCTCGCGATGTGTTGTCAGGTATTATTCTGATCAATAAAGTTAATGCTTATGTATTATTTGATTCGGGTGCTACTTGTTCATTCATATTCAATGATTTTTCTAAGAACCTAGGATTGCTTAAAGACGCGTTAGAATACCCTATGAACATAGAAATTGCGAATAGAGAAGTGATCCCTGTTAAGTACGTACACAAGAACTGTAGAGTGGATATTAAGGGTAACATTAGGAACGTAGATCTTATTCCGATTAGACTTGGGGAATTCAACGTTATTCTGGGAATGGATTGGCTATTCAATTATGGAGCGATAATTGATTGCCAAAGGAAATGTATTAACCTTATGACTCCGTCAAAGGTTGTGTTTTATGGCAGCAAGTCGCCAAGACAAGCGAGTTGTTTGACGATGATGCAGGCCAGGAAGTTGTTAAGACAAGGCTGTGTAGGATATTTAGCCTACATAGTCGATAGTTGTAAAGAGAACCCAAAGTTGGAAGATATACCAGTTGTATGGGACTTTATAGACGTATTTTCGGATGATCTGCCAGGACTTCCGCCAGATAGAGAGGTTGAGTTTGTGATCGATTTGGCGCCAGGAACGGCTCCAATTTCGAAGGCACCGTACCGGATGGCTCCGGTAGAGATGAAAGAATTGATGGTACAACTGCAAGAGTTACTGGACAAGAAGTATATACAACCAAGCGTATCACCGTGGGGTGCGCCACTATTATTTGTGAAGAAGAAGGATGGGACGATGCGGCTCTGCATCGACTACAGAGAATTAAACAAAGTTACGATTAAGAATATGTATCCATTGCCTAGGATTGACGACCTGTTTGATCAGATAAAGGGAGTGAGATACTTCTCGAAGATTAACCTAAGAAGTGGTTATCATCAGCTGAAGGTGAGGCCAGAGGATGTTCCGAAGACAGCGTTCATGACTCGATATGTTCACTATGAATTTCTTGTGATGTTATTTGGTCTAACGAATGCTCCTGCAGCATTTATGGGCCTAATGAACGGAATGTTCAAGCCATTTTTGGACAAATTCTTGGTGGTGTTTATCGACGACATTTTGGTATGCTCAAAGACCAAGGAAGAACATGTAGAGCATTTGAAGGTAACGTTAGAGGCGTTGGGAAGGGAGAAATTGTATGCCAAGTTTTTGAAATGTGAATATTTGATTGAGTGGGTACAATTTCTCAGACATGTGATTGATAAGGACGGAATTTTGGTAGTTCCCTCCAAAGTAGAAGCTATGATGAACTGGGATCAGCCGAAGACGCCGTCGAAAGTGAGAAGTTTTCTTGGATTGGCAGGTTATTACAGAAGATTCATTCAGGACTTTTCCAAGATCGCAACTCCGCTGACAAATTTAACTAGGAAATTGGTGAAATTCGTTTGGACGGTGAAGTGTGAGAAAAACATCCAAGAGCTTAAGAAGAGGTTGTATTCGGCACCTGTGTTATCTCTTCCGGATGACACATGAAATTTTTTGGTTTATAGTGATGCGCCGCATAAAGAACTAGGTTGTGTGCTCATACAAAATGACAGAGTCAATGAGTATGCATTACGACAGTTGAAGGATTACGAGAAGAGGTATCCGACCCATGACTTGGAGTTGGCTGCAGTGGTATTTGCTTTGAAGATCTAGAGATACTATCTCTATGGGGAGAAGTGTGAAATATATACAGACCACAAGAGTCTAAAATTTATTTTTACACATAAGGACTTGAATATACGCCAGAGAAGGTGGTTGGAGTTAATAAATTACTATGACTGCGAGATTTAATACCATTCGGGTAAAGAAAATGTGGTTGCCGGCGCCTTAAGCAGGAAGGGTCGGGAGAAATTGATGATATTGACTGCCCATGAAGGAGCTAATTTTAGCGATGGAGAAAATGGAATTAGAAGTGAAGTATCCTATGTAGACTGACGAGAAGCTGTTTCAGATATAGGCTGGTATAACTCTATTGGATAAAGTTAAAGAAGCTCAACTTCAGGACTGAAGAATGTGAGAAGGTAAAGAAGAAGATATCTGAAAGAACCGAACCGAGATTCAAGATGGACAGTGAGGGGCTGTTAAGATTTGAGAGCAGAGTTTGGGTACCGCCAATGCCAAAAATTAAGGAACACATTTTGAGTGAGGCTCATAGCTCACAGTATTCAATTCACCCTGGAAGCACCAAGATGTACCAGAATCTCCGACAACATTTCTGGTGGCCAAATTTAAAACGAGATGTTATAGAGTGTGTCGCCAAGTTTCTGATATGTCAGAAAGTGAAAGCAGAACATCAGAGGCTGAGTGGTTGTCTAGAACTATTAGACATCTAAGAATGGAAATGGGAACATATTACGGTGGATTTCGTCGTTTGCCTTCAGACGACTTAGAAAGGCTACGACGCAGTATGGGTTATCGTTGACAGATTGACGAAATCAGCACACTTTTTTTCGATCAAAATCAGATTTAACTTAGACCAGTTGGCAAAGCTGTATGTGAGAGAAATTATTTCAAGGCATTGAGTTCCAGTGTCGATTGTTTTCGACCGAGATCAGCGCTTCCCATCGAACTTTTGGAAGCGACTACTGGAATGCATGTGGACACAGTTGAGAATGAGTACGACATATCACCCTCAAACAGACGAGCAAAGAAAAAGAACGATCCAGACATTGGAGGATATGTTGAGAGCGTGCATCATGGACTTCAAAGGTAATTTGGATGATCACCTACCGCTTGTGGAATTTGGTTATAATAATAGTTACCACGCAAGTATTGGCATGCCGCCTTACGAAGCGTTGTACGGCAGAAAGTGTAGAACTCCACTATACTGGGATGAAGTTGGCAAGAGACAATTGCTAGGTCCAGAACTGGTATAGCAGACAATAGAGATAGTCAAAGTAATCCGAATAAGACTTGTAGCAACTCAGGATAGGCAGAAGAAATACGCCGATCTACACCGCAATAATGTTTAATGTTGAATTGGGTAGCTTTGTTTTCTTGAAAGTCTCTCCCTGAAAGGGAAAGATCAGATTCGATAATAAGGGGAAATTGAGCCCGAGGTTCATTGGACCCTTTGAGGTACTGCGAAGGATTGGAGAAATTGCGTATGAGGTAGCCTTACCTCCGGCGCTAGAGCATGTTCACAACGTCTTCCATGTTTCAGTCTTACGACCGTACAAACCCGATTACAAACATGTGATAGAATATGATAATTTGAGAAAGGCTTATCCTATGAAGAAGTTCCTATTCAGATTGTCGACAAGAAAGAACAAAATCTCAAAAATAAAGTTATACCTTCTGTCAAAGTAATTTGGAGGAACCACTAATGCTGAAGAAGCTACGTGGGAACTCGAAGAGCATATGATAAATACTTGCCCACATTTATTTGCTTAATCTATGTGTAAGCGATTCTGGGGACAGAATCTTTGTAAGGGGGGAGAATGTAACGGGACGAATTTAATTGAACCGTGATTCTGGGACAGAATCCTTTTAAGGGGGAAAGATAAGATTTTTATAATTTAATTTAAATATTTATTAAAATAAATAAATATTTTTTGATGATGTAATTATTGAGTTGAATAATTAAATGATAGAATTGTGGTAGATTAATTTAATTATATGTGTTACATTAGTTAAATTAATGTGAAAATTTTTTATATATTCAAAGTATGTATTTAATTGAGCTTATTTGATTAAATGAATTATTTAAATAAGCATAATGTTAATCTAATTAATTTAATAATTAATTAGAGATTTAATGAGTTAACATAATTAATAAATGTGAATTCTAATTATGTGACTATGTGATTTAATGTGGAACTATTCTATTTTATTTAATTGATTTAAATAAAATTAATTGATTAATTAGAAGTGTGACAATTAACTATATGATAAGAAGTTAATTAAAATAATGAGAATAGAGGAATAAGAAGAAAACCAAACGTGACCTTATGGGAGGTTGGTGCAGTTAACCCACTATGGGATTAACTGACCACTTACTTATTAGTTATATACATATACGTATTATATATTATATCAACATCAAGTTTATACTATATACGAACAACAGAGAAAATATTAGAGAGAAAAAAAGAGAGAAAGTAAGAGAAGAATCGATTTGAGGAGTCTAAGTTTATATCATCAAACAGAGTCAGCAAGGGTAAATTCTTAACCCAGTTTAAATTAAGTTTTTAAAGTTTTCCATTTACGTACTTTGAAGTTCTCTATGAAAATTTAATTTGTGATTAAGGCATGAATTGATGTTGTATATGTTACAAAATGATTTGAACATAATTTCTACCATCTATGTATGTTTAAAAAGATCAAATTCATGAAGACATGCTTTAATTTGGAATTCAAAAGTCTTAGAGTATAAAAGTTATATATGGCCTTACGTATAAATTAAATGCTTAAAGTCGATGATTGCTGATCATATGGCTTTATGTGTGTTAATATATGTTCATAACATGTTTTAAACCATATACGCATGATTTACAATGATTAAAACTATGTAATTATGTTTTAATTGGGTTTTCAAAAGTTAAAGAGTATGAAAGTTGTATATACGGCCCTTATGTACAAATTTACATGCTTTGATTATTTATTAAACTCTAAATTGATACTTGAATATGATTATGCATGTTTAAACGAACAAAATGGAATTGAAACGGACGGATTCGGTGTTATAACGAATCTGTAACGTTGAATTTCATGAGTTTTTTTCAAAACTTACAAAATATTGAAAACAGTGAAATCAAATGCTTTAATTTGTGTAATTATGTTATCTTAGTGTTAGAAGCATGCTAGAATCGATTTATAAAGTTTATGTAAAGTTTATACTTCATGGGTAACATTACAAATCGTTATAATTGTGCAAATTGGAATTAATTGGGCCTTACTGTGTGTTCTTCGTGAACTGCAGTAACTGAGTCTGCATCGCAGTGCGGCCGCGCCGCTTCAAGGCACACTTGGAGCGCTCCCGCGCCGTGCAGCGCGGCGGCGCTGCTAAAAGGTTCAAATGGAGCGCGGTCGCACCTGTCCTGAAAATTTCCAAAATTTTACTAAGTATTCAAAGTTCCTAAATGTGTTTTAAAACCTAATATAAGGAATATGAAGACATGTTAAGAATATAATAAGATGTTAAAGCAATGTAATAATTTATATTATGTGCTTAAATTGTAAGTTAAATACATGAGTTAAACCCGTATTTGTGAAGACTTATAACGTGTTCAATAATCGATGTTGTGATTCGATAAGTATATCAAACTTATAACTAATTGGTATTATGAATGTATTGATATGTAGGATTTAGTAAGGAACGTGAATTAATTGTAGCTTGTGCAAGAGGCAAGTTTCTAAACCTTACATTTACATTGAGTAAGTATTCTATCCCTAAATTATTTTTGTTAAGCAAGTTCCTTAAACTCTAAATTATTAATTGAGAAAGTCATAGACTTATATTCTATATCGAGTAAGTTCATGTTCTTAAGTATTCAAGTTCAGGATTTGGCATGAGACATTATAATTCTTTTAAAGTGTTACTTCAGTTATACAATACTTATTCAATTTTATACTCTTGAGATTCATTATTCAATTTGATTATTAGTTTATTGTTGAACCTTATAAGACTAGCGAACCCTTAGTGATTTGACTAGTCCATAGTTGATGAACGTTCTAAATTCCAGAACTATTATTGAGCTTATCCAAACCAAACTTTCATTGGTGCGGACTCTGATGTCAAACTGAGATGAACAACCCTGTTATAGGGGACTATTTACGCTTTAGCGTTGAGATATTGTGCATAGTATGGTACTAAGGGTTGATCGACCTAAGTATGAGAAGTAGAGTCCATAGTCTTATGACTGTTAAAGGTTTCAAGTATAAACACTTGACAACCTAGGACATAGTTCAAGGTCTTATGACCCTCGGAAGTTCTTTTGATTCTTGTTATTCATTATTGATTCAAAAGCCGAGTTTTCTTATTCAAAGTCTTCGATTCACTCGCATGTTATTATATTGTTGTTATATTGTTATACTTGTGGGCAATCGTGCTCACTCTTGAGTAATAATAACATTGCAGTTAAGAACGAAAGATCTGACGAGCCTTCCACTAGCAACGGCAAGGGCAAAGTCAACAAGTGTTGAAGACTTGTTGGCACAACCCCAACGAAGCATCGAGTACTGACCGATGACATTTCAGCCGTTGGTTCAACTCCAGCAAAGTTTGGGTACAGACCGAAATCCAGTTTAACCAGTTACTCATCCCCAGCCAAGCATTGGGAGTGATCTGATAATGGAGGCAATTGTAGTAATCCATCGCTAATGATGGAATCTGTTATACACATCCTCAAAAGAGAATGAGGTAAAAGATTGGATATTCAGTTCCCTATTGCAAGCTGCTAAGTGAAACTATCATCCAGATAAGCATCGGAGGATTCAGCAAGGTGACTCGATACCTGAGGGATAACTCCGTCAAAAGGGCCTTCCGAAACACACAAACGACATCCGCCAAGAGAAAATCTGCCCCCTGATAATGCTGACAGATACGGGAAACCATGGGTTTCAAACCATAGTAGCACCAACATAATAGCATCCCCATCAGAGTTAAACAGGCTACCGTGAATAACGTCATCCCAAACAGAAAATGACAAGAATAAGTCACAGTAACCTATTAATATTAACAGCGGCTGTCCATGTCAACGTCATCCCCAGCAGATAGATGACGTAAACAACCAGGAACAGCCCATTTCCACTCAAAGACACCCAGCCTTCGTAGTGACTCTGGCGTTTGTCTTATTTCTAGTGTCTACTAATCTTTATTCTGTCCATTCCATTACATTGCATGGACATTATAAAGAGGGGCATCTGTAGACACTCGAAATTTTCCTTGCCCCAATACTAACACTGTAGGAGGGCAAGGCAGTCAATCAAATCAACCCCGGTACCAATGCCGGTCATCCAGTTCAAATCTGATCACCAATATCGATAAATCTAAATCCGACCCCCAATATCGTTAAACCTAAATCTGATCCCCAATATCGGTACTCCAGTAAAATTTGATCACCAATGTCGGTACTCCAGCCAGCTCTGATCGTTAATCAGACTGTCAATCCATCTCAAATAGTCAATCGGATAGTCTCTCCAGCTCTGATCGTCAATCAGAACATCAATCCAGATCCGATCGTCAATCGGACCGTCAACCCATCTCCGATTGTCAATCGGACCGTCTATCTAGCTCCGATCATCAATCGAACCGTTAATCCAGCCCCGATCATCAATTGGATCGTTTATCCAGCTTCGATCGTCAATCGGACCATCAATCCAGCTTCGATCATCAATCGGACCGTCAATCCATCTCCGATCTCCAATCGAATCGTCTATCCATCTCCGATAGTTAATCGGACCATCTATCCAGCTTCGATCATTAATCGGACCGTCAATCCAGCCCCGATAGACAATCAGATCGTCTATCCAGCTCCAATCATCAATCGGACCATCAATCCAGCTCCGATCATCAATCGAACCGTCAATCCATCTTCGATCATTAATCTGACCATTTATCCAGCTCTGATCATCAATCAGACCATCTATCAGGCTCTGATCATCAATTAGACCTTTAATCCAGCCCCGATTAACAATCGAACCGTCAATCCAGCTCCGATCATTAATTGGACCGTCAATCCAGCTCTGATCATCAATCGGACCGTCAATCCAGCTCCGATCGTCAATCGGATCGTCAATCCAACCCCGATCTCAATATCAGGCAATTAACTCAACCCCGATCTCCGATCGGACCGTCAAGTCAAACCCCGATCTCAATATCAGGCCTTTAAAATGGCCTCAACGGCAATCCGAGAGGTACAAGGCAGCCCCGACATCAACCCGGGAGGTACCAATCAATCCCGATCTTAATATCGGGCCGTCAAGACAGCCCCGGCATTAACCCGGGAGGTATAGGTCAACCTTGACATCAACCCAGGATATGTCAAGTCATCCCCAGTCTTAGCCCGGGAAGTACAGATCCGCCCCGGCATCAATACGGGAAATACAGTTCAACCCTAGAGATAACCCTGGTAAGCCAGGTCCACCGAGGACCACCCCGGGAGGGGCAAAATGGTCATCTTATCAACTCTCAGCCGATTTGGTCAAACTCAAGCCGAATTGATGCCATCGAAGTCAGAATGAACCATAACGACGATCCCGAGTACAAACAGCGCAATACAGCTCAACGGATAAACTGCGGGGAATCGAAGACCTGGTTATGAACCCGTCTTTTTGGACCCAGAAAATATTTTTTTCCCATATCATTGCAATACTCTCGGCGAGGGCTTTCCGAAAACGTATTGCACGCCTCAAACGGACGCTCCGATCAAAAGTTAAAAAGTTTTTACTTTGACTGCGCATTGTCCGGAGTGTACGTACTTCGAGATGATAGAATCCGGCACTGCGGGCCCCACTAGGGGAGCCGCACCTCTACCTGTGGCAACCGCATATAGGGTGGAGGCTCCCTGGCCTATAAATAAAGGTGCTCCCTTCATTTTAAAGATTTTGAAACGCAACAAAGCCCTGCCAGTTCGATTTTCTGACTTTTACACCTTTTCTAAACCCAAATATTTTCACTCCAACACGTAAATATACCCATATACTACCACATATTAGAAAATAACTGGTAGACTTTGGACGTATAGATCCTACGATTTGGCAAAAAGCCCGTGTAGTAGTTTATTGTAAGTATTTTCACGATCAGAAAGTGAATATTACTTCTTCGTACTTTATACACTTATATGTTAAGTTTCGTTTTCTAAAAATGCCTGAAATTTAGTTCAGTGGCCGTTTTCGTCAAAATTTAGTACATTTTTGTACATAAACTGATTTTCTGGCATTTCTACAACTCGGATTGACGATCCGTCAGCTCCAGTAGCTTCAATGCACTAACACACACGTTTTGGCTACTTCGTCGGACTGGGTTATCTTTCAAGTCCGGATTTGGCCCTTTGTTTGTATATATTTAACTGTATATGTACTAACATTTCAATTCTGTCAAGCCCGGATGTCAAATACGAGGTAGTTTACTGCTTTTATATATATTTACGCATATATAAGCGATTTTCACCATCACTGGTCCTAGTATCAGTCTTGGTTAACTACATTTCTGTCAATATATATATATATATATATATATATATATATTTCAATTCCAGTCCGGGCACCGACGTGAAAACCCACCGCCCTTTATACTGTTTTTGTACTCTTCGCCATACTAGGTGATCTCCCCAGTCACTGGCTGACTACTTTTTTATTATTTACATTCCAGTCTGGCCTGGACTATTTCATGGCCTTTATACTATTTTTGCACACTTCACCATTACTGGGTTATCTTTCTAGTCCCCGGTTGACTACTTTTCTGTACAGTTACATTCCAGCTCGGCCTGGATCATTCTGTGGTCTTTTTACTGCTATTATATATATTTATGCATATATAAGCAGCCTTCACCATCACTGGTCCTTTTCCAAGTCTTGGTTGACTACATTTCTGTCAATATATATATATATATATATATATATATATATATATATATATATTTTAATTCCAGTCCAGGCACCGGCGTGAAAACCCATCGCCCTTTACAACTTTTATATATATATATATATATATATTACTTTACTCGCTTTCTATTCAATTGATGCTGTAAATATTCATTTTATATGAATTGGCACTGACATATCTGCAGGCGGATTAGATTTATTTAAATCTCGCTAATTCTAGTTTTCAAACGGTTCAAAAACTCCAGACTGAACCGGGAAGCTAGAATAGCTGAGATTTCTTTAAAGCTAGCTTTCTTTCTAGTTTCAGCTTCAAAAGAAACATTGCGTCCCTTAGATCGCTATCTAGTGGGAACGTGATGCTTCAGCCATGTGGACCAGGATTTACTGAATGAATCCTCGGTTCTGGCAATATTGGGATATTTATCTGTTTTTGTACAAATTTGGTATGTGTAGGTTTTGGCTACTCATATGTGAGCCTAGGAATCGTGGGATTCATGATCAAACTAATCAGAATCTGATTCCCATGATGGACAAACTCCGATTTACAAATGTACCCTGCCAGTTTTTCTGTAGGAATGTACATACAAAAAGACCTTAAAACGGTTATTCGAATTTAAGGTCTCAACATAGTAAAAAATTAATTGTCATGTCAGAGTCCCTCCGATGACTATCATGCCCATGAGGAGACCGACACTTGTATATTTGTTGTGCTCGAGGATGCTTCGCAGCCCGACAAATCACCATTCGCATGCAGCCTTAAGGCTATAAAGACAAAATTGGAAGTATCAACAGGCTTCAATTCTTATGTCAGCGTAAGGGTTTGATAAACCAGCTTTCAAAATATCATTTTCAATTAAATAAAAAAGAAAAGCTTTTCAATCAAAGACTGATTTTCAAAACCAATCAAACCCTTCGTATATACGTTCAACGAAGCAAAGCACTACTTTCAATTAATCAAATTAATAGGCCCAATTTTCAAACAGCATCCACTCACGCATTCCAGTTTTAAAGAGAAATATTGAAAAGATGTGGTACCGTGTTTACACGGGAGTCGTGGGGGTGCCTAACACCTTCTCCACACTTAACCAAGCCCCCGAGCTCAAAACTTTATTTTCAAAGATCAAGTTTCGACAGTGTCCAGCAATTGAGCCTCTTTTAAACAAAACTCGATTGAGTTGGTACAACCATTTTCAAATCTATCAAATGGCGACTCTGTAAAAAATGTTCAAATCATCGACATGATACGTGTTGGCCTTTTTCCTAAAAAACCCTTCAAAACCTTTTTCCTAAATAAAAAGAGTGTGGGTAGAGATAACTTAGGAAAATAGATTAAAAGATTCGGGTTGTGACCCGACCCGCGGATTTTTAAACCAACGTCGACAAGTGGCGACTCTGCTGGGGACAGTAAAGGGCTTAGGCCGCTTTCAAATTTTTCAAACATTTCCCTTTCAAAACTATTGAATGCATGAAATTCTGCGTCTCCACAGTCAATGAGTGGGTAAATGCTGCATTTTTATTGAATGTATGTGTGACACCCCCAAAATACAGGTACTTCATTTTCACATGATTTGGTTCACTTTCTAAATATAACATACATCTACCCAATAATAAAATAATTGTAAAGTAAATTACAACCTTATAAATAATAAAATCTTTCTTATAAAAAGGATTACAACTTTTCAAAATAAATCCCAGGGTTTACTCTAACCTTGACATAACATTAACTGTGAAAAATAAAAACATCACATAAAGTCTGATGACAATTCATTCAAAATAAATTAAACAAGCCTTCACTTGTTTAGCTTCCCTTTGCCTTTACTCGTTGACGGGGATCAACATTTTCAACCTTAGCTGCAATGGTTATTTAATGCAAAAGTGAGCAAACAATAGCTCACTGGAATACAACAATATATAAGACATACAAGAATATCTTTGAAAAGGTTTGAATAACTTTTACTTTCACAACGATAAAGAATTAAATAATAATTCTCTATCAATATTAAAAATTTGAATATAGAATTCATCTGAGGGTCGTAAGACCTTGAACTTTTGTCCTAGGTTATAAACATTTCTATTTAAAACCTTTAACAGTCATTAAGACTATGGACCTCAACTAGTACTTAAGGGGATCAGCCCTTTGTACCATGTACGTGCACTACATTTAACGCTTCTGCGTGGTAACCTCCCCTAGTAAATAGGGTTGTTCATCTCAGTATTTGAATACAAGTCTGCACCAAAGGAAATTTGGTTTGGATAAGCTTAAAAGGGTAATTTAGAATTCAACGTTCATCAACTAAGGAATAGTTGAATCGACTTACAACAATCAAGAATAATTCATAAATAAAAGAATTACGAATTAACATATGCTTTAGAATTAAACTTCAAGCATTTAAAAAGAATATATAGACCTTGCTTGAACAATAAGTCAATATCACATTAAATCATGAACTTAAATTAAATACTTGTCCATTGCAGAATAAAAAGGACAATCTCAAACAATGAATATATGAACTTAAAGAACTTGTATAAAACTTAACGAGTTCAGGGATAAAAGACTTGCATAAAAATAAATACAAGATCAGGGTTTAGAAAACTTGCCTCAAGCGCAAGCTACTAATAAAATCACGTTCTAACAATTCCTACACTTATATATTTAATCACAATAATTTAAATTAGTTAACATGTAACTAATTTACATAATTAGTTAACCCATCTAGGTTAACTCATTTTTATTTAATTATTAAGTTTAATAATTAATAACTACATAATTTAATTACATAACATAGGCATGCTCACATAATTAAATCAAATAATAATTATGTAATTCATATTAGTTATAATTAAATGACTTATAATTTAAACATTTAGTCTAATTATAATTACTCACATTATAATCACATCTTATTTAATTAAATTATAAACAAGTTATAATTTATAATTAGTTAACTACATCATGCATTTACTAAATTATAATTACACAAATTATAATTTATAATTAATCATGCAAATATTAAATTATAATACACAAGATTATAATCTATAATTAATCATGAATTTATTATAATTACATAATTTATAATTTAAAATTATCATTCACTTGATTAAAATTAATCAACTATAATAATTATAATTTAAAAAAATTATAATTTAAATTAAACATTTACTCTAATTATAAATATTCAAAATTATAATCACAAATTATATTTTATTAATATAATTTGTTAATATTCATTTAGTATTTAAATGTATGCTTAATCATGCTATAAAAGTTATTACATAAAATTAGCTTTACAAAATACAAAAGAAAACAAGTTTCTTTTTTCCATGCCCTACCCCCCGCCGGGGCTGGGGTTTTCCTTTTAATAGGCCCGCCGGGGCGGGCCCCTTTCAGCAAACGCAGACAAGTTCGCGAACTGTGCAGAGAAAAAGCCAATCTAGCTTATTTCTCCACACCAAATTGTAAATCCAGTTCATGCAATTCATATCAATTCATAGAAAACATAAACTTAAAGATTCTAACATGATTCTAACATACATAAACATGCTCCTAGACACAAAATCATCTTAAACAACAAGAATCCATGATTTAAAAACTCCAATTTTGATATTTTTCAAAAACTCATAGTTTTCACAAAATAATTCACTGTAAATAAAATTCTCTACCAATTCAATTCACAACACATGCAATATTTTCATAATTGAAGATAACATCATATTAAATTCTAATTAGGCATACTAACAACCAATTAAATCATAACTTTTATTCTAAAACTCAACCAATTACATGAACTTCATACGAACACATCTTTTTCATTAAAACATGCTTTATACAACGAATTGAATTATGAAAATCCTTGATTATGACATACAATTCATATAATAACTATTATAAACACAAGATATATATATATATATATATATATATATATATATATATATATATACATCATATTAATATAACTTTCTTGCTAATTATAAACACAAAGAACTCAAAATCATGAAGATCATAAAACATATAAACAACATAATAAGGGAATTGAGATTACCCTTTGCTTTGATGATGTAGAAAATATGAAAGATGATTTCTCCTAAGTTCTTCCTTGTTTTCTCTTCTTTTCTCTAACTCTCTATCTTTTTCTTTATATTCTTTTCTCTCTATTTCTAACACTGACTATCTCTATAACTAACGTAATATAATATATACATAACTGATATATGTATATAATATAAAACATAATTATATAATATATAATTGGTAAATAATTATACCTATACTTAATATATAGCAATTACAAAACTTTTGAAAATCAAAAGCCATAAGGCTTTGTTTGGCAACAGGAAAATTTAGAAACTAGTTTAATTAACTAAAGTCTTTTTTGGGTAATTTAGGTTTAAAACTAGTGTAAGGGCCCTGTTTGGCAAAAGTCTTCTAAAACAAAAGTAAGGGCCTTGTTTGGTTAAAAAATCATTTAAAACTCTTTTCTTTATTTTAATAAATTATTTTAACACATACTTTAATGTTACACTTTAATTTATAAATCTCTAACATTCTTATTTAATCAATTAAAACTAACATCAATTAATCACACAAAAATTGCCACATAATTATAATTACTCGCTAATTATAATTCATGTAACACTCATCACATAATTCATCTAATTTAATTCTCTCAATTAAATTAGAACTATACTATAAAATTAATATACATCAATTAAATAAATTATTAAATATTCATTTAATTAATATATAACACTTAATTATATTACTCCACAACAATCACATATTTTATTTATTCAACTCAATAAATAAATCACATAAATATTTATTTAACTCAATAAATATTTAAAATTATTATACAAATCTCAATCGTTACAGTATGAATACTGCGTCTTTACATTGAATTAATGCGAATTTATGCCTTCCCACTTTTTAGTAATTCGCACCCATATTTAGTGCTTCGCACACATGTCATCATATGCACAACGGTGAGGCACGATGTATGTGAATGTATGTTGTGTGTCCCTCTCACAAGGAGGAAAATCCAGTTGGAGATAAGTAATGTCTCTAGGGACGACTAAGTCTCTGGGGCTCATGAAAATGCACCACCCAGATTCGCTCCAGTTGAAAGATCGGTAAATTTCCCCTCGAGTAGATTACGTTGATCTGGGAACCTTCATGCCGAAAACAAAGCCGCGAGAGTAACCTAGGATAGGTCAGCCTCTGATTAACCAAATCTGAAGGTAAGCTTCTTCATGCCTTCCACTTTCAATTCCATGTTAAGTCTCCAATTACCGAGGAGCACAATGTAAATATCATAATGAAAGATTTACTTTCCCTATCAAGATACCATGTCATCCTTCCATCAAAACAACTAACCTCGATTTTGTAGGATAAAATCTAAAAAACACATCATGCATCCGGTCCTTACCTACATCAGGATATTGACACACCTATGTTTTATTGTAGGTAAAAATTGGTCATGTTACTAGGTCTAAATCCAAAGCACCCAGTCCATCCACGGACATAGCTTCCAGTGCTCACCCAGAATCCACCCTGGTATCCAGGGAAGAGTTCGAAGGACTAAAAAATCAGATAGCCGAGTTAACCGATTATCTTCGAAAATAAAGCAAGGCCCTTAAAGGGAAACAATCTGAAGCTCACCTAGAACCAGAAGCATTTGGTGGTAGTGCAAGCGGTCAAGAGACTGAAAAGGCCAAAACTCAGATTCCTGGACCACAAAACCAGGACACGACCAACAAAAACCCTGAAATCACCCCCTTTGTCAAAGAACAGGAAGCTGGTGAGATCATGAAAAAAGTACAATAGATGGAAGAAACCCTCCGATCAATCAAAGGGATTGGGGCATTCGGTACTGTCAATTACTCCGACCTCTATATATTCCCCGGGGCTCGTTATCCCGAAAAATTTAAAACTCCTGACTTCGAAAAGTATGATGGAATGGGAGATCCTTACACACACCTGAAAATGTTCATCGGAGAACTCGGATCCTATGCAGAGGATGAGAAGCTTCGAATGCAGCTATTTCAAAAGAGTCTGACTAGAGAAGCCAGAGTATGGTATGCCCGTCTGGACAACTCCAAAATCCACAGCTTGGAAGAACTGGCCCATGCCTTCCTTGGTCAATATAATTTCCAATCCCACCTGACTCCAGACAGATACCAAATTACCAAAATCAAGAAGAAGAACACTGAATCATTCAAGGAATATGCCCAATGATGAAGACGGGTCGCAGCACAAGTCACCCCAGCCATGACTGAATCTGAAATAGTCATGACCTTGATCGACATCCAAGAAGCTCCATATTATGAGAGGGTCCTAGCATGCATGCATAGGAAAACCATTCTCTAAAATGATCAAGCATGGCGAAAATGGCAGAGATGGGGCTCAAATCCGAGAAGATAAAAGATCTAACAACCCTCGAAGCTGTCGCTGAGCATATCCAGTCCGAAAATTATGGGAGTAATCCCCAGAGGGTTCACAAAAAGAAAGACGAAGAAGTCTCCTTGGTCTTACTAGGACAAAATCAAAAGGGCGAGTCTAACAGTATGCCCATTCAAAGGAGGAACTATACCCCTTTTCAAAATCCAGCACAGCCTTCAAACCCTTCATTCCAACAAAATATGGAGGTTAGGCGCCGAAGAAATTTCACCCCTTTAGACGATTCGCTTGAGAACTTATTCAAACTTCGGACAGCTCAAAAGAAGATTATTCAACTCCTTCCACCAACCAACACTAAAGCTTGAAACTTCGACCCAAGCAAGAAATGTGCTTATCACTCTGGATCTCCAGGCCATGACACCCAAGACTGTTGGTCTCTCAAGCACAAAATACAAGATTTGATTGACAGCGGCGAGATTGTGGTCACAACGCCTAAGCAACCTCATGTGCAGGACAATCCTTTGCCACAACGTAAAGAGGAGAATGTTAACATGATCAGCACCACAAGTAGAGAAGGATCCAAGTACCTCCGTTATGTGGGAAATCAACTCCATCCAGCCATAGCACCCCAGACAGTTGGGAAATATTAGAAAGGCAGTTCCTGATAGAGCAGAAGATCAAGTCTATCAAGGAGCAGATCGAACAATTGGCAGAACTGGTCGTCTATCAGCATCAGATCACCAGAAAAATGATAAAATGAGCCAATCGATTTGACATGGATTGTCCTCCCACACCAAAAATTAATTCCAGTCAAGATCCTAGCCAATCTCATGAGCATGGACCCTGGACTGATAATGGGGTTCAAGAAGCGAGTGTCCAAACTGATAGGAAATTCTTATTTCAGAGGAACTTCACCAACCTAAACCAGTCAATGGAAGAAATTCTCCAGATGTTATTCAACGAAGGAATGGTTGCAGACTTGTTACCTCCATTGAACCCTAAAGCCAGAAAATTCAAACCTGACCAAATATGTCAGTACCCCTCTAATTCACCCGGCCATGATACTGAAGATTGCTGGGCACTTCGTAACATAATTCAAGATATGATTAAAAATGGGCCTGATAAGGGGAAATCAAATCCTCGATCCCCTAGATAATGACACCCTCTGGATCCCCACTGTATGGAACCAGAACAAGTGGCTGTCATATCCTGCGATAGGGAGTCGACTCTTAAACCCTTAGTACTACCATGGGAAAGGGGTCCAAGAAATGCACCACCCTGTAAAGGTGGCTGCACCTGAGCCTTTGATATTGCCCTTCAGACCTCAATATCCAATTATCAGTCTGAAGAATGTCCCATGGAACTACGGGGATAATGAAGGCACCACTTCAAACAACATTACCGTTGTGCCGAAGGACAATCCATTATACCTGCCACAGTAGGTGATCAAACCTGTCATTCGAATCAAAAAAAGGGTGGCTGAAGAGAAATTTTAAAGAGTTCCTCAACAAGATGGGACACAATAAAATCAAAATAGTGTAAAGCTTGGAGGACGCACCCAAGCAATTGTCCATCCTCGACTTGGTCCTATCCTCAGAGGATCATCGCAACATTCTAGTGAAGGTACTAGAAGAAGCTCATTTGCTACATACAGTGGACACCAAGAAATTCTGTCACGTGATCGAACACATCTTCAACAACAATGTAATATTTTTCACGGACGATGATATTCCGGCAGAGGGGACGGGCCACCATAAGTCCCTGTATATAGCTGTAATGTCCTCCGGATATGTGATTAGAGGTGTGCTTATCGATGGAGGATCATCCCTTAACATTTGTCCATACGACACTTTAGAAAGGATGAAGATCAAATCAAACCGGATCAAAACCAGTCATATGGTCATCCGGGCCTTCGATGGATCTCGCCGACAGGTTATGGGGGAAATAGAGCTTCCTCTAGAGATTGGCCCACACACTTTCTACGTATCTTTCCAGGTGCTCAACATCGCCACTGGATTCAACTTATTGTTGGGCAGACCCTGGATCCATATGGCAGGGGTAGTGCCATCCACCCTCCATCAACAACTCAAGTACATTATCAACGACAGCCTCATCACAATGAATGTTGAACCAGAATACCCTACCTACATACATGGGGACATGCCAGTGATCAACCTGGAAGCGGGGATTGAACCTACAAGTTTTTAAGCTTTGGAAGTAAGCGATACTCAGTATCTACGTATCAGGGTACCAGCCCTAAAGCCTAAAGTCTCCACCGAAGTAATGACAGTTGGGCAAGAAATGGTATCTTCGGGTTTCCAACTTGGAGAAGGGTTGGGAAAGGATAAGCAAGGTATCAAGAGCCCGATACAAATACCAAGTCAGAATGGGAGAGCAGGATTGGGATATTCTTCCGGGTCAAGCCGTCAGAACCAACATAAACGTCTCAAGGCTCATACCTCCACAATTCTGCTGCCAAACCTCACAAATGCCGAATGGGTGAAACCTACGAGGAAAATCCCAATTGCAGTATCAGCCATACTATTTCCTCCAATCATACCTGTCCATGAAAGAAAAGCCCTCAAGCCTGAGGCAGACAGCGAAAAGGGAAAGGAAAAGATCTTGTATGAAGGACGAGACCCATTTGCCTATATGAGGGTCATTATCAACTATGAGGGCATGAATGACGAACTCCCAGACAGTGACGATGAAGATCATGCCCAAATTCCTCGCATCAAGAAGAGGAACAATCCACAGAAAAGCCTCGGCCTTATTCTAAAGGATGTCTCAATTGTTATCCAAGATGAGGCAGACAAGCACAATTCCTCGATTCTCCCAGTTTATGAGAATCTGACCTTGGACAACTGGAGCAGTATCCCTTGCCTTAGTCGAAAAGGGTAAAGGGGCAGAGAGTACATCTGCCCTTATCCATACTTTCATTTACTACTTACTTTTGATTGCACAGCTATAGCAGTAACTTTTGTCATGCTTTGCAAATTTCATGTGTATTTAAGCAGTATATATATTAATGAAAGAATTTTTGTTTTCAGGACCCAAGCATTGGATGTGTGTGTCTCTGCTGATGAGATGCCAACCTGTCAAAATGACTATAACTTTGATGTAGAACTGAACTTCGACTTGATGGATATTGATCAAGAGGAGGAAGATGACTATGAGGTGCCCGAGGAGATCAAAGAATGGGTCAAAGATAAACCCAAACCAAACCTCGACCAAACCACCACTATCAACATAGGAACCTCCGAAAACATCAAAGAAATCCAGATAGGTTCAGACCTCACATGTAATCAAAAAACTGACTTGATTGAATTCCTAACACGGTACCAGGATGTATTTGTATGGTCATATGAAGACATGATTGGCTTATCTACGGACATTGTCATCCATCGAATGCCCATCAAGGATGGATTCAAACTAGTCAAGCAAAAGCTCAGGCGATTGAAACCTGAGTGGAGTCTGAAAATCAAAGAAGAAGTCGTTAAACAATTCAAAGCCGAAATCATCATGGTATCAACATACCCCGAATGGCTGTCAAATATAGTCCCCGTACCTAAGCCCGGAGGGAAGGTACGAGTCTGCGTAGATTATCAGGATCTGAACAAAGCCTGCCTCAAGGATAATTTCCCAGTACCTTTCATCCACATCCTAATTTACAATACGGCGCAGTATGGCATGTATTCCTTGGTGGATTGCTTTGCTGGTTATCATCAAATCATGGTTACTGAAGAAGACCGAGAGAAAATAGCTTTCATCACTCCCTGGGGAACCTTCTACTATCGACGACTATCTTTCGGCCTCATCAATGCCGAGGCCAAGTATCAGCGAGCCATGATGGCCCTCTTTCATGACATAATGCAGAAAGTGATAGAAGTTTATGTGGATGACATCATCATCAAATCCCGAAGGGAGGATGATCACATTGACCATCTCAAGAAGCAGTTCAACAGGTTATGTAAGTATAATGTTGGGTAAAATCTAGTTACGCACAACACGCAAGTATACGTGGTCAACAAGTAATAGAGTGAAAGTAAAGTGTCGATCCCACAAGGAATTATTTAATAAGAATCACCAAGTACTAACCCGTAACCAACTCAATCTTATTCAAACGAATGAATTTCAAATTATATAATTAAACTACTATTAAATCACCACTAATTACCACTAGTTATTTAAGATTACAGAGATTTAAGATCACAACTTCACTTATTGCTTCATCTAAATTAACATACTTCTCATCAATTATTCTCTATATTCTGAATTGTTAATCAAGAACACGAAAGTAAATATAACCACCTCTCGATACATCATACCATACTCACTCAAATCCACATATGATAGAATTGAGCAAGACACCCTAATTAACTAATCTACTATATTGCTATGTGAATTACAATTAAAAAGGATTTAATCACAAGTTCTCTATTAGATTACATATGGCGTAAATGGATACTTCTACCCTAAACACGAATCATAATTTCCATCTATGCAGAAATCACAAACACATGCTATCATGATCAGATCTAAATCTATACTCCTCAATCAATTTCATATAGATTATCACGGTAATTAATGGCCAATCAATTAAATAATTATTCCAAATCACAATAGATAATCACAACGATAGATCACAATAATTGATAGAGAAGCATAATAAAATAAATTACACAATAAGATCCATTGCAATCTTAAACAAAGAATTAGTTCATTGAATTAAAACAAAGAATCCACAATTGAATACACATTAAAAGATAAGAAAAAGATTAAGGAAAAGAATTGAATCTATTGCCGGCAAATTCGTCCTCCTTCTTGCTCTTGATCTTGAATCTCCAATGGCCTCCAAGTGTTTCAATCTCCAAATTCCCTTTCAACTAGGATTTATTATTATTTTAAAACTAAACTAAACTAATACTAATAATAATCTAAATAATCCCCTAATAATATTAAAACTCCTCCTTTTATAACAAGCTGCTCACGTCACTCTAGTCTCCTGGAATAATAATGCTCTATCATATATTATATTATGTAATCTATTCTAATTGCATATGTTATATATATTAATTAAAACTATATTATATAATATATATATCATACTCTAATATTATAATAACTACTAAGCTAATATCCCTCCAAGCTGCTCCCTAAGAAAAGAAGTCCAGCCGTCTTTTTTTTAATATCATGCAAACTCGTGGGCCCCTCTTATATCACATACTTATGGCCCACCATATGAAGTGCAATCTTCTCCCACGTGAGTCACCATATTTTGCAGCCCAGCACTTGCAATAATCGTGGCCCACTTGTTTAGCTCCACTTCATGCAACATCCGAATGGGAAAAGGAAAGACTCGCCAGCTGCTTGTATCCGGTCCCACGCCCACTTCATCACGTCAAGTCCCTTGAAACCTTATGTATCCGCAGCCCACTATCCTGCCTCTAATTGCATATTGTATATCCGGTCAAGCCCAATCCAGATTAGAAAAGGAGAGCATGCTGGTGCCTTTTATCATATATGCGCAGCCCACTTGCTCCATCAGCCTTCAATTTATATCCGGTCCGAATCTTTTGAGCAGCTTGGACTTTTGTGTTGTATCCAAGTCTCCTTTACAAAATATATTACCGCAGCCCACTTGATTTGCTCAATCCGAGTCACCCACGGAAAAGAATCCAGCCCCTTTTTATCATTATGTGTCCCTCTCGGCAAAGGAGTCTTCATGGGAAAAGAAAAGGAAGTCCAACTGCTTGCGTTTTTTAAACATATCATGCAATACTCATGGCCCCACATATCTCCAATTGATATCATCTTGCATCCCAATCCGAGTAGGAACAGGAGTCTTGCTGCTTTTTAATATTACTAGTACAGCCCATCTCTTGCCTTCTATTCAACTCGTGTAGGGAAAGGAAAATAAGCATGTTGCCGCCTCCCCGCCCCAGCGGATTGGCTTAGTCTTCACGCCCCGCCCCAGCGGGGATCTATACTGTCCAGCCAAATTTTAATTGCATGCTTGTTGCTTACGTGGCCCACATGTGCATGGAATAATTGATGATTATCTTTCTTTGCATGTCCATTAAATCCCACATTTACATGCAATTTTCAAATTGCATGAACAACTTGTTTAATTCCTTTGGTCCAATAAATGCTCAATTTGTCCTTTAAAAGCTCCTTTCGCCTCCATTTCATTACCTGCACATAAACGTATAAACCCAGTAGAAATGATAGGCAAATTACTCGAAAAATATTCAGAATCAAGCGATAATGAATACTGATTAGTGGGTATAAAACTCTCATCAAATACCCCCAAACTTGAGACTTTGCTTGTCCTCAAGCAAACACAAATTAGACAGATTCATTCCCTACCAATGATCCACTCATGCAATGACTCAATAGAAATTTGAACACTAGTCTCAAAGGTTACAACAAATGATAATCCACAGAAAATTTTCAAAACAATGCTATGTCTACAATTTCAACAACTTTCATCGGTTCCACATCTACTCATGCTCCTTTAAATGTGTGTGGTGTATCCACATGTTCAACTACTCATGATTTAGATAAGATCAACCAATACTCATAAAAGATTTTCAAAAACAACTCTCAAAACTTCTTACCACATCAATCGTCGCTAAGAAAAACAAAACACAAATTTATCTTGAGGATCAACCGGATATTTAAACATTTAAGCACACATGAACCCTTCCCAAGTACTTCAAAAATACTCTTTTTTCTCCCTTTTTTTTAGTGAGTGCGTTTTACGCTCCATCTCATTTTTCATTTCTATTTAAACGAGTGCGTTTTACGCTCCATCTCGTGCCTGTGTTTATGGGAAGTGCGTTTTACGCTCCATCTCGACCCACCACAAGATTCAATTATTCAACTCGGGAAGGTTCTAATTTATTTTTTTTCTTTCAAAAATACTCCAAGATTTCCCCCAAACTTATGTGAGTGCCTGATTTTCACTTAGAATGATGCTCAAATAAGGTTTCTCAAGTTGTAATGATATCTTTCATAAGCATTTAGTCAAAAAAAAAAAAATTAATCCCAACTGGCTAAACAAATGGATGTGTAAAATTTTTCAAATTTTTCGCAAGTAGTGTGAAAACCAATTAATGAGTTGAAATATAGACTAAACATCCTCCTCAATTCTCCAAGGGTTAAAAACATTAAATACAAACTTATCATTGACCAAAATTAAATTCCATCAAAACATTGCCAAGTAAATACTAAACATGATAAATACTCCCAAACTTAAAACAGACATTGTCCTCAATGGCTAAAAAAAATTAAAAGAGAGGACTTCCCTGAAAATATAGCGTTTTTCTCCTTGTCTGCTAAATCTGAAGAATAAGCTAGGCACATTGGAATGAATCGGGCACCACACTTGAGTTGGATTTGACTATTCTGTGAACACAATAGAAGCACGCTTATTAAATCCTAAAAAATGAAAAATCTAAAAACTAATATGAAACCTGAAAAAAAAACTAAAAATAAAAATTAAACTTGGGTTGCCTCCCAATAAGCGCTTGATTTATAGTCCTTCAGCCGAACTTTGTTTGGTCAACGCTATCCAATTCCTCTTCGAAAGTTGAGGAACCCTCCATCCATTAGTAGCAAATAATCCTTTGGGAAGTTCCCACACGCGATGGCCAGTGCATCAAAGTCACCTAGCATGCTCTTATTCGGTATGATCTCCACGAAGAAGGTCCAACAGCTAGGTGTTTTCTCCATTGTGTATGTGATTACTTTGGGGCATGGAAGCTTGTCACACACAATGGGCTCTTCGTCTATCTTCTCTCTCTCGTCCCACCATGGCTTCAAAATTATACTCGCTCTTATGTTATAAAGAGCTTCACCGACGACATGACTACCAATCGGGCAGGGTTTTGCAAATCTGACTGACTCTTTGATCTGTGGTGGAGACCCCTTTAGATCTTCGTCGACCTCTATTTCATTATCCCCATTTGTCTCCACACTTTCGATATCTTGTGGCTCATCCAGTCGTAGAATTGGTTCGGATTCTCCGTCAGTTTCGTCATTCATGTCATTACGCCAAGTGTTTGGAGGAAGGTTGTTTAAGGCTTTGGTCATTTGCTCTATCTTATTCTCAAGATTTCGAATTGACCTTGCTTGATTACTCATCTTCTCCTCATTCGACGCTATGAACTTGGACAACAAATCCCCCAGCCTTGAATTATCTGTTTGCGTTTCGAAATCCATGTCTTCAGGACCATTAGTTGATGTAGTGATGAGTTGCTCCGTCTGATTATGAAGATTTTGGTTTGACAACTCCAGACTAATCCTCATCTCCTCTAAGTCTGCTATGCCCTTCAATATTACTTCCCTCAGATTTGGATTTTCTTCTTGTGGCAATGGGGGTGGACATGAAAATTCCGGTGTGCATGATGGATTTGGAGCATAGTATTGGTCTTCATAATTGTAGCTCCATGAAGAATCCGGGAGACACCCCAAATCTTGGTGATAGTTAGGATCCGCATAGTTGTTGAGGTAATCACCACTATATTGTACCGGTTCAAAACTGACGGTGCATTGATGACTTTGATGGTTGCCAGCACAATAATCACACGTAACTGCCATCCTTCGACTCCGTTGGGCTGCGATAACCTCCAACGTCTTCGAAAGCTCTTCAATCTGTGCTAATATTGCAGAAGATGTATTAAGTCCATCAATCCCTGTGTTCCCTTGATTGAGTCATGTTCGTGTGTGGCCATTGATATGCAAAGTCATCGATGGTACTTGAAAAAAAAAGTAAAATAGGAAGAGAATTAAATAAAATATAATATAAAAAAATATTTAAATTAAGACTAATTTGGTTGAAGTTAATATTGGCAAATAATTATTAAATTAAGTCCCCGGCAACGGCGCCAAAAACTTGTTGGGTAAAATCTAGTTACGCACAACACGCAAGTATACGTGGTCAACAAGTAATAGAGTGAAAGTAAAGTGTCGATCCCACAAGGAATTATTTAATAAGAATCACCAAGTACTAACCCGTAACCAACTCAATCTTATTCAAACGAATGAATTTCAAATTATATAATTAAACTACTACTAAATCACCACTAATTACCACTAGTTATTTAAGATTACAGAGATTTAAGATCACAACTTCACTTATTGCTTCATCTAAATTAACATACTTCTCATCAATTATTCTCTATATTCTGAATTGTTAATCAAGAACACGAAAGTAAATATAACCACCTCTCGATGCATCATACCATACTCACTCAAATCCACATATGATAGAATTGAGCAAGACATCCTAATTAACTAATCTACTATATTGCTATGTGAATTACAATTAAAAAGGATTTAATCACAAGTTCTCTATTAGATTACATATGGCGTAAATGGATACTTCTACCCTAAACACGAATCATAATTTCCATCTATGCAGAAATCACAAACACATGCTATCATGATCAGATCTAAATCTATACTCCTCAATCAATTTCATATAGATTATCACGGTAATTAATGGCCAATCAATTAAATAATTATTCCAAATCACAATAGACAATCACAACGATAGATCACAATAATTGATAGAGAATCATAATAAAATAAATTACACAATAAGATCCATTGCAATCTTAAACAAAGAATTAGTTCATTGAATTAAAACTAAGAATCCACAATTGAATACATATTAAAAGATAAGAAAAAGATTAAGGAAAAGAATTGAATCTGTTGACGGCAAATTCGTCCTCCTTCTTGCTCATTGATCTTGAATCTCCAATAGCCTCCAAGTGTTTCAATCTCCAAATTCCCTTTCAATTAGGGTTTATTATTATTTTAAAACTAAACTAAACTAATACTAATAATAATCTAAATAATCCCCTAATAATATTAAAACTCCTCCTTTTATAACAAGCTGCTCACGTCACTCTAGTCTCCTGGAATAATAATGCTCTATCATATATTATATTATGTAATCTATTCTAATTGCATATGTTATATATATTAATTAAAACTATATTATATAATATATATATCATACTCTAATATTATAATAACTACTAAGCTAATATCCCTTCAAGCTGCTCCCTAAGAAAAGAAGTCCAGCCGTCTTTTTTTTTTATATCATGCAAACTCGTGGGCCCTTCTTATATCACATACTTATGGCCCACCATATGAAGTGCAATCTTCTCCCACGTGAGTCACCATATTTTGCAGCCCAGCACTTGCAATAATCGTGGCCCACTTGTTTAGCTCCACTTCATGCAACATCCGAATGGGAAAAGGAAAGACTCGCCAGCTGCTTGTATCCGGTCCCACGCCCACTTCATCACGTCAAGTGCCTCGTAACCTTATGTATCCGCAGCCCACTATCCTGCCTCTAATTGCATATTGTATATCCGGTAAAGCCCAATCCAGATTAAAAAAGGAGAGCATGCTGGTGCCTTTTATCATATATGCGCAGCCCACTTGCTCCAGCAGCCTTCAATTTATATCCGGTCCGAATCTTTTGAGCAGCTTGGACTTTTGTGTTGTATCCAAGTCTCCTTTACAAAATATATTACCGCAGCCCACTTGATTTGCTCAATCCGAGTCTCCCACGGAAAAGAATCCAGCCCCTTTTTATCATTATGTGTCCCTCTCGGCAAAGGAGTCTTCATGGGAAAAGAAAAGGAAGTCCAACTGCTTGCGTTTTTTAAACATACCATGCAATACTCATGGCCCCACATATCTCCAATTGATATCATCTTGCATCCCAATCCGAGTAGGAACAGGAGTCTTGCTGCTTTTTAATATCACTAGTACAGCCCATCTCTTGCCTTCTATTCAACTCGTGTAGGGAAAGGAAAATAAGCATGTTGCCGCCTCCCCGCCCCAGCGGATTGGCTTAGTCTTCACGCCCCGCCCCAGCGGGGATCTATACTGTCCAACCAAATTTTAATTGCATGCGTGTTGCTTACGTGGCCCACATGTGCATGGAATAATTGATGATTATCTTTCTTTGCATGTCCATTAAATCCCACATTTACATGCAATTTTCAAATTGCATGAACAACTTGTTTAATTCCTTTGGTCCAATAAATGCTCAATTTATCCTTTAAAAGCTCCTTTCGCCTCCATTTCATTACCTGCACATAAACGTATAAACCCAGTAGAAATGATAGGCAAATTACTCAAAAATATTCAGAATCAAGCGATAATGAATACTGATTAGTGGGTATAAAACTCACTCATCATATAACCTCAAGCTAAATCCACCAAATGTGCTTTTGGCGTCAAAGCTGGCAAGCTGTTAGGATTCCTGGTGAGCAATCGGGGCATCGAGCTCGACCCTACTAAGATCAAAGCCATTAATGAAATGCCCGTACCTCGTACAGAGAAGGAGACACGTGGATTCCTGGGAAGGATCAACTTCAATAGCCGATTCATCTACTAGCTCACAGCAACCTGTGAACCTATCTTCAAGCTGTTAAGGAAGAATTCCTTCACCAAATGGAATGAGGATTGTCAACAAGCCTTCCTTGCCATCAAGAAGTAGTTGACTGAAGCACCTATTTTGGTACCCCCAAGGGATGGAGTTCCCTTATTCATGTACCTGTCTGTCAATGCCAATGCAATGGGTTGCATATTAGGACAGAAGGATGATAGTAGTAAAGAAAGAGCCATCTACTACATCAGCAAAAAATTTAGCAGTGGTGAGCAGAAATACACCCTGATCGAGAAGACATGCTGTGCATTAGCATGGGCCGCCATGAGGTTGCAACACTATTTGCATGGGCATACGACCTACCTCATATCCTGTATTGATCCACTCAAATACGTATTCAACAAGCCAATATTAAATTGTCAACTGTCCAAATGGCAGTTGATCCTACAGCAGTTCGACATTGTCTACGTGACTCGGAAGTCAATCAAGGGTCAAGGCATTGCAGATCAATTAGCTAAAGCACCTTCAGGAGTTCGAGCCCCTCGAGACATATTTCCCAAATAATGGGATCATGACAATTGAACAACTCCAGTCTGAGAATACAGTCCAACCATGGAAAATGTATTTCGATGGAGCGGTAAACACGGAAGGTGCTGGAGCTGGGGCAGTCCTTATCTCTGGTATAGGAGAACAATATCCTGTGGCTACCAAACTTCAATTTGGTAACACCAATAACACGGCCGAGTATGAAGGCTGTATAATGGGGTTGAAGCTAGCCCAATCCATATCTATCAAGCACTTACTAGTCTTCAGAGATTCCGAGCTGGTCATCAGACAAACCATCGACGCATATCTCACCAAAGACCTGCATTTGCTGCCCTATCATCGGCAGGTCCTCAAAATATCCCGGGAATTCGAAGGCATAACACCAACATACGGGAGTTATGTTGGAGAACTATCAGATAAAATACCTTTTGTCAAGCAACCTTGGTATCAAGACATCAAGGAATATCTCTGTGATGGATCCACACTCGCTGGGGCAAGTCAATCAGAGCGTAAACGGATTCACAGAATGGCTATGAAGTTCTATCTAATCGGAGATGCACTTTACAAAAGGGATACTAGAATAGGCCTGTTAAGATGCCTCGACAAAGAGCAAGCCCAAAGACTTATGGATGAAATCCACAGTTGATATGGACAACTGGAGGTGATCGTATCAGACAATGCCAAGAACCTGAACAATCAAATGATGAAAGAATTGTGTAGTAAGTTACACATCAAGCATCTCAATTCTGTCATCTATCGGCCCAAGATGAATGGCGCTGTCTAAGCAGCCAATAAAAACATCAAAAAGATCATGCAGAAAATGTCTGCCAATCACAAGGAATGGCCTGACCTGCTGCCTCTAACCCTGTTAGCCTACATGACATCAATGCGCACCTCTACTGGGGCTACCCCCTATTCATTGGTCTATGGCATGGAAGCAGTACTCCCCATAGAGGTAGAGATGGAATCCTTGCGAGTTATAATCGACGCTCAGGTAGACGAAGATCAGTGGTTGCAAAAATGATATCATCAACTGTCCCTGATAGATGAAAAGAGGGCTACAGCCATTTTCCACGGACAGTTATACCAGCATAAGATCGCCCGATCCTACAACAAAAAGGTCCGAATCTGGTAATTCAAAGAAAATAACTTGGTGCTAAAGAAAGTTTTGGACAATCAGGATGAAGCCAAAGGAAAATTCGCTCCAAATTGGGAAGGCCCTTTCATTGTTAAGGAGGTGTTGACAGGGGGAGCTATCAGACTACAAGAAATGGATTGGAGCGAATTTTCCTAACTCATCAATTCAGACAACATCAAAAAGTACTACGTCTGAGACACATCAATACCCGCATCCGGGTCCTACTAATCAAATCAGGTTCAGTTTTTCACTAGAAAGCCAGAACTACGAATGACCTGATCTCCCTACATCCAAAGTAAAACTAAGAAAAAAGTCCAAAAATCCAAAAATAAAACAACTTCGGCAAACAGCCGGAACTACGAATAACCTGATCTCCCTACACTAGGGAGTACGTAGGCAGCCATTTCTGCTGTGGTCAAACCAAATAAAAAACTCAAAAACTCATCAAACCAAACTTAAAAACCTAAGATAAATATTTTTCAAACCTCTCTCTAACTAAACAACCTGAACTACGAATGACCTGATCTCCCTTAACCCGAGAGTACGTAGGCAGCCACTTACGGCGTAATTTGACCTTCAAGAAGAAACAAAAACCAATAAAAGACCAGTTCCAAGACACCAGACAAATAGAAACTAAATCTTATCAAGCTATCCGGGTTAACAGGCCCATCTGAGATACTCCCTGACATCTCAACTATCAGTCCATTAAGGAGAAGCTCAAGATACATCTATAACTGCGAGTTATGAAAGAAGTGGTAATCACTCAGCAATGACAGTACATATTCAGTCAGGGAAGTGAATCAAAACTATATTTCTCTGATATATAACATTGTTTGATATATACATGATGCCCTGTATATGACAAAAATGGATGATCTAGTCTGTACAAGAAAAATAAAACTAGTCTATGGAGCCAAGGACAAGCGGGTCAGCAATGCCAGCATGGCATCTTTCTCTGAAGATGGAGGAGCAGCTGTGAGTGCAATCTACTCAGCCTCTATGCGACCTCAAACATCCACATCCATCTGTAATGTGGCACTGTGGTCATCAATGTACACACTCATTTTGGTCTCCTCGATCTCAATAAATGCTGCATCCTTGGCTGAGCGGATCTCCTCTAGCTCTACAACATCTGTGTCTCTGGCAGATCGGAGATCCTCCCGCTCAATCAATCCAGCATCTAGAGCGACCCTTAGTCCATCTCTCTCAGTAAAAGCTAAATCTCTGCCAGACAAGGCAGCTAACATCTGCACTCTTGATGAATCTCTCTCAAAAATAATCCTAAATAGTGAGTCCGCCAAAGCCAGATCCATCCCTGCAGGAATCCAGATCACTCACTAGAGCTGTTGTCAAACCCGTAAACAGCTCATCCTCAGTAGGAGAATCCGGATCCTCCATAGGCTCCTCCTCGTCGGAGTCCACAATCAGAGATAAATGAGGCTCTGCTGCGGTAACTGCTGTCTCTGCCTCTAACCATGCAGAATACTCTGGAGAACGGCCCGGATGGCTACCAGAGAAATCAGCCTTCTCTCGATGAGTCCAGCGCTCATATACTCTAACCAAGTCGGCAAACGACATAGAAGAAGTCGACATCCTCTGATCAGTAGCCCCCTTAAAATGGTGCAAACTCTACAGCTGATCAAACTAACACATGACTGCCAAAGGATGATAGGTAGTCACTCCCCTCAAACCCGTTAGGGGCAAATAATCCAAGCCAGATGCATAGGTGATAAAGCTATATGGAGACGCAATCTCTGAACATGGAAAAATCATGAACGGATGCCCAATATCCGCCATAAATGCCGACCATGACTCTGCATCAATACACTCCGCAGGCTGAAAGGAGTAAACTGTGGATGTCTAGTGAGTGAAGCAAAAACCCTGAGGCCTGAAGAATCTAATCGGTCGTATATGAGACATCAGCCATATATATAGCAAGACCGATCTGTCCCTAAAAAACCCCTCTGGATGGTTACTACAATGTGTGGCGGATCTAAATATCTCAGCCAAGATCATCAGGACGATGGTGCTACCCTGTCTAAGGGCCCGAACCACAACTACTAATCCCACGTCTAAATGATCCAAGCGAAGCGACATATAGACATATGCCACAATACACATCAGCAGAATGTCTACTCTGGCCAGATGTCATGCCTCTGCTGAAATAATAAAATCTCCGACATGGCGATCATAGATGTCGAGCTCGCCAAATTAATCGATCAGGAAGTCAATCAAGACCACGTGCCCAGATACAATCTCTTCCTTGATCACGCTTTGACGGAGAACAGACATCAGGGTAAACGGTCTCTTTATATCACTAATAGTCGTCCGAGCATATGGCAAATCTAGAGCCAACCAAGTAAATAGCTCGTACTCCTCGAGAGTCGTCGTCAGCTCATGCTGCCCGAAGCAGAACACCTATCTCTCAGGTATCCAGAAAGGTAAAATGCCATCAACAAATCCAAATAGCACCTGAAACTCTACGAGGGAAAACGAATGCCCCAACATGTGGTCCACTGTCCCCTGGACTGGGTAGGGCAGGCTCTCATACTATGACCTCAATGATGTGGCCACCTCAGACGGTGGTGAATGCTCAATACGGCTGATCGCAGACAACGTCATCTGTAGCACCGTACCACAAGACCATCTAGAGGTCAAATCAAGTCGCACCTGTCTGAATGCATACATATGACATAATATATGCATGATGACAAATATAAACATGATGCGATACATAGAAAAGATCATAAATATCTACAACAATCTATCTACTGCGGGCATCATCCCTGTCTGATAATACAAAGCAGAAAGGAAAATACAGGGAAATGGGGCACAACCACCCAACCAATACAGTGGTCTATCAAAATGATGGCACAACTACCAAATAGCCAAAATATTGGCTGACCAAAAAGTATAGCTCCAATAGCTATCAGAGGAAGTTGAAGACATTAGTGTCAAACCGATCGACCTGCTCCATCTCCTCGGTGGATACAAAATCACTGCTATCAGGCATATCTAGGTTGTATAAGGGAGGATTTGCCCCTACATAAATTTTGCTAAATGGACCTGAAGAGGGACCTGCTCCTGAGCTGGACGGGTCAAAAGAAGATGCCTCTAACGGATCTCGGCCAAGATGCCTGATAAAGAAGCGGGCCTGATCTAACTCCCTGGTCAGATCTACTATCTGGTTTGCATGAGTAGGCTCCCTAAGGCAAGCTATCCAGTCCATCATCATCACAGATCCGGGCACCATATCTGCCATAAACTGGGTGGCACAAGTCTGAGCTCCAATAGTGCAAGGACTCCACCAACTGCTAAAGGCCTCCTGGCTATACGGGCCCACTAATAAGGTGAAGCCATCTATGCCCTCCGAAGGGATATCTGTTAATGGCACGATCAATGGCCAATGATGCCAAGCAGAAGAAGCAATGGGAATGCGGATCTCCCCCGTAATGCTCCTAAGGGCAAGCTCTCCAAGATAGAGCTCCCAGCCTCCCATCGTCAACAAAGGGACTTTACAGGTCGACAACTCAAACTCCCGACCAGTAAGGACACCTCCCTTGAATCCGACGATCAAAAACTTAGAGGTATACGGCGTCCAGGTGATCGAACCTGCCGTCAAAAGCTCCAACTGCAGACGGGAGTGCGTGAATCCCTCAGCAACAGAGACCTCCGTCAAAGTGGAGTGATGCCATCTCCGTCCCCGAGGATAGGTCTCCAAACTTAGGGCAGAAACGGGTCATAGGCAAGGAAGCCTCTCAAATGCCCAAAGTTGATTATGCAAATATCAAAAGTCCTCTGTGACCAAGACTGATAAAAATGAATGCTAAAATCAAAAAGGTACAAAAAGATATACTCACCCGCAGAAATGGGTAAAATCCTAACCAAGCCTCCGTCACACCCTCCGAAAGCATGCACATACTATGGAGAAAGTAGGTAAAGGTATAGGAGCCCCAATCATAGTCACTGAGGCACTTTACATGTCGAGTGGCACTAATCAATGCGAAGGACATAGTAGACGAGTTGTCCACCACAAAACAACCCCTGATGATTAATAAAAATAATCGCCTCAGAATGTGATCTCTAGCCCTATGATCATCAGGCGGAGGCTCCTGTAAAGTCCCATCCTGGGCATCTATACTCAAGGGACCGAATCGGACTGTCTTACCCTTGAACGCCGCCGTCAAAACTCTCAGCAGGGACCGAACTACAGTGGGCATAATGTCAGCCACAACAGGCACTGGCTCGCCCTCAAACTCAATGCCAGTGATAAATCTCCAACCCATAAGAGTCATTATCACCTCACAATCCAACAGATAAAGGGACTGAGTCTGGTGGAACCATCGCTCAGATAAAGCCCTCATATACCCCCAGGGGCAAAGGCGGGGAAGGATCGAGAAGAATGCCTAAAAACCCCAGCCATCTACGATATCCCTATAATCCTCGTGCCGAGTGTGATATAGGGAATGCATGCTAAACTAGTTCCCTCGAGGCTGCATAAAGTCGGGAACCTACATCAAAAACCAACCCATATCAAAAATCTATACCCCGAGAATGGCAAAAAGGGAAGAAAATAATCCAGAGAGAAAAAAAACTTCAAGTCACCTCGTTAGCATGAAGATATCTCGAAGGATGGCGACTCAAGTCGCCCAACAACTCCTGCGTCTGTACAACAATACCAGGGACCTCCGCACGTGGAGCCTGAGCTACAGGAGCAGCAAAAAGAGCCTCCTCATCGACAATATCAAGTGGTTGCTAGTCCTGTGCTGGATAAATCACCACCTCTACCAATCTACGAGGCGTCCGAGCTGGACGATGCTGAGGAACATCAGACGCCCTCCTCCGTCTAATACCTGAGGATACCTTGCTAGAACTGTCGGGTCTATCATGATCCATCGCATACACCAATACTCCAAATCACCTCAGAAAAGGTGTGGTAAGCCTAAAACCTGTGGTTATCATTTTCAATCAGTCCAGTATATATCTTTAGGTCCTAAGACTTGCATAGGTCAGTCAAAAATCCCTAATATAGTCAAAAATGCATGATTTTCAATGCCTAAGATTTTGGAAAATTTTTGCCAGAGTCTCCTTTGTAAAATGGACTGTCCACATGCACATAGGTATGTCTAGGTGGCCATTCAGTAGCACAACTACCCAAAAATAGAAACAGTTCATATTTATGAAAAAAAATCAAAAGTCAACCTCACATGGTAGCCAAATTACCATGAGCATTTTTAGTTGAAAATTCAGGCTCACTAGGCCTCAAAAAGGATGACTAAACTGATCAAAAAGTGCAAAATAGCACTGTCTCAGAGCCTGAATTTTCTTACATCCAAACGTGCATTACAGTAAGATATGCATATATATATATATATATATATAGTCAGAAAATTTTTAGCAGGTCATATAGGTATATATTTTTTATACATTGCGTCTAAAAGCACTCTAAGTGGTTCGCATGCTTTTAATGGTTAAAAACTGCGAAAAAAGCATGTGAAACTATACCTGCGCAGCATTGAATGCGGAGGAACTGACGAAATCAAAAAATAGCTGCCCGAACTCCGTAGATTTGAAAAAGAAGATCGAAAATCCTTTCGGAACTCAAATGGGAAACCTGAAAAATGAAAATCCCGCAGATCATTAAATAGCCCAGGTGGCTGCACCTCCACCTGTGGCTACCGCATCTCCACCTGCGGCAGCCTAAGGTGGGTCCCACTCCCTTAGGCCCGGTCCAATTAGATTTTAAACGGAGTTCTTATGTGTTGTCGAGTCAAATCTGAAGAGTAATCACTACGCGATTCAGCGGTTTGTCCTGAAATCCTACGTTTAAGCAGCGTAATCCTAACAGAAAGGAGAACATCCTGAAAACCCTTAGTATTCATCTCGGAGCCATGTCTGGAGATCAACAGAACAAACTAAAAAAAAAAATTTGCGCAAGGAATGCGCAAAATTGCCAAAAACTGTCATTTTTTAAAACGTCAAATACTGATCGATGACAAATTCATCCATTGGCACAACCCCAGCGAAGTGTCGGGTACTGACCGATGACAATTCAGTCGTTAGCTCAACCCCAGCGAAGTTTAGGTATAGACCGAAGCATATTTAGCCGTTGGCATAACCCCAACGAAGTTCGGGTACAGAACGAAGAAAATTCAGCCGTTGTCACAACCCAAGCGAAGCATCGGGTACTGACCGATGATAATTCAGCAGTTGGCTCAACCCCAGCAAAGTTCAGGTACAGACCAAAGTAGATTCAATCGTTGGCTCAACCCCAACGAAGTTCGGGTACAGACCGAAGCAGTTTCAGCCGTTGGCACAACCCCAGCGAAGCATCGGATACTGTCCGATGATAATTCAGCCATTGGCACAACCCCAGCGAAGTTTGGGTACAGGCTGAAGTAGTTTCAGCCATTGGCACAACCTTAGTGAAGTTCAGGTACAGACTGAAGCAGATTCAGACATTGGCACAACCCCAGCAAAGTTCGGGTACAGACCGAAGAAAATTCAGCAGTTGGCACAACCCCAGCGAAGCGTCGAGTACTGACCGATGACAATTCAGCCGTTGGCACAACCCCAGCAAAGTTCGGGTATAGACCGAAGCAGTTTCAGCCGTTGGCACAACCCCAGCGAAGTTTGGGTACAGACCGAAGCAGATTCAGCCATTAGCACAACCCCAGCGAAGTTCGGGTACAAACTGAAGCAAATTCAGCCGTTGCCATAACCCCAGCGAAGCGTCGGGTACTGACCGATGACAATTCAATGGTTGGCACAACCCCAACGAAGCATCGAGTACTGACCAATGACATTTCAGCCGTTAGTTCAACTCCAGCGAAGTTTAGGTACAGACCGAATTCCAGTTTAACCAGTTACTCAGCCCCAGCCAAGCATTGGGAGTGATCTGATGATGGAGGCAATTGTAGTAATCCATCGCTAATGATGGAATCTGTTATACACATCCTCAAAATAGAATGAGGTAAAAGATTGGATATTCAGTTCCCTACTGCAAGCTGCCAAGTGAAACTATCATCCAGATAAGCATAGGAGGATTCAGCAAGGTGACTCGATACCTGAGGAATAACTCAGTCAAAAGGGCCTTCTGAAACACACAAATGACATCCGCCAAGAGAAAATCTTCCCCCTGATAATGCTGATAGATACGGGAAACCATGGGTTTCAAACCATAGTAGCATCAATATAATAGCATCCCCATCAGAGTTAAACAGGCTACCGTGAATAACGTCATCCCAAGCAAAAAATTACAAGAATAGGTCGCAGTAACCTATCAATATTATCAGCGGCTGTCCATGACAACGTCATCCCCAGCAGATAGATGACGTAAACAACTAGGAACAGACCATTTCCACTCAAAGACACCCAGCCTTCGTAGTGACTCTGGCATTTGTCTTATTTCTAGTGTCTACTAATCTTTATTATGTCCATTCCATTACATTACATAGACATTATAAAGAGGGGCATCTGTAGACACTCAAAATTTTCCTTGCCCCAATACTAACACTGTAGGAGGGCAAGGCCGTCAATCAAATCAACCCCGGTACCAATGCCGGTCATCCAGTCCAAATTCGATCACCAATATCGATAAACCTAAATCCGACCCCCAATATCGTTAAACCTAAATCCGATCCCCAATATCGATACTCCAGTCAAATCTGATCATCAATATCGGTACTCTAGTCAGCTCCGATCATCAATCAGACCGTCAATCCATCTTTGATAGTTAATCGGATCGTCTATCCAGCTTCGATCGTCAATCGTACCATTAATCCAGCTCTGATCATCAATTGAACCAACAATCCATCTTCGATCATCAATTAGATTGTCTATCCAGCTCCGGTCATCAATCAGACAGTCAATCCAGCCCTGATCGTCAATCGGATCGTCTATCCAGCTTCGATCGTCAATTGGACCATCAATCCAGCTCTGATCATCAATCAGACCATCAATCCATCTCTGATCTCCAATCGAACAGTCTATCCTAGCTCCGAAAGTCAATCAAACCGTCTATCCAGCTTTGATCGTCAATCGGAGCGACAATCCAGCCCTGATTGTCAATCGGATAGTCTATCCAGCACCGATCGTCAATCGGACCATCAATCCAGCTCCGATCATCAATCAGACAGTCAATCCATCTCTGATCATCAATCGGACCGTCACTCCAGCTCCGATCGTCAATCGGACCGTCAATCCTGCCCTGATCATTAATCAGACCATCAATCTAGCTCCGATCATCAATCAGACCGTCTATCCAGCTCTAATCATTAATCGGACAGTCAATCCAACTCCGATCGTCAATCAGACCGTCAATCCAACCCTGATCTCAATATTGAGCTATCAACTCAACCCCGATCTTTGATCGTGTCGTCAAGTCAAACCCTGATCTCAATATCGGACCTTCAAAATGGCCTCGGTGAAAATCCAAGAGGTACAAGGTAGCCCCGGCATCAATCGGGGAGGTACCAATCAATCCCGATCTCAATATCAAGCCGTCAAAACAGCCCCGACATCAACCCGGGAGGTACAGGTCAACCTTGACATCAACCCAGGATATGTCAAGTCATCCCCGGTCTCAGCCCAAGAAGTACATATCAGCCCCGGCATCAATTCGGGAAGTGCAGTTCAGCCCTAGAGATAACCCTGGTAAGCCAGGTCCACCAAGGACCACCCCGGGAGGGGAAAAATGTTCATATTATTAACTCTCAACCTATTCGGTCAAACTCAAGCCGAATTGATGCCATCAAAGTTAAAATGAACCATAATGACGATCCCGAGTACAAATAGCACAAGACAGCTTAACGGATAAATTACGGAGAACCAAAGACATGGTTATGAACCCATCTTCTTGGACCCAGAAAATGTTTTATCCCATGTCATTGCAATACTCTTGACGAGGGCTTTCCAAAAAGGTATCGCACGCCTCAAACGGACTCTCCGATCAAAAGTTAGAAAGTTTTAACTTCGACTGCGCGTTGTCTAGAGTGCACGTACTTCGAGACGACAGAACCAGGCACTGCGGGCCCCACTAGGGGAGCCGCACCTCTACCTGCGACAACCATAGGTTGGGCGGAGGCTCCCTGGCCTATAAATAAAGGTGTCCCCCTTCATTTTAAGGATTTTGAAATGGAGCGAAGCCCTGCCAGTTCGATTTTTTGACTTTTACACCTCTTCTAAACCCAAATATTTTCACTCCAACACGTAGATATACCCATATACTACCACATATCAGAAAATAATCGGTAGATTTGGACGTATAGAGCCTACGATTTGGCAAAAAGCCCATGTAGTCCATTGTAAGTATTTTTACGATCAGAAAGTGAATATTACTTCTTCGTACTTTTATACACTTGCACGTTAAGTTTTGTTTTGTAAAAATGCCCGGAACTTTGTTCCGTGGCTATTTTTATCAAAATTTGGTATATTTTGTACATAAACTGATTTTCTAGCATTTCTACAACTCGAATTGGCGATCCGTCAACTCCAGCAGCTTCAATGCACTAGCACACACATTCGGCAACTTTGCCGGACTAAGTTATCTTCCCAGTCCAGATTTGGCCCTTTTTTGAATATATTTAACTGTATATGTACTAACATTTCAATTTTGTCAAGCCCATATGTCAAATTCGAGGTAGTTTATCGCTTTCATATATATATTTACGCATATATAACCGATTTTCACCATCACTGGTCCTCGTATCAGTCTTGGTTGACTACATTTTTGTCAATATATATATATATATATATATATATATATATTTCAATTCCAGTCCGGGCACCGGCGTGAAAACCCATCACCCTTTATACTATTTTTGCACTATTCGTCATACTGGGTGATCTCTCCATTCACTGGTTGACTACTTTTCTGCAATTTACATTCCAGTCTGGCCTGGACTATTTCGTGGCCGTTATACTATTTTTGCACACTTCACCATTACTGGGTTATCTTCCCAGTCCCTATGTGACTACTTTTCTGTACATTTACTTTCCAGTTTGGTATGGATCATTCTGTGGCCTTTTTACTGCTTTTATACATATTTATGCATATATAAGCAGCCTTCACCAACACTGGTCCTTTTCCCAGTCTTGGTTGACTACATTTTTGTTATATATATATATTTCAATTCCAGTCCGAGCACCGGCGTGAAAACCCATCGCCCTTTACAGCTTTTATATATAACTATATATATATATATATGTATATTGCTTTACACGCTTTCTATTCAATTGCTGCTGTAAATATTCATTTTATATGAATTGGCACTGACATATCTGCGGGAGGACTAGATTTATTTAAATCTCGCCAATTCTAGTTTTTAAACAGTTCAAAACCTCCAGACTGAACTGGGAAGCTAGAATGGCTGAGATTTCCTTAAATCTATCTTTCTTTCTAGTTTCATCTTCAAAAGCAAGCTCGCGTCCCTTAGATCGATATCTAGTGGGAACGAGATGCTTCAGCCGTGTGGGCCAAGATTTACTGAATGAATCCTCGGTTCTGGCAATATTGGGATATTTATCTATTTCTATACAAATTTGTACTGTGTAGGTTTTTGCTACTCATATGTGAGCCTAGGAATCGTGGGATTCATTATCAAACTGATCAAAATCTGATTCCCACGATAAACAAACTCTGATTTACAAATGTACCCTGCCAGTTTTTCTGTAGGAATGTACATACAAAAAGACCTTAAAACGATTATCCAGATGTAAGGTCTCAACATAGTAAAAAAATATTAATTGTCGTGTCAGAGACACTCCGATGGCTATCATGCCCATAAGGAGACCGACACTTGTATATTTGTTGTGGTCGAGGATGCTTCGCAGCCCGACAAATTACCATTCGCATGCAGCCTTAAGGCTATAAAGACAAAATTAGAAGTATCAACAGGCTTCAATTCCTATGTCAGCGTAAGAGTTTGATAAACCAGCTTTCAAAACATCATTTTCAATTAAATCAAAAGAAAAGCTTTTCAATCAAAGACTGATTTTCAAAACAAATCAAACCCTTCGTATATAGGTTCAACGAATCAAAGTACTACTTTCAATCAATCAAATTAATAGGACTAATTTTCTAACAGCATTCACTCACGCATTCCAGTTTTAAATGGAAATATTAAAAAGATGTGTTATCTTGTTTACACTGGAGTCGTGGGGTGCCTAACACCTTCCCCACACTTAACCAAGCCCCCGAGCTCAAAACTTTGTTTTCAAAGATCAAGTTTCGACAGTGTCCAGCAATTGGGTCTCTTTCAAACAAAATTCAGTTTAGTTAGTACAACCATTTTCAAATCTATGGCGACTCTGTAAAACGTTCAAATCGTCGACATGATACATGTTGGCCTTTTTCCTAAAAAACCCTTCAAAACCTTTTTCCTAAATAAAAAAAGTGAGGGTAGAGATAACTTAGGAAAAGAGATTAAAAGATCCGGGTTGTGACCCGACCCGTTGATTTTTAAACCAACGTCGACAATTGTTAATATTTTTTAAGACATATATTGTTGTTGTGTAAGACTTATTATTTGTTTATGTTTCTTCACAGTTGTTTAAGGTTAGTATGACCTGGGATTGATGAATTTATATTCAGATGTTGTAACCCCATAAGGGGAGGATTTATTTCTATCTATTTAGTGGTTTTCATTTATTATGGGCAGATAGATATATGATAATTGTACAGTGAACACTAAATCCCGTGGAAGTTGAAGTACCCGGATTTGGGGGTATCACAATGGGGATTGAGCAGGAAGAGATGGATGATAATGAGATGCCCGAGGAGATCAAAGGATGGGTCAAAGACAAACCCAAACCTAACCTCAAGCAAACCACCACCATCAACATCGAAACCCCAGAAGATCCCAAAGAACTTCAAATTGGGATCGACCTCACCCCTAGCCAAAAGAATGATATGATTCAACTCCTAACCCAGTTTAAGGATGTGTTTGCATGGTCTCATAATGACATGATCAGATTGTCCACTGATATAGATGGACTACCCATCAAAAAAGGGTTCAAACTAGTTAAACAGAAACTAAGGAGACTGAAGCCAGAATGGAGTTTTAAAGTCAAAGAGGAAATTATCAAACAATTAAAAGCTGGCATTATCATGGTATCGACTTACCCGGAATGTCTATCTAATGTTGTCCCTGTACCAAAGCCAGGAGCGAAGGTGCGAGTCTGCGTGGATTACCGGGACCTAAATAAGGCTAGTCTCAAAGACGATTTCCCAGTTCCTTTCATCCACATCTTAATAGACAAGACATCACAATATAGCATGTACTCATTTGTCGGCTGTTTCGCTGGATATTATCAAATCATGATTGCCAAGGAAGATAGGGAGAAAACTGCCTTCCTCACTCCTTGGGGTACCTTTTACTATTTACGGCTAGCCTTCGGCCATAAAAATATCGGTGCCACCTACCAGATAGCCATGATGACCTTATTCCACAATATAATGCACAAAAAGATAGAGGTTTATGTGGATGACATCATTGTAAATTCCAACAAGGAAAGTGACCACAACGACCATCTTAGAAAGCTATTTAACCGACTTTACAAGTATAATCTAAAGCTAAACCTAACCAAGTGTGCTTTTGGCGTTCAATCTGGTAAACTTTGGGGCTTCCTAGTGAGAAATCGAGGCATCGAACTAGATCCTGCCAAGATAAAAGAAATCACAAAGATGCCTGCACCCCAGACCGAGAAAGAGATTCGGGGATTTCTGGGATTTTTGGGAAAAATCAATTTCATCAGCTGATTTATCTCCCAACTCACCACGACCTGTGAGTCCATTTTCAAATTATTGAGGAAGAATTCCTCAGGTAAATAGAATGGAGATTGTCAAAAAGCCTTCCTCACCATTAAGAAGCAGTTAATTGAAGCTCCTATTTTGGTACCCCCGAGGGACAAATTTCCACTTTTCATATACATATCGGTCAACTCTAATGCCATGGGCTGCATGTTGGGGCAAAAAGATGATAGAGGCAAGGAAAGAGCCATCTATTATCTCAGCATAAAATTTAGCAGCTGTGAGTAGAAGTACACCTTGATTGAAAAAACTTATTGTGCACTAGCATGGGCCGCCATGAGGTTACAACTTACCTCCACAAAATTCAAACCTTTGGAAACATATTTTCCTGACAACGATGTGATGACAGTCCAACCAAGCTATCGAGAGGATACGGTCCAATTCTGGAAACTGTACTTCAACGGTGCTATGAACATAGAAGGCGCAGAAGCAGGGGCAGTTCTCGTATCTATCACCGGAGAGCATCACCCCGCGGTCACCAAACTAAAGTTCAGCAACACTAATAACACGGCCGAATATGAAGGTTGCATCATGGGATTAAAATTAGCCCGAGAAATGGGAATCAAACGTCTAGTATTCTTTGGAGATTAGAAGCTAGTTATCAAGCAGACCATCAGGGCATATCACACCAAGGAGCAACACTTGCTGCCTTATCATAGGCAGGTTATCAAGATGGATAGGGAATTATAGTACATAGCTTTCATACACATTTCTTGGAATCGAAATGATTTCATAGACGCACTGACAACCTTGGCTTCTTTAATACATATATTTGCAAGGAAGGGAATCACTGCCATCAAATTCACAACTTAGAGAGCACCAGCCTATGAAAATTGATCAGTGAAGTATCAGATGAAATACCTCCCATTAAACTGCCCTGGTATCGGGATATCAGAGAGTATCTATGAGATGTATCTATACCCACTGAGGCAAGTCAAGCTGAAAGGAAGTGAATCCAAAAAATGGCCATGAAATTCTACTTAAGTGGAGACGCTTTCTACAAAAGAGATGGGTTCATGGGCCTCCTAAGATGCCTAGATAAGGATCAAGCCCAGCGGCTTATGGATGAAGTGGATGGTAGATGTGGGCCACACATGAGTGGTCCATTACTTGCCAAGAAGATATTAAGAATAGGGCACTACTGGCTCTCACTTAAAATCAATTGTGATGATCACGTTAAGAGATGTTATCAATGTCAAATCCATAGAAATGTCATCCACTCTGCTCAAAGTGAATTACACTGCATGAGCTCACATGGCCCTTTTCTATGTGGGGGATGGATGTGATCGAATTGATCTAACCCAAAGCCAGCAATGATCATATGTTCATCTTTACTATGACCGATTACTTTACTAAATGGGTGGAAGCTGCCTCCTTCCCCAAAGTCACAAAGGAGGTTATCGTCAGTTTCATCAGGAACAACGTGATCTGTCGATACAGACAACCAGAGGTTATCGTATCAGACAACGCAAAGAATCTGAACAATTAAATGATGAAGAAATTGTGCATCAAATTCAACATCAAGCACCTTAATTTCGTCATTTATCTTTCCAAGATGAATGGCGTCATTGAAGCAGCCAATAAGAACATCAAGAAGATCAATGGAAAAGATGTCTGCCAATCGTAAAGGATGGTCTGCCTTATTCCCTTGACTTTACTAGCATATAGGACATCGATGAGCACTTCTACGGAGGCCACCCCCTACTCATAGGTCTATGACATAGAAGTAGAAATGGCATCATTGAGGGTGTTGATAGATGCCCAGATAGAAGAATATCAGTGGTTGCAAGATCGGTACAGTTAATTATCTCTGATCGATGAGAAAAGGGTTGCCGCCATTTTCCATGGTCAGTTATGTCAGCAATGGATTTCTTGATCATACAATAAGAAAGTCCAGCTCTGATAATTCAAGAAGCATGACCCGATGTTGAAAAGGGTGATTACAAATCAAGATGAAGCCAAAGGAAAATTCGCCCCAAATTGGGAAGACCCCTTCATTGTCAAGGGAGTGTTATCTAGCGGAGCTCTCAGATTACAAGAGATGGACGACGAGAAATTTCCACAACAGATCAATTCAGATTTTGCAAAATGATACTATGTCTGAACCCTCTGCAACAACCATCCTTGTGTTCAAATTAAAAAAATCAATCAAAAAAATATGGACTTGACAGTTTAAGACTGAACTACATAAGTCCTAATCTTCTTCCATCCATGGGAGTACGTAGGCAACCATCAATGGTGCGGTCTAACCCTCAAAAGAAACAGCTAAACACCCTACCTACCAACCTAAACCCTAACCCAAACACTAGTACTAAGATACCAAATTATACATGAAAAGATCTACACCCAAGAAAATCCCTAAAAGTCAACGACCCATGCTGAGAGGACCCTACGGCATCTCAAAGTCATTCCATTGAATCTGGTGCAAACCCCGAAAAGGAAGAGACAGTGATACATCAAGACAGCAACTCACAGAGATAAAGTGGAAAGCATCATACAAGGTCAAAACATACTCAAAAGGGGAGTGAACTAAAATACATTTACTTTTTATATGCTACTATTTGTTATACTTAAGTATCTAGTACAGAACAAAAGGAAATGATCTAGTCTATACAGGAAATAGAAGCTAAGCTATAAACCTAAAGTCAAGAGGGCCATCAACTCCAAGAGCATAGCCATCTCTACAGACTAAGGAGCAGCCCTAAGCTCCTGCACCATTATATCAATACGAGTCAGAAACTCCATCACGGTCCAGATATTACTACCCTAATGAACCACAAACTCTCGAGCCTGATAAGAAATCTTGTCAATAAAAGACTTGAGAACAACACTCTCAGCAATAGTTGCATCTCTGGCATCCCGAGCTGCATCTCTCTCAATATAAACTGAATCCCTGTTGGATAAGGCCGTCAGCATCAATGTCCGATCCTGGTCCCGCTCAAAAGTCAAAAGTTATACCTGGTGCTCCATAGCCTCTCTAGATAGTGGGGCAAAACGTGAAGCAGAACTAGGAGTCGAGCTAACTAAAGCTACAGTTAAATCAGTAAACATCTCATCCTCCTTCAGAGAAATTAGATCATCCATAGGTTCCTCATCATCAAGCTTTGTACTCGGCTCTCCGTGATCAACAACGACCGTCATATCTGCCTCCAACCAGGCCATATACTCAACCGAGTGACCCGAATGACTGTCTCAAAACTCAGTTGTCTCTTGGTGAGCCAGAACTCATACATTCTGGCCAGATCGTCCCTGGACAAGGATAAAGCAGATGATATGTGATCCAAAGCACCCTTAAAAGACTGAAAATCCTAAAACTGATCAAACTGACCCATGACTGCCAACGGGTGATACGTGGTCACACCCCACAAACTGGCTATCGAAAGGAAACCCATGCCAGCAGCATGGGTTATGAAGCTCAAAGGAGAATAATAACTAGAATAGACCAAAATAGAAAATGGATCCTCAATGTCGGAGAGAAAAGTAAACCAAGACAATGCATCCACGCAAACGGTCCGGTGAAAGGAATAAAACATTGCTCTACCATGCCCAAAGCAATATCCATGGTGACATCCAGTGCCTATCGGCCTTAGATGCATCATAAACCAAACATACAATAGCACAGAGCTACCCCGAAAGTATCTATCACTATGGGTATGATAATGAGAAGCCGAGATATAAATCTCTGCCAAGATCATAGGGAGAATAGTGTGATCCTCTCGCAAAGATGTGACTACTTTCACCAATCCAATATATAAATGATCCATGTAAAGAGGCATGTACAAATACGTTGTGATACACATCAGTAAAGTGTCAACACGGGCAGACCTCCATCTCTCCTCCGAAATAGCAAAGTCTCCCATATATACTGAGAAGCTGTCAGCAGACCCAAAATGATCAATCAAGAAATCCTAAGAAATAACATGTCCAGAAGTGATCTCTCCAAGAACGACAGACCGCCGCAAACCAGTTAGAGTCATAAACTGGCGGCGCGACTGGCCAACAGCTACCTTTGCATAGGGCCCATCAAAGGGTAAACCAAAAATGAGCTGATACTCCGCTAGAGTCAGAGTTAACTCCTCTAATCAAAATCTAAATACATATCTGTAATGCCAGAGAAATTTAGACGTTATGTAAAGAAATTTTTAGTTTGCTTATTTGAATAAAATTATATTAAATATTTATTCAAGCGAGTAAGCAAATTCTCGGTCGTTTTATGACCTAGAAGATGTGAATATAGTTAGTATTCTAGCTTTATACTAGAATTAAACCATATGAATTTTCAAGACGAAAACGAAGGTTTCTAAGAAATTACTATTCATCGATTTCTGGTTAGGAATGAATATTAAAATTTTGAGAAACTCGTAATGATAGGATTTGATGATGAGATGGAATATATGATAAAATTCTAATTATGGCTCACGAAGTTTTTACGTGGGGACTTATAACCCTAAGGATTAGAGAGATTAAAACCTATGAATTAATGGGTTAATAATAATGATTATTATACGGTATGAATACGAGAATTGGTAATACATATAATACGAATTTTGTACGAAGCTAATACGTTCAAAATGAATTAAAGTTAATTATTAAACTCGTGAGTCGAACCAATAGGTTAAGGGGTGGGTTAAACCCATAAGGGCAACCCAAGTGGTGAGTCATTGAGCTTGTGGGGACACATGCTTGATGCCATGTGTGTGATGTCATAAACTTAGTGGGAAAGCAAAGTTAAGAAGGTGGTCAAAACTTGGGGCCAAAGAAAAGTTGAGGAGGTTTGGGCCTAAATGACCCTTCTACCCTAAGCCTTACCAAGCATATAAATACCAAGCTTTTCTCTCTCCTTTCTATTTACCTTTCCACCACAAAACAAAGTTAGACATTTGAGAGAGAGCGAATTTGTAATTCTTGAGAGGGAAAGAAGGAAAGCTAGCTAAAGTATTTGTCAAGAACAAGAGGACCAACCAAGAACTTCACAAGGTATACTTACCTAAAGTTTCATCTTCCATCTTCCTTCTAATTATATTAATAGAGAAGTGTGGAGAATTTAAGTGCTATAAAGTTATAAGGTTGGTGATGGTGGACTATAAATTCTTAATAATAAGAATGATGGAATCATGAGTAAATAAAGAAGAACTTAATGATGGAAGTCTTAGTAAGTGATTAAACTTGAGCAAGAGAAATCCTTAATAATTGACTAAAGGACTTAAAAAATAACTATGTCAAATCATTAGAACATAGAAGATTTTGAGAATCATAGTTAGTAATAATTAACCATTGGATTAATTCCAATTGGTTTGAAGTAAGAATAATGAAAAACGAAGATTTGACGAAATTTACGCGATTAGACGATAATCATAGAAAATGTATTTTTCTCGGATTAGAAGTCAAAAGTCATCGTGTGAGTCAGAAACGTTGGTTTTCGATTGCAACACGTGTAATTAGGTAAATAAGACTTGCAGGAGCAAGAACGAATAAATTTTGTCTTAAAACGAAGAATTGAGCGTCGAACGTTCACGAACGTTTAACAAAAACGTAAAAATGGACTAATCGGCTAATTTCGCACCGACGAATTCTGAAATGAATTTCGACATAATATAAGGATAGAACATGACGTTTATGAACTATCGGCTTTGGAATGAGCCAATTCCGATTTGTAACGATTGCATTACGAGCCGGAGAATCTTAGGAAACCAAAAAAAATTTAAGGCACAGGGCAGGCGCCGCAGCGCCGCCCAAGCCTTATTTTATGTCGTCGCTGCTCCAATAAGGGGTTCTGGTTCCTGCAGGGTCAACGCCGCAGCGCCAGGCCAGGGTTGAAATTGCTGGAGGGGTAGCGCCGTCGCGTCGCTCCAGGAGGAAAAGCTGGCGCTGCAGCGCCAGCAAGGGAAATTGTTAGACATTAACCTTCATTTACTTAACCTTTTTCATATAGATTAAGGGGTAGTCTATGATGATTAATGAGTGTTCGTGTTATAATGTATAACAGTTCATAAGCCGTAAAGAATGGTAATAACTTGAACGAATGTTATCATAGTAACAACACGGCTAAGTTATACGAAAAAGAGAAGCTAGGTTACACAACGTCTATCAATTGTGATAATCTAATAGATTTGCTACATGTTTATATCTTGTAGAAGAATAAAGACAAGCGTATTCATAAAGATTAAAGAAGAGAAGGCAAGTGTTCTAACTCCATTCATTTCATATGAATGTAAGTCCCTAACTCTTGTATTAACGATATGTTATGCAAATGTTCATGAACTCTTGTCTGTACACGAGGTCGGACAAGTTGTCATTATGCATGGTTATCCATGCATAAAATAATCGATGCCATTTGTTTCGGCTAGACGAATATGTATAGTACTTTGATTAATTATCATAAATCCTTCAAAGTATTATTGATGAGCTATCCTATGCTAATTAATTTGGTACGGATTCTGAATGAAAACCTGAGTATGAATACACAAAGGTTTTATTGTCGTTAATTCGACCAGGCATTGTGTTTCCATGTAAACATGAAAATGTTTACAAATGTAGTGTTGATCAACGCAGAGTACTACAGGTTGATCACCTGGACGTGCTCGTAAGTGAAGCCGGGCTTACGGTCCTGTACCAGTTTGCCCTTTTAAAAGATGATGGTTATGGTCTTTGACCAGCTCAGATTCTTAAGCGACTTTGTGTCCTTGAGAATATTTTAAAGGAATTCAAAACCTTATTTTTGCTTATTCCTATTTCTTCATAACATTTGTACAGTTATCGAAGATGAGACATATAATTCTTGATTTTGTGGTTGCAACATAAATTGTTAGACTTGTTGAGCCAGTTATGCTCATCCTTGCTTAAAATTATATATTTTCAGCTAATAGCTGTGACACCCCCAAATCCAGGTACTCGAAACCCGAACTTGGTGCTACACGATATCATTTTTTTGAGCGAAATAATATAAATAACAAACTTAATATACATATCAGAGTTGTCTAATCCCAGGTACACGACCTTTAAAACATTCATTACATGATAAATAGTAAATATTATCGTCTTAATAAAGTCTAACTATTACACAAAATACCATAAAACTTATTCTTACAGCTTTCCTTTCTCTTTGCTTATGCCAGAGCCTTCTGGTTGATCACGCTTAACTGAAAATATTTAATTTAAAGCAAGAATGAGCATTCAATTGCCCAACAAGTAATTGCAGTTAATAAACTTTAGTTGAAAGAAGTAAATATTTTCCTTGAGGTATACTTCTACAACGAATCAATAGTTGTGAAGTCATTTGAAATAATTCTTAATAACATATCAAATCGTTTAAAATTTTGAAACGACGTAATGACTATAAATACTGAGCGGTCAATGGACCATGAACTTTAATTTTTCATTTTTGAAAAGGTTTAAACAGAAATTCATCTGCAAACCGCTCTGGTCTTACGAACATGTAGGGCGATCAGTCCCGTTATGTCCTGTATTGATCAATACTATCTGTTTGAACGATAAATACGTTCACTTTGTTCGCCTTGGGCACATAAACAATTTCCCCATTACGGGTTGTTCATACTCAGTCTGGAGTCCTAACCAAATAATTCCAACTATGTCTAGTTGAGTCAATTAGCTTAGACAGTCTTTAAACCATAACTACATACCGAAGTTTAATAGTTTGTAACAGGATTTGTTACATCAAAGAATTTCAAGTTCAAGAGTTCTTGCATGAATACAACAGTTCATACAAGTGGGGACACTTGTATGATAAAAGACAATAATGAGATATTAATAAATAATAACTGAATTGAATATAATTTCACAATATAAGAATAATGTCGTAAACGTATCCTGGATATCATTATGGATATGAATAATTGACAATAATTATTCATGAATATGCTTTTCGCTTACTGAAATCCATCGCATATAGTAAATGCAATGAGTAGAGATACATGCTGTGTAAGAACCCGAATTTTAAGATATTATTAAATAAGGATTTAATAAATAAAATTCTTAAACTGTGAGATGGGTTCGAATAATAATATATATATGTGATATGAGGTATGTGGTATTATATTACATAGGATAATATGGACTATGTAAAATGTGTTTTTGTGATTTATAAATATATTATTAATATATATATTTGTTACTTATCGTAGAGACGATCCAGTTGAGATAAAGGAGGTGGATAAATTCCTATCGATATTAAATAATTTATAGAATTATTTTATCATAGTAAGTTGGTGACATTAAATATCCTTAATGTATAATCACCATATTCTTGTGTATGTATTAATAACTTGTATGTTTATAATATAGGTTATTAATAGCACTTAAGCTATCCATGAATAGGTTTGGATAGTGAAGCATGAGTTAGTTAAGGAATTAACTAATAAGAATAAATATTAGTTAATATAAGTTGTGAGTTATATTATGGAATAATATAATGTCAGTATTGAATCTTAATTAACTATGATGATATAGTACAATGTTTAATTTACTTAAGTAAAGGAGTGAATTAATATGTGTGTTGAATATGTAATTATAGTTGATACTTTTTATATATATTACTTAGAATAGTAATATGTGAGAAAGTCTAATGTACGAATAACGTTAAATATATATATATATATATATATATATATATATATATATATATATATATATATACGTTATTAAAGGGAGATGAAAATCATTATATCTTTAAATGAATATTTGAAGAAATTGTTTTGGGAACAATTTATAGAAAAGAAAGAGAAATAGTTATTATATATTTCTAATAAAGGATATTAAAATAATTTTTAATATTGAATTATTTTAATAAAAGGAGGAAATGTTAGTTTTGAATAATAATATTACCTTATATATTTTTTTTGTATGAGGTAATAGGTATGATTAATTAATATGGTAAATATATTAAAACGTATTTGCTATATATAATTAAATTGATGGAAACAATTTATTATAATAGAAAATAAACTTATTATCTATTTTCTATATATAATGTATGTACATGTGTCATACATATAGTTATTTGATATTATATTAAGAATAATATCATGAGACAATAAGTAAATTATTTTCTAATAACGAATGTGCTTATTTGGAGAAAACATAATATTTTATGATATGGCTAAATACATAATTTTAAATGTATTTTCAAGGGAGTTTAATTAATGAAAGAAAACTAAGTTATTTTAATATATTAAATAACTTAAGTTATTATTTGATCGTGAATATTATTATTGGAATAATTAATAGAGTATATATTAATTATTATAAGCGTAAAGGTTATACTTATTATAAGTATAATTAATTGAAGTAATTTAACATTTTAATAGCTTGAGTTATTATATTTCCGTAAAGGTTATATATAATATTTGAATATTCAATTTGTAAAATATTTATATGTGGACCTTGGATTTAATAGTTCTAATTTAATTGAACAGGTTATAAGTAGTAATGTGGTGAGAAATGAGTAAGTGATGAGAATAACGATAAGCTTAAGATTGAGCTTGTGAGAGATGCCTTGTGTGACACAATAATAGATTCAGTAATGAATTGACTAATTTAATGATGGAGGAACTATTAATTAAATAATTAATCTAAATTAATTGTTAATTGTTATTATGATAGTATGTTAAATTATTATGACTAGTGATAGTATAATAATAAGGAAATCGATTATAAGTATAATCGGATTTGTGATGAGATAAATTGTCTTCTAATATTAATTATTGTTATGAACAATATACTATTATCAAGTAATTATTTGATAATATGATGATTAATGAGTAAATGATTTATAAATATAAAAAGATTTATATTTATTTAACGTGATAATAAATCATATAAAGTGTTAATCAATTAGCGTGGGAATTATAATTCCATGGATTAATGAGAAATGGATTAATTAATATTATTATTAATTAATTGATAAGATAAGTAATTTATTAATTTCTATGTGCAACCATGCGATATTAAAGTATAACGTATGATAGTTAACTATATGTTATGCGAAGTATAAAGTGCAATGCGACTATGCTATATATGAATATAAACTATATAGTAAAGTTATTGAGTTGTAATAGGTACATGAAATGTGGGTTTGACAATGTGTATATTAAGTATACAATAAAATAATATATCATGAATATATAGTAAACAATTATTGAATTTACTAATAGAGGAGACAATACACTGTGGTGGTACCCGAAAGAATTATATCCGGTGGGATGAACTGTTGTGATAATGAATAATACCCAATAGATTTACATTCGGTATTAGTAAAATATACATGGATTATATGTTGGTGTATATGTACCTATTTGTTACATTGTATTTAGAAGTGGACTTGTGACTTAAGTATATACTATATGTATATATATGTAAAACATAAGCATTGTATTTTAAATTTGCAAGTTGATATTGCTGAAAATGAGCTTGTCCCAATATTAGAGTCCCTCCTCTTCTTCTCCTTCACGTGAACACCACATGGCTACTACTCTATATTTTTCTCAAACTCAGCAATGTATAGCTAATGAGTATGAGGGGAGTGGGATTGATGATGGATTACACCAACTCCTCACCAACTATTTGTTAACCATTAGATTCTTACTATTTCCGTTAGTTTGATTTGGCAAGCAAAGCTATGAACTGAGTATTGGTTTGCCTATAAATTTGCTCTTCTCCTTCTATATTACACTTGCTGAGAATTTTATTGCTAAGAAAATTATAGAGAGTAAGAATACTGTTAGTGTGAAGGAGATTAAGAAATTACTTTAGCAAGTTCATATTGCAGAGGTATAACTCCCTATCCTTGTTCTTCATTGTTTTGAAATACTAAGTTCTTGATTTCTAAGAATACTAGAATTCTTCAATTTCTAGTTAATTGATGAAAAGTTGATATGGCATTGTGTTATATGAGTGCTAAGTAAAGTTATAAGCATGATAGAATTTCATTATGGCTGGTACCGAATCAAATTGCTTTAGTAATTTTTGAAATGGGATTACAGTACTGCCGATGCAGTTTGCTCTGTTTCTGGCCGACCAACTACGCAGCTGCGCCAGTTTTGTACTGGCCAGCAGCGCAGCTGCGTCGGTACCAGACGTTTTGTTGGCCAAGGCCCTGCGCAGCTGCGCCAGTTTTGAACTGGGGCTCTGCGCAGCTGCGCCGGTTCCAGATTCTAGAATTTCGTTTTCTGTTGCAGGTTCTGTTATGTACTAGCTTATGACATGTTATTAGGCAAGTATAGGAACATGATTAAAATACATACATGAGTGCAATAACGTAGTGTGAACAAGTATAACTATGTGAGTACACTCAATTGAAGAAAGGATTTAAAGTTTACAAAATGAACTTAGAATTTTTAAAGTAAACTTGTCGTGAGCATATATGTTCCATTGTATATTCTGAGTTTTGTGAGCATGACCGTATGGTTTTTATTGACATAAAATGTATGTTCAAGGTGTTGAACACACTAGCATACGTGATTGATAAATTCAAGTGATTTCAAAGGTGAAACTTAAGGACTTTTTGAAGTTAACTTGACCAAGATTTAGGTCTTGTAATTTCTGACCGTTTGAATACATTTATGTGGTTTAGCTAAGTGTTCAAGAGAAAGTGAGTTATGATTTCAAGACACTTTGGTTATACTAAATGACCTTTGTGGACTTCGTGTACTTTTCAATAAAAATTTAGAGTTTGAAGACTAATATCATCAAACACCGTGCGAGTTACGTTCTAAGCATGCAAGCATGAAGATTAGGAGTCCATTATGCCTATAGAAATATTGACATGAACATCATTTGTTTATACATGGATTTTTGCATATGCACGCTTATTCATAGAAAATGAATTTCTAAAGCATAGACTATGTGATTAAAGTGTACATGAGTAGTATACGCACGAGCATGCTTACTACATATTGTTAAGCCTCTTTATGTAGTAATATGACATTAGTGGTTTACCCTTGAGGCATGAACTTAATTTACTTAAGGTATATGAAAGTCCGGCATGAATGCCATATGATTTTGACTTATAATGAGCATGCTAGGTTTTAAAACTTGAGTTAATGCCCTTATATACATGTATACATGATGAACATAGTAGCCTTGCATGACTAGTTAAGTATGACAAGGATTTTGAAAGGTGAAACTTAGAAAAGTTTGAATGTAATGGTTTCGATAAGGTTTGAGAAACATGAAAGCAATATAGATCATGTATCTATGAGCTTTAAATACGTGTCGAACACATAGCGAGTCGAGTAAAGGTGTATGAATGTTGATATTAAAAGTATACCTATACTAGCTATTATAGGAGTATGTTAAGAAAGTGAAACAAGGTTCTAAGAAACAAGTTAGACAACAATGTAACCTTTATTATTACATTGAGAATGTGTGGATGCATATAACTGATGAGTGTGATCTCTATGGTTAATATAACTGTGTAGGATTACACAAAGTGCAGAGATTCTTAAGCAGTTAAGTCGTAGTTATTAAACTACAAATCAGGCAAGTCTTTCAGTTCCTATTTGATATATGAATTCAATAACTGTTAGTTGAATTATATTATGCTGTGATAATGTGAACTTATATATGAACTGTATATGAGATATAAATGAGATTGAAAGTTGATCTTTGATGATATACTTGTTATGTGAAAAGTAACATGCGTAGTAAATATAAACTATTTATAAATGCATGAACTGAGTATGATGTTATATGCTATGTGATGCATGAGGACTGTTAGAATTGCTGAGCTGTCGAGCTCACTCTTGCAAATAACCACTTTTGCAGGTTAAGGATTCACGGTAAAGATTTCGTGCTTCTTGATTGATAAAGATAGATAGTATCGCATTGAAGAATATTACTTAGATTATTGTCTGGAGCATGTTTAGATTCTAGATGATGTACTCGATAGTTGCTTACACTGTTTAATACTTGTTGTATTGTAAGAATGTATTAATTAATACATAGAGGATATCGAGTTGAGTTGTAAATGTTTATACGATAACTCAGATAAGAAGGAATCATATTATATAGTTGATTCAAGATTTGTAATTGGTATCAAAGTTATGGAATCAATAAAAAGATTTTTATTCAAAGGATATTGAAAAGTTTAAATTATTCCGTATTTTAGTAATATCGAATATGATGTAAAGACGAGATCTTGGATATGAATAGAATTTATATTCTAAATTATAATAAACAAAGTTGTATTCTTTTACTAATGATTAAAAGATGTAATAGTTTGACGATAGTAGTATCGTGACTGCACCGAATTCGAGGTTTCGAAGGAATGTGGATTTGGGGGCGTCACAGGTTGGTATCAAAGCTATAGGTTATAAACCTTAGGTATGTGTACCTTAGACTATAACCTGAGAGAATGAAAGATAAGATTAAAATATATCTAAATGAAGATTCAAAGAAGAATCTTGAAATATCTAGAGAATGAGAATCAGGAGTTTTCTAACTCCGGTAATGAAAATGTTAAGACGATGTCTATAATATGAATATGACAGGGATAGTGAGAATAAACTCAGATGGAGTTTGGTTGATAATTGGGAAAGAACCCTAAGGTATAATGATGATCACGACATGATCAGATTGAATTGTAAAATGATAGATAGTCTGTAATGACTAAGTATGTATAGCTTGATGCTATAAGAGAATGTACTATGATAAAGTACGAGATGAACTCATGAGGAGTTGTATGTGGTGAAACATAGAAAGCTCGTAATGAGCAAGTGATAGAGTAAGATATAGTTAAGTGTTGGAATTCCATTGAGGACTCATGTGATGGCTTAGTTGTACAAACTTTTGTATGGGCAGAAGTTCTGTGCTTGCACTGAGTGCGTCACATTGATAATCGTTGGAATGTTAGTGTCGCGGTATCATTATACATATGGCGGAAAGGTGATTCTTTTCTCATATTTATTTTGATAGATAGAGATTTCTAAGATATAATTAGATAATATTAAGATTAGGAGCGAGTTCTTAAGACTCATGCCTATGACAAGTTCGTGACTCATAATCGTATGGTGGAACCCCTCAGCGAATGGACGATTTTGGTCTGACTAGGATAAGTTCCTCAACCCATATGATTGTGGTAAGTTCCTGAACTTCCATGGTGTGGTAAGTTGGTGAACTATACTGAGAATAGATATATTATATAAGAGTTTTGGAATAGTAAGCATTGATGGTGGTAAGAGATTGAAGCGATGGAGAAATTGGATTTTCCTAAATCCTCTAGCTACGCTAGATTTTCAATAATTATTGACTTCGTGCTAGTGTTTGCACTTCAGTTTTCTTGAGAAAACATTGGGTCAGGTAACTGAACTAATGAGTTTTAAAAACAACACCGTTATTCGTATGTCTACGCTATTTGTTTCGGCTAAGACAAAAATGATTTGACAATCTTTCAAAATATATTTTAACCTTGTGCATCATTTGATATGATGTAGAATGGTAAACGATGGAGTCATCAATGCAATCGAACCTAGTGTTGGTTGTGATCGAAAGATCGTCAGCCCACTATGGTATGTTGTAATATGACAAAGTCATAAAATGGCGGAATCCTCAACGTACTACTAATCTAGTATGGTATCATGACGTCATAAAAGAATTTTTGGTTTTCTTGTAAATTATAAAGAAGGTCAATTAAGTTGACTAAATTATTTCGATTGATGTCCGAATTGTTGATGAGAGTCTAAGCTATTTGATTCGGCTAGGCGACTGTTGGAAAGGGATTATAGAATTCAAGTATTCTTGTGTATGTATGCCAAACCAGATTGCTCTGGTGCGGATTTTGACGTTGAAAAGCTGAGGTGAACAACCCTATAAAGGGGATATGTTTTCGGGGACAATGGTTCCGAGCGTAACGCATATAGTCGTTACAAAACACTACGTTGCGGCCCAACATAGTGGTACAATAGGTTGGCCACCTAGAGTACGCGTGGAGAGTGTTTTCAGTATTTGTGATTGATAAATACTCTGGTTTGCGGTGTGAAGAATTGTGTTGAAGCATTAGTAAACCTGGAGAAAAGTTCACGGTCTTGTGACCCCTCAGCATAAATTGGAATCTGAGTTATTCATACTACTTCCCGATTATTGAAAAATCGTGGAAGATTCTTATTCTTCTAAAGGATGAATGTAGTAAGTAGAATGTTCCTTAGAAAGGAGAAAGTGGTAGAATGAGATTGAGAAAGTTATAGTAATAAAACTTCAGAAAAGAGAATGAATAAAATTATTCAAGAGAATATGTAATAATCGGAATAACACCGAGTAGAGGAAGTTTCGGTGATTCCGAGGACGGAATCCTTATAAGGGGGAGAGGATGTAAGAACCCGAATTTTCAGATATTATTAAATAAGGATTTAATAAATAAAATTCTTAAACTGTGAGATGAGTTCGAATAATAATATATATATGTGATATGAGGTATGTGGTATTATATTACATAGGATAATATGGACTATGTAAAATGTGTTTTTGTGATTTATAAATATATTATTAATATATATTTGTTACTTATCGTAGAGACGATCCAGTTGAGATAAAGGAGGTGGATAAATTCCTATCGATATTAAATAATTTATAGAATTATTTTATCATAGTAAGTTGGTGACATTAAATATCCTTAATGTATAATCACCATATTCTTGTGTATGTATTAATAACTAGTATGTTTATAATATAGGTTATTAATAGCACTTAAGCTATCCATGAATAGGTTTGGATAGTGAAGCATGAGTTAGTTAAGGAATTAACTAATAAGAATAAATATTAGTTAATATAAGTTGTGAGTTATATTATGGAATAATATAATGTCAGTATTGAATCTTAATTAACTATGATGATATAGTACAATTTTTACTTTACTTAAGTAAAGGAGTGAATTAATATGTGTGTTGAATATGTAATTATAGTTGATACTTTTTATATATATTACTTAGAATAGTAATATGTGAGAAAGTCTAATGTACGAATAACGTTAAATATATATATATATATATATATATATATATATATATATATACACGTTATTAAAGGGAGATGGAAATCATTATATCTTTAAATGAATATTTAAGAAATTGTTTTGGGAATAATTTATAGAAAAGAAAGAGAAATAGTTATTATATATTTCTAATAAAGGATATTAAAATAATTTCTAATATTGAATTATTTTAATAAAAGGAGGAAATGTTATTTTTGAATAATAATATTACCTTATATATTTTTTTGTATGAGGTAATAGGTATGATTAATTAATATGGTAAATATATTAAAACGTATTTGCTATATGTAATTAAATTGATGGAAACAATTTATTATAATAGAAAATAAACTTATTATCTATTTTCTATATATAATGTATGTACATGTGTCATACATATAGTTATTTGATATTATATTAAGAATAATATCATGAGACAATAAGTAAATTATTTTCTAATAACGAATGTGCTTATTTGGAGAAAACATAATATTTTATGATATGGCTAAATACATAATTTTAAATGTATTTTCAAGGGAGTTTAATTAATGAAAGGAAACTAAGTTATTTTAATATATTAAATAACTTAAGTTATTATTTGATCGTGAATATTATTAGTGGAATAATTAATAGAGTATATATTAATTATTATAAGCGTAAAGGTTATACTTATTATAAGTATAATTAATTGAAGTAATTTAACATTTTAATAGCTTGAGTTATTATATTTCCGTAAAGGTTATATATAATATTTGAATATTCAATTTGTAAAATATTTATATGTGGACCTTGGATTTAATAGTTCTAATTTAATTGAACAGGTTATAAGTAGTAATGTGGTGAGAAATGAGTAAGTGATGAGAATAACGATAAGCTTAAGATTGAGCTTGTGAGAGATGCCTTGTGTGGCACAATAATAGATTCAGTAATGAATTGACTAATTTAATGATGGAGGAATTATTAATTAAATAATTAATCTAAATTAATTGTTAATTGTTATTATGATAGTATGTTAAATTATTATGGCTAGTGATAGTATAATAATAAGGAAATCGATTATAAGTATAATCGGATTTGTGATGAGATAAATTGTCTTCTAATATTAATTATTGTTATGAACAATATACTATTATCAAGTAATTATTTGATAATATGATGATTAATGAGTAAATGATTTATAAATATAAAAAGATTTATATTTATTTAACGCGATAATAAATCATATAAAGTGTTAATCAATTAGCGTGGGAATTATAATTCCATGGATTAATGAGAAATGGATTAATTAATATTATTATTAATTAATTGATAAGATAAGTAATTTATTAATTTCTATGTGCAACCATGCGATATTAAAGTATAACGTATGATAGTTAACTATATGTTATGCGAAGTATGAAGTGCAATGCGACTATGCTATATATGAATATAAACTATATAGTAAAGTTATTGAGTTGTAATAGGTACATGAAATGTGGGTTTGACAATGTTTATATTAAGTATACAATAAAATAATATATCATGAATATATAGTAAACAATTATTGAATTTACTAATAGAGGAGACAATACACTGTGGTGGTACCCGAAAGAATTATATACGGTGGGATGAACTGTTGTGATAATGAATAATACCCAATAGATTTACATTCGGTATTAGTAAAATGTACATGGATTATATGTTGGTGTATATGTACTTATTTGTTACATTGTATTTAGAAGTGGACTTGTGACTTAAGTATATACTATATGTATATATATGTAAAACATAAGCATTGTATTTTAAATTTGCAAGTTGATATTGCTGAAAATGAGCTTGTCCCAATATTAGAGCCCCTCCTCTTCTTCTCCTTCACGTGAACACCACATGGCTACTACTCTATATTTTTCTCAAACTCAGCAATGTATAGCTAATGAGTATGAGGGGAGTGGGATTGATGATGGATTACACCAACTCCTCACCAACTATTTGTTAACCATTAGATTCTTACTATTTCCGTTAGTTTGATTTGGCAAGCAAAGCTATGAACTGAGTATTGGTTTGCCTATAAATTTGCTCTTCTCCTTCTATATTACACTTGCTGAGAATTTTATTGCTAAGAAAATTATAGAGAGTAAGAATACTGTTAGTGTGAAGGAGATTAAGAAATTACTTTAGCAAGTTCATATTGCAGAGGTATAACTCCCTATCCTTGTTCTTCATTGTTTTGAAATACTAAGTTCTTGATTTCTAAGAATACTAGAATTCTTCAATTTCTAGTTAATTGATGAAAAGTTGATATGGCATTGTGTTATATGAGTGCTAAGTAAAGTTATAAGCATGATAGAATTTCATTAGGGCTGGTACCGAATCAAATTGCTGTAGTAATTTTTGAAATGGGATTACAGTACTGCCGATGCAGTCTGCTCTGTTTCTGGCCGACCAACTGCGCAGCTGCGCCAGTTTTGTACTGGCCAGCAGCGCAGCTGCGCCGATACCAGACGTTTTGTTGGCCAAGGCCCTGCGCAGCTGCGCCAGTTTTGAACTGGGGCTCTGCGCAGCTGCGCCGGTTCCAGATTCTGGAATTTCATTTTCTGTTGCAGGTTCTGTTATGTACTAGCTTATGGCATGTTATTAGGCAAGTATAGGAACATGATTAAAATACATACATGAGTGCAATAACGTAGTGTGAACAAGTATAACTATGTGAGTACACTCAATTGAAGAAAGGATTTAAAGTTTACAAAATGAACTTAGAATTTTTAAAGTAAACTTGTCGTGAGCATATATGTTCCATTGTATATTCTGAGTTTTATGAGCATGACCGTATGGTTTTTATTGACATAAAATGTTTGTTCAAGGTGTTGAACACACTAGCATACGTGATTGATAAATTCAAGTGATTTCAAAGGTGAAACTTAAGGACTTTTTGAAGTGAACTTGACCAAGATTTAGGTCTTGTAATTTTTGACCGTTTGAATACATTTATGTGGTTTAGCTAAGTGTTCAAGAGAAAGTGAGTTATGATTTCAAGACACTTTGGTTATACTAAATGACCTTTGTGGACTTCGTGTACTTTTCAATAAAAATTTAGAGTTTGAAGACTAATATCATCAAACACCGTGCGAGTTACGTTCTAAGCATGCAAGCATGAAGATTAGGAGTCCATTATGCCTATAGAAATATTGACATGAACATCATTTGTTTATACATGGATTTTTGCATATGCACGCTTATTCATAGAAAATGAATTTCTAAAGCATAGACTATGTGATTAAAGTGTACATGAGTAGTATACGCACGAGCATGCTTACTACATATTGTTAAGCCTCTTTATGTAGTAATATGACATTAGTGGTTTACCCTTGAGGCATGAACTTAATTTACTTAAGGTATATGAAAGTCCGGCATGAATGCCATATGATTTTGACTTATAATGAGCATGCTAGGTTTTAAAACTTGAGTTAATGCCCTTATATACATGTATACATGATGAACATAGTAGCCTTGCATGACTAGTTAAGTATGACAAGGATTTTGAAAGGTGAAACTTAGAAAAGTTTGAATGTAATGGTTTCGATAAGGTTTGAGAAACATGAAAGCAATATAGATCATGTATCTATGAGCTTTAAATACGTGTCGAACACATAGCGAGTCGAGTAAAGGTGTATGAATGTTGATATTAAAAGTATACCTATACTAGCTATTATAGGAGTATGTTAAGAAAGTGAAACAAGGTTCTAAGAAACAAGTTAGACAACAATGTAACCTTTATTATTACATTGAGAATGTGTGGATGCATATAACTGATGAGTGTGATCTCTATGGTTAATATAACTGTGTAGGATTACACAAAGTGCAGAGATTCTTAAGCAGTTAAGTCGTAGTTATTAAACTACAAATCAGGCAAGTCTTTCAGTTCCTATTTGATATATGAATTCAATAACTGTTAGTTGAATTATATTATGCTGTGATAATGTGAACTTATATATGAACTGTATATGAGATATAAATGAGATTGAAAGTTGATCTTTGATGATATACTTGTTATGTGAAAAGTAACATGCGTAGTAAATATAAACTATTTATAAATGCATGAACTGAGTATGATGTTATATGCTATGTGATGCATGAAGACTGTTAGAATTGCTGAGGTGTCGAGCTCACTCTTGCAAATATCCACTTTTGCAGGTTAAGGATTCACGGTAAAGATTTCGTGCTTCTTGATTGATAAAGATAGATAGTATCGCATTGAAGAATATTACTTAGATTATTGTCTGGACCATGTTTAGATTCTAGATGATGTACTCGATAGTTGCTTACACTGTTTAATACTTATTGTATTGTAAGAATGTATTAATTAATACATAGAGGATATCGAGTTGAGTTGTAAATGTTTATACGATAACTCAGATAAGAAGGAATCATATTATATAGTTGATTCAAGATTTGTAATTGGTATCAAAGTTATGGAATCAATAAAAAGATTTTTATTCAAAGGATATTGAAAAGTTTAAATTATTCCGTATTTTAGTAATATCGAATATGATGTAAAGACGAGATCTTGGATATGAATAGAATTTATATTCTAAATTATAATAAACAAAGTTGTATTCTTTTACTAATGATTAAAAGATGTAATAGTTTGACGATAGTAGTATCGTGACTGCACCGAATTCGAGGTTTCGAAGGAACGTGGATTTGGGGGAGTCACAGGTTGGTATCAAAGCTGTAGGTTATAAACCTTAGGTAAGTGTACCTTAGACTATAACCTGAGAGAATGAAAGATAAGATTAAAATATATCTAAATGAAGATTCAAAGAAGAATCTTGAAATATCTAGAGAATGAGAATCAGGAGTTTTCTAACTCCGGTAATGAAAATGTTAAGACGATGTCTATAATATGAATATGACAGGGATAGTGAGAATAAACTCAGATGGAGTTTGGTTGATAATAGGGAAAGAACCCTAAGGTATAGTGATGATCACGACATGATCAGATTGAATTGTAAAATGATAGATAGTCTGTAATGACTAAGTATGTATAGCTTGATGCTATAAGAGAATGTACTATGATAAAGTACGAGATGAACTCATGAGGAGTTGTATGTGGTGAAACATAGAAAGCTCGTAATGAGCAAGTGATAGAGTAAGATATAGTTAAGTGTTGGAATTCCATTGAGGACTCATGTGATGGCTTAGTTGTACAAACTTTTGTATGGGCAGAAGTTCTGTGCTTGCACTGAGTGCGTCACATTGATAATCGTTGGAATGTTAGTGTCGCGGTATCATTATACATATGGCGGAAATGTGATTCTTTTCTCATATTTATTTTGATAGATAGAGATTTCTAAGATATAATTAGATAATATTAAGATTAGGAGCGAGTTCTTAAGACTCATGCCTATGACAAGTTCGTGACTCATAATCGTATGGTGGAACCCCTCAGCGAATGGACGATTTTGGTCTGACTAGGATAAGTTCCTCAACCCATATGATTGTGGTAAGTTCCTGAACTTCCATGGTGTGGTAAGTTGGTGAACTGTACTGAGAATAGATATATTATATAAGAGTTTTGGAATAGTAAGCATTGATGGTGGTAAGAGATTGAAGCGATGGAGAAATTGGATTTTCCTAAATCCTCTAGCTACGCTAGATTTTCAATAATTATTGACTTCGTGCTAGTGTTTGCACTTCGGTTTTCTTAAGAAAACATTGGGTCAGGTAACTGAACTAATGAGTTTTAAAAACAACACCGTTATTCGTATGTCTACGCTATTTGTTTCGGCTAAGACAAAAATGATTTGACAATCTTTCAAAATATATTTTAACCTTGTGCATCATTTGATATGATGTAGAATGGTAAACGATGGAGTCATCAATGCAATCGAACCTAGTGTTGGTTGTGATCGAAAGATCGTCAGCCCACTATGGTATGTTGTAATATGACAAAGTCATAAAATGGCGGAATCCTCAACGTACTACTAATCTAGTATGGTATCATGACGTCATAAAAGAATTTTTGGTTTTCTTGTAAATTATAAAGAAGGTCAATTAAGTTGACTAAATTATTTCGATTGATGTCCGAATTGTTGATGAGAGTCTAAGCTATTTGATTCGGCTAGGCGACTGTTGGAAAGGGATTATAGAATTCAAGTATTCTTGTGTATGTATGCCAAACCAGATTGCTCTGGTGCGGATTTTGACGTTGAAAAGCTGAGGTGAACAACCCTATAAAGGGGATATGTTTTCGGGGACAATGGTTCCGAGCGTAACGCATATAGTCGTTACAAAACACTACGTTGCGGCCCAACATAGTGGTACAATAGGTTGGCCACCTAGAGTACGCGTGGAGAGTGTTTTCAGTATTTGTGATTGATAAATACTCTGGTTTGCGGTGTGAAGAATTGTGTTGAAGCATTAGTAAACCTGGAGAAAAGTTCACGGTCTTGTGACCCCTCAGCATAAATTGGAATCTGAGTTATTCATACTACTTCCCGATTATTGAAAAATCGTGGAAGATTCTTATTCTTCTAAAGGATGAATGTAGTAAGTAGAATGTTCCTTAGAAAGGAGAAAGTGGTAGAATGAGATTGAGAAAGTTATAGTAATAAAACTTCAGAAAAGAGAATGAATAAAATTATTCAAGAGAATATGTAATAATCGGAATAACACCGAGTAGAGGAAGTTTCGGTGATTCCGAGGACGGAATCCTTATAAGGGGGAGAGGATGTAAGAACCCGAATTTTCAGATATTATTAAATAAGGAATTTAATAAATAAAATTCTTAAACTGTGAGATGAGTTCGAATAATAATATATATATGTGATATGAGGTATGTGGTATTATATTACATAGGATAATATGGACTATGTAAAATGTGTTTTTGTGATTTATAAATATATTATTAATATATATTTGTTACTTATCGTAGAGACGATCCAGTTGAGATAAAGGAGGTAGGATAAATTCCTATCGATATTAAATAATTTATAGAATTATTTTATCATAGTAAGTTGGTGACATTAAATATCCTTAATGTATAATCACCATATTCTTGTGTATGTATTAATAACTAGTATGTTTATAATATAGGTTATTAATAGCACTTAAGCTATCCATGAATAGGTTTGGATAGTGAAGCATGAGTTAGTTAAGGAATTAACTAATAAGAATAAATATTAGTTAATATAAGTTGTGAGTTATATTATGGAATAATATAATGTCAGTATTGAATCTTAATTAACTATGATGATATAGTACAATTTTTACTTTACTTAAGTAAAGGAGTGAATTAATATGTGTGTTGAATATGTAATTATAGTTGATACTTTTTATATATATTACTTAGAATAGTAATATGTGAGAAAGTCTAATGTACGAATAACGTTAAATATATATATATATATATATATATATATACACGTTATTAAAGGGAGATGGAAATCATTATATCTTTAAATGAATATTTGAAGAAATTGTTTTGGGAATAATTTATAGAAAAGAAAGAGAAATAGTTATTATATATTTCTAATAAAGGATATTAAAATAATTTCTAATATTGAATTATTTTAATAAAAGGAGGAAATGTTATTTTTGAATAATAATATTACCTTATATATTTTTTTGTATGAGGTAATAGGTATGATTAATTAATATGGTAAATATATTAAAACGTATTTGCTATATGTAATTAAATTGATGGAAACAATTTATTATAATAGAAAATAAACTTATTATCTATTTTCTATATATAATGTATGTACATGTGTCATACATATAGTTATTTGATATTATATTAAGAATAATATCATGAGACAATAAGTAAATTATTTTCTAATAACGAATGTGCTTATTTGGAGAAAACATAATATTTTATGATATGGCTAAATACATAATTTTAAATGTATTTTCAAGGGAGTTTAATTAATGAAAGGAAACTAAGTTATTTTAATATATTAAATAACTTAAGTTATTATTTGATCGTGAATATTATTAGTGGAATAATTAATAGAGTATATATTAATTATTATAAGCGTAAAGGTTATACTTATTATAAGTATAATTAATTGAAGTAATTTAACATTTTAATAGCTTGAGTTATTATATTTCCGTAAAGGTTATATATAATATTTGAATATTCAATTTGTAAAATATTTATATGTGGACCTTGGATTTAATAGTTCTAATTTAATTGAACAGGTTATAAGTAGTAATGTGGTGAGAAATGAGTAAGTGATGAGAATAACGATAAGCTTAAGATTGAGCTTGTGAGAGATGCCTTGTGTGGCACAATAATAGATTCAGTAATGAATTGACTAATTTAATGATGGAGGAATTATTAATTAAATAATTAATCTAAATTAATTGTTAATTGTTATTATGATAGTATGTTAAATTATTATGGCTAGTGATAGTATAATAATAAGGAAATCGATTATAAGTATAATCGGATTTGTGATGAGATAAATTGTCTTCTAATATTAATTATTGTTATGAACAATATACTATTATCAAGTAATTATTTGATAATATGATGATTAATGAGTAAATGATTTATAAATATAAAAAGATTTATATTTATTTAACGCGATAATAAATCATATAAAGTGTTAATCAATTAGCGTGGGAATTATAATTCCATGGATTAATGAGAAATGGATTAATTAATATTATTATTAATTAATTGATAAGATAAGTAATTTATTAATTTCTATGTGCAACCATGCGATATTAAAGTATAACGTATGATAGTTAACTATATGTTATGCGAAGTATGAAGTGCAATGCGACTATGCTATATATGAATATAAACTATATAGTAAAGTTATTGAGTTGTAATAGGTACATGAAATGTGGGTTTGACAATGTTTATATTAAGTATACAATAAAATAATATATCATGAATATATAGTAAACAATTATTGAATTTACTAATAGAGGAGACAATACACTGTGGTGGTACCCGAAAGAATTATATACGGTGGGATGAACTGTTGTGATAATGAATAATACCCAATAGATTTACATTCGGTATTAGTAAAATGTACATGGATTATATGTTGGTGTATATGTACTTATTTGTTACATTGTATTTAGAAGTGGACTTGTGACTTAAGTATATACTATATGTATATATATGTAAAACATAAGCATTGTATTTTAAATTTGCAAGTTGATATTGCTGAAAATGAGCTTGTCCCAATATTAGAGCCCCTCCTCTTCTTCTCCTTCACGTGAACACCACATGGCTACTACTCTATATTTTTCTCAAACTCAGCAATGTATAGCTAATGAGTATGAGGGGAGTGGGATTGATGATGGATTACACCAACTCCTCACCAACTATTTGTTAACCATTAGATTCTTACTATTTCCGTTAGTTTGATTTGGCAAGCAAAGCTATGAACTGAGTATTGGTTTGCCTATAAATTTGCTCTTCTCCTTCTATATTACACTTGCTGAGAATTTTATTGCTAAGAAAATTATAGAGAGTAAGAATACTGTTAGTGTGAAGGAGATTAAGAAATTACTTTAGCAAGTTCATATTGCAGAGGTATAACTCCCTATCCTTGTTCTTCATTGTTTTGAAATACTAAGTTCTTGATTTCTAAGAATACTAGAATTCTTCAATTTCTAGTTAATTGATGAAAAGTTGATATGGCATTGTGTTATATGAGTGCTAAGTAAAGTTATAAGCATGATAGAATTTCATTAGGGCTGGTACCGAATCAAATTGCTGTAGTAATTTTTGAAATGGGATTACAGTACTGCCGATGCAGTCTGCTCTGTTTCTGGCCGACCAACTGCGCAGCTGCGCCAGTTTTGTACTGGCCAGCAGCGCAGCTGCGCCGATACCAGACGTTTTGTTGGCCAAGGCCCTGCGCAGCTGCGCCAGTTTTGAACTGGGGCTCTGCGCAGCTGCGCCGGTTCCAGATTCTGGAATTTCATTTTCTGTTGCAGGTTCTGTTATGTACTAGCTTATGGCATGTTATTAGGCAAGTATAGGAACATGATTAAAATACATACATGAGTGCAATAACGTAGTGTGAACAAGTATAACTATGTGAGTACACTCAATTGAAGAAAGGATTTAAAGTTTACAAAATGAACTTAGAATTTTTAAAGTAAACTTGTCGTGAGCATATATGTTCCATTGTATATTCTGAGTTTTATGAGCATGACCGTATGGTTTTTATTGACATAAAATGTATGTTCAAGGTGTTGAACACACTAGCATACGTGATTGATAAATTCAAGTGATTTCAAAGGTGAAACTTAAGGACTTTTTGAAGTGAACTTGACCAAGATTTAGGTCTTGTAATTTCTGACCGTTTGAATACATTTATGTGGTTTAGCTAAGTGTTCAAGAGAAAGTGAGTTATGATTTCAAGACACTTTGGTTATACTAAATGACCTTTGTGGACTTCGTGTACTTTTCAATAAAAATTTAGAGTTTGAAGACTAATATCATCAAACACCGTGCGAGTTACGTTCTAAGCATGCAAGCATGAAGATTAGGAGTCCATTATGCCTATAGAAATATTGACATGAACATCATTTGTTTATACATGGATTTTTGCATATGCACGCTTATTCATAGAAAATGAATTTCTAAAGCATAGACTATGTGATTAAAGTGTACATGAGTAGTATACGCACGAGCATGCTTACTACATATTGTTAAGCCTCTTTATGTAGTAATATGACATTAGTGGTTTACCCTTGAGGCATGAACTTAATTTACTTAAGGTATATGAAAGTCCGGCATAAATGCCATATGATTTTGACTTATAATGAGCATGCTAGGTTTTAAAACTTGAGTTAATGCCCTTATATACATGTATACATGATGAACATAGTAGCCTTGCATGACTAGTTAAGTATGACAAGGATTTTGAAAGGTGAAACTTAGAAAAGTTTGAATGTAATGGTTACGATAAGGTTTGAGAAACATGAAAGCAATATAGATCATGTATCTATGAGCTTTAAATACGTGTCGAACACATAGCGAGTCGAGTAAAGGTGTATGAATGTTGATATTAAAAGTATACCTATACTAGCTATTATAGGAGTATGTTAAGAAAGTGAAACAAGGTTCTAAGAAACAAGTTAGACAACAATGTAACCTTTATTATTACATTGAGAATGTGTGGATGCATATAACTGATGAGTGTGATCTCTATGGTTAATATAACTGTGTAGGATTACACAAAGTGCAGAGATTCTTAAGCAGTTAAGTCGTAGTTATTAAACTACAAATCAGGCAAGTCTTTCAGTTCCTATTTGATATATGAATTCAATAACTGTTAGTTGAATTATATTATGCTGTGATAATGTGAACTTATATATGAACTGTATATGAGATATAAATGAGATTGAAAGTTGATCTTTGATGATATACTTGTTATGTGAAAAGTAACATGCGTAGTAAATATAAACTATTTATAAATGCATGAACTGAGTATGATGTTATATGCTATGTGATGCATGAGGACTGTTAGAATTGCTGAGCTGTCGAGCTCACTCTTGCAAATAACCACTTTTGCAGGTTAAGGATTCACGGTAAAGATTTCGTGCTTCTTGATTGATAAAGATAGATAGTATCGCATTGAAGAATATTACTTAGATTATTGTCTGGAGCATGTTTAGATTCTAGATGATGTACTCGATAGTTGCTTACACTGTTTAATACTTGTTGTATTGTAAGAATGTATTAATTAATACATAGAGGATATCGAGTTGAGTTGTAAATGTTTATACGATAACTCAGATAAGAAGGAATCATATTATATAGTTGATTCAAGATTTGTAATTGGTATCAAAGTTATGGAATCAATAAAAAGATTTTTATTCAAAGGATATTGAAAAGTTTAAATTATTCCGTATTTTAGTAATATCGAATATAATGTAAAGACGAGATCTTGGATATGAATAGAATTTATATTCTAAATTATAATAAACAAAGTTGTATTCTTTTACTAATGATTAAAAGATGTAATAGTTTGACGATAGTAGTATCGTGACTGCACCGAATTCGAGGTTTCGAAGGAACGTGGATTTGGGGGCGTCACATGCTGAATATTAAATTGAGATAAGAAACTTGCCTTGGTTGCTGTTTACTGCTACGTAGTATAACTTATGCTTTTAATATGAAGTTCTATCATCAATAGAATTATTCTTTTAATTAGAACAATATAACTTAACAGATAATACTGCTTAAACCTATTGCCACATATTCATGTCAGTCATTAAAACACATAATAACGTATACCTATTCAAACTATGCCTTTAAAAATTATTTATTATAACCTGAAAATATTTTTAAAACCTTAATATTACCTATAAATGATTTTTAAGATATTAAAATTATTTTTAAATAATTACTAATAATAATAAAATATTAATGTATTTCATTTCCAAAAATTAAAAGTTATTTATTATAACTTCAAATATTTTTAAAACATTTATTTCACCTTTAAATAATTTATAAAACATTTACATCATTTTTAAATAATTTATTTAATATAATTATTAAATAAATTCATTACAATTAAAATTAAAATATTAATGAAATTCTTATCAAAATATTAAAAGTTATTTATTATAACTTAAAATACTTTAATATCATTTTTAAATGATTTTTAAAATATTAAAATCATTTTTAACTAATTTATTTAATATAGTTATTAAATAAATTTATAATCATTAATATTAAATTATTAATGAAATTTATCTCAAAATATTAAAAGACATTTATTATAACTTAAAATATTTTTTAATACTTTAATATCATTTAAAATGATTTTTAATATATTAAAATCTTTTTTAATTAATTTCTTTAATATAATTATTAAATAAATTAAATATCATTAATATTTAAATAAATTAAAATATTAATGAATTTTATGTCAAAATATTAAAAGTTAATTTTTATAACTTAAATAATTTTTAAAATTATTTTATAAATTTTTATTAATTAATTTCTATTTATTTCTATTGATTTTAATTAATATAATTATTTTTCAAAATAAGTCCGTCGCTAAAGGGCTATCACGACGGGAAGTGTCGCTATAGGTGTTCTTGAGCAACTCAAGAACAGCCCTTATGTACCTACTTTGACCGCTTGTAATTTCTTGTTCATGATGTTTCTGGGCATGAGATTGTATTAGTTATGTAGTATTGATGTAATACTACATGTATATAACACTTTCTTGGTCAAACTACAACACATCTTGAAGATATAAGCCATCGAACAAGCTGTTAGAGCTGTTCTTCATTTTCTGGGCTGCCCAGAAACAGCTGGTCAATGTCGGTCAACGCACTTCGGGTCCTTATATCTTGCAGGCTGGTCATGGTTTAAGTGTTTTAGACGTCGAAATTTGTAGTACAACTACCAGGGTACATGATTTGAGCACTTAGAATGTCTAGTTATCAACAACTAGCAAGATATAAATTTTACAAAAACTGGTAAGACGCTGTTTTGGATTTTCTATGTTACCCAGAAAATCAACCTTAACGATCAACGACTTTGGACCGACTACCACCTCCGATCCGTTGATTTCTAAGGTTCGAGAGTGCTCTGAACTTGTAGTCCTCATGTCATACTATAATCCAGATACAAATATTCATCCTAACAGTCTGTCAGTAACAAGATCAAAGCCGGTCAAACAGCCTGTCAGGCCTGTTCATAAGTTTTCTGGGTTGCCCAGAAAACGCTTGGTCATGCCCTGTCAACGGGTTTTGACCGTGAATAACTTTCAATCTACACATGCTATGATCATGATTCCACTTTCATAATACTAACAACATGCCATAGTACACATACAGACACTTAAACACAACATATCATGAACAGATTGAGAATTATTGGCCCCGACTTTGACTGTCAGAAAATATTTTTTAACTTTTTTGAGTTTTCAAAAATTTTAATTTTTGTGCATCTAGATGTTATGGATCCATGATATAACAACCCAGATCACTTATTAACATAATATACAACATATTTAAACACTTAATCATAACATCTAACAAAAATTTAAAGATCTAGCAAGAGGGTTTGAATTTTATACCTTTCTTGAAAATTTTTAATTTCTGATCTTTGATTCTGTTCTTGGATGGTGTTTGAGATGTTTTGGGCTTTGCTTATGACTGAGTTTGAAAGAAAAAAAAATCGTAGCTTAGAGAGAGAGAGGGTCTTGGCTTATGTGTGAAATAATATGAAAGCTTATTTTCCTTTTCTTTCTTGCCTTGCTAGCCTTTGATTCATTGAGTCTGATTTGGCTAGGTGTCGATTGTTGGCTGATAGAGGAGATTTTCATCATGTGAGCAAATCTTAGATATGGTGAGTCAAAATATTTGGCAAGATTTGCAAGTTAGCTCATTAAAAATAAATCCAAAAATGTCATTTAAGAACTAGCAAATTATTTTAAGGGCATTCTTGTCCATGATACATACTTCTAGGGTTTAACCCTTAGGTTTTAACTCTTAAGGTTTTCCAAATAATTTTTAGGGTTTGAAAAATTAACTAGGAATTAAATAAAAAATTTAATTATAACATACTAATTAAAAATTAGGGTTCTCAATAGAAATTAGGGTTTTCTAAAAATTAGAGTTTCTTACTATAATTAGGGTTCCCAAATTTATGAATTAGAATTTTCTAATCATTATCCTTAATCACATAATATACATACTTTCATTTAAATACAAATACATTCAATTACTATGTTTAATATTTAAATTAAAAAAAACAAATAAATTCTTAATATATATTCATATAATTATATTAATTATCATAATTATATATATAATTCATAATCATAACTTGTATTAATATACTTACATATATTGGAATACAAATATAGTTATTAATCATATTTAATATTCAAATTCCTTAAGAAAATAATTTCTTATTATTCATAACATAAATATACTTTCTTTTTAAATACAATTATACAATAATTGTATTAATTCATGAAATTTCATAACATAGATAAAAAAAATTAGGGTTTTGATCTATAATGACATTTTACCTTATAAACCATTATTAATTAGGTTAAAATAATTAACTTAACTAATATTGATAAATTCATACAGTAAAATAATTATTATAATAATTCTAAGAATCATTTCATATATTATTTAAATAATATATTAATCATATTTTCATGAAAAATAAATAATAAAATATTTTTACTATCAAAATTAATTTATTATAAGAATATAATTTATAATAATCAACCATTCCTTTATCGAAAAATTTATTTAAAATCATTCATGCAATAAATAAATATATATTTATCACATATATACATATTCTTTACCTTACACATATTCCCACCTTTATTTTGATAGAAATAATATTTAAAAAAATTATGTGCAAAAATTTCTTATATAATTATATAAAAATCTTGGGTTATTACATTCACCCTCCCTTATAAGGATTCCATCCCCGGAATCACCGTTTCAAAACTTATACACACAAGGATAAATAATATACACATTTATTGTAAGTAGATCTCGATCAGATTCGATCGAACTGATCTTTAACTTATTCAGCATAAAGCTTATATTAATTTAACGGAATCTGATTTCTAATAGAACTCAAATTTCTCCTTTAAAATTTCCTAATAAAACGATTTATTATATATAAGAAAACCATATATAAGAAAATAAAAATGTATTCTAACAATACCTGGAATTTCATCTCCGACTGCTACCGTATCTTGAACCGTCATATTGAAGGTCCTCGCAGTTGGCTTGTTTGTCGGAGTTGGATACGTGATTGCCAACTTTCCACTGCTTTTCCCAGCATTCGCATTTTCCCCATCAGCATTTCTTTTCGGACAATCCTTTGCCATATGAGCAGTTGATCCGCAGATGAAACAACCACTATTCTTTCTTGGATTGGGGCAATCAGGAGAGATGTGTCCCTGCTGCCCGCACTTGTAGCACACAAACTTTCCCTTGATACACTCACCTGAGTGACTCTTCCCACAATTTCCACATGGTTCCACCTTTTTCCTTATTCCTCCCTAACTACTACCAGTACTTCCAGAATTTGTCCACTTTCTTTTCCCACTTGCACTTCCATTGTTTCCTTCCACCTTAATTTTTCCTTCGACCTTACCCTTATTCTTCTTTTCCTTGTTATAGAGGCTCATGGCCTCACTTCCTCCTTCAGCAATGATAGCCTTTTTCAATAACATTCCAAACGAGTTAATCTGCAGCACTGCAACCTTGTTGTACATCTAGGGCTTTAAACCATGTTCGAATCTTCGTGCCTTCCTTGCCTCCGTATTCACTTATTGTGGAGCGAACCTAGCTAATTCGTTAAACTTGGAGGCGTATTCTGAGACGGTCATATTTTCTTATTTTAGTTCTAGAAATTTAAACTCCATCCTGTCCTACATACTTGACGAGAAGTAATTTTCGTTGAACAGTTCTTTGAACCTTGTCCATGTTACCACTTTTGCTCCGGCTCGAGTTTGATTATCCTCCCACCAGAAGTTCGCTTCCCCTTTCAACATGTAGGTAGCAAAAGCTATCTTGTGCTCCTCTGCAACCCTAGCAATAATAAACATTTTTTCTATTTCCTTTACCCAAGTTTGGGCTTCTATAGGGTCGGTCGTTCCTTTGAATTCAGGCGGTCCTACTGCCTTGAAGTCTTTGAAGTTCGCCAATTGATTATCTGGCCGATTTCTTCTTGTTGCCGGTGCTGGATTACGCATTGCTTGTGCCAACATATTCACAAAATTTTACATTGGATCTGCTTGTCCTTCTGCGTTGTTTACAGATTCTTCTGTCCTTTGGTTTCGAGTTTGACGTCTTGGCGGCATTATCTGGTTAAGCAAAACCTTAAAATTATTATCTTATCATTCATATACCATTATCAATGGTATCATAGAAAATTGAATATAAAATTTTAAATTTAGACCAATTCAACTTGCTGGATTCCCAAATTCGGCTTGCTGAATTAATAAATTTTCATTTAATCAACATACCATCTTCATATATAATAATATCATAACATTTATATTCATTCAAACAGTACATAGCTCTTTTCATTACACAATACTGACTGCCATAGTCATTTACTATAGCTTAGTGGTAACAAAAGTCGGGATTCAACATAATACTTATGCAAAAGTAATACATTTCACACCTATACACACCATACATAATCCTATTTTACTTATCCCATTCATTTCCTACGCCTTTCTTAGATCCTGGACAAGCCTTTGCCTGATGACCTATCAACCCACAGACAAAACATACGCATTACTTCGGATCAGGGCAATGAGATGAGATATGTCCTTCACGTCCACAATTATAGCATACATTCTGTCCTTTCATACATACGCCTTCATATTTCTGATTACAGTTCGTACACGTTCCTACTTTCTTGAAGTTCCCTTGATTAAAATAAGAATTTCCTAAATCACGGTCATTCATTTTTCTTTTTCATTTCTAGCTTGGAGCTGCACATGATTTGCTGCATTTGGCTCCCATCTGTTCAATTTGAACCTTCAACTTATCTTGTTCTTCTATTGTTTTGATTAACGCCTTTTGCAACTGGCTATTTACTATCCTTTCCACTTCCAACAACCTTTTCAACCATAACAACTTGTTCTTTAGATTCTGCACTTTCGTTGATGCTTGGCCAGCTCCAATTTCAGTGTCTGAATCACTATCTGGCAATAATACCGTTTCTAGTTCTGGTTCTATGTTTTCCAAAATGATGACTTCATTTTGGTTGCTTTCAGGTGGAGTGATTTGCTCCTTCTTTACAACATGAGAGTCTTCTAATCCTTTCCTTCCTGACATCTATACACAAATTGTCTTGATTAGTACATAATATATACACATAACAAACAATAGTTTATATAAGTTATTTTTTATTTTATTTTACGATGAATTTTCTTAATTCATCTCCTTTAAACTCCATTTGAGTTATTTATTTTTCAACGCTTCTATCTAGCTTAAGGTTATAGCCTAAGGTATTCCCCACCTAAGGTTTCTAACCTAAAGCTCTGATACCAACCTGTGACGCCCCCAAATCCAGGTACTCGAAACCCGAACTTGGTGCTACACGATATCATTTTTTTGAGCGAAATAATATAAATAGCAAACTTAATATACATATCAGAGTTGTCTAATCCCAGGTACACGACCTTTAAAACATTCATTACATGATAAATAATAAATATTATCGTCTTAATAAAGTCTAACTATTACACAAAATACCATAAAACTTATTCTTACAGCTTTCCTTTCCCTTTGCTTATGCCAGAGCCTTCTGGTTGATCACGCTTAGCTGAAAATATTTAATTTAAAGCAAGAATGAGCATTCAATTGCCCAACAAGTAATTGCAGTTAATAAACTTTAGTTGAAAGAAGTAAATATTTTCCTTGAGGTATACTTCTACAACGAATCAATAGTTATTAAGTCATTTAAAATAATTCTTAATAACATATCAAATCGTTTAAAATTTTGAAACGACGTAGTGACTATAAATACTGAGCGGTCAATGGACCATGAACTTTTATTTTTTATTTTTGAAAATGTTTAAATAGATATTCATCTGCAAACCGCTCTGGTCTTACAAACATGTAGGTGGATCAACCTCGTTATGTCCTATATTGATCAATACTATCTGTTTAAACGATAAATACATTCACTCTATTCGCCTTGGGCACATAAACAATTTTCCCATTACAGGTTGTTCATAGTCAGTTTGGAGTCCTAACTAAATAATTCCAACTATGTCTAGCTGAGTCAATTAGCTTAGACAGTCTTTAAACCATAACTACATACCGAAGTTTAATAGTTTGTAACAGGATTTGTCATATCAAAGAATTTCAAGTTCAGGAGTTCTTGCAACAGTTCATACAAGTGGAGAAACTTGTATGATAAAAGACAATAATGAGATATTAATAAATAATAATTAATTTGAATATAATTTCACAATATAAGAATAATGTTGTAAACGTATCCTGGATATCATTATGGATATGAATAATTGACAATAATTATTCATGAATATGCTTTTCGCTTACTGAAATCCATTGCATATAGTAAATGCAATGAGTAGAGATACATGCTTAATAATAAATTGAGATAAGAAACTTGCCTTGGTTGTTGTTTACTGTTACGTAGTATAGCTTAAGCTTTTAATATGAAGTCCTATCATCAATAGAATTATTCTTTTAATTAGAATAATACAACTTAACACATAATACTGCTTAAATATGTTGGCACATATTCATATTAATCATTAAAACACATAATAACGTATACCTAGTCAAACTATGCCTATTTGGATTGAGTTCGATATCGTTTCGGCATCCCGATTGCATTATCGTATAATTAATGAATTTCTTTTTAATGAAACTTTGTTCAAGAACTTAAATATTATATTAGATAATTTAATTATCATGTATAATATTTTTGCAAACATTAAAATCATTTATAATAATTTTCCAAACACTTATATCATTTTTAATGATTTAATTGTAAAATAATTTTATTATCATTAATATTTAAATAATTTAAAATATTAATGAACTTCATGTCAATACTTTAAAAGTTATTTATTATAACCTGAAAATATTTTTAAAACCTTAATATTACCTTTAAATGATTTTTAAGATGATAAAATTATTTTTAAATAATTACTAATAATATTAAAATATTAATGTATTTCATTTTCAAATATTAAAAGTTATTTATTATAACTTAAAATATTTTTAAAAAATTTATTTCACCTTTAAATGATTTATAAAATATTTATATTATTTTTAAATAATTTATTTAATACAATTAGTAAATAAATTCATTATCCTTAATATTAAAATATTAATGAAATTCTTATCAAAATATTAAAAGTTATTTATTATAACTTAAAATACTTTAATATCATTTTTAAATGATTTTTAAAATATTAAAACTATTTTAAACTAATTTACTTAAAATAATTATTAAATAAATTTATTATTATTAATATTAAATTATTAATGAAATTTATCTCAAAATATTAAAAGTCATTTATTATAACTTAAAATATTTTTTAATATTTTAATATCATTTAAAATGATTTTTAATACATTAAAATCATTTTAATTAATTTATTTAATATAATTATTAAATAAATTAATATAATTAATATTTAAATAAATTAAAATATTAATGAATTTTATGTCAAAATATTAAAAGTTAATTTTTATAACTTAAAATAATTTTTAAAATAATTTTATGAATTTTTATATATTTTTATTTATTTTAATTAATTTAATTAATATAATTATTTTTTAAAATCAGTCCGTCGCTAAAGGGCTATCGCGACGGAAAGTGTCGCTATAGATATTCTTGAGCAACTCAAAAACAGCCCTTAGGTACCTACTTTGACCGCTTGTAATTTCTTGTTTATGATGTTTCTGGGCATGAGATTGTATTAGTTATGTAGTATTGATGTAATACTTCATGTGTATAACACTTTCTGGGTCAAACAACAACACATCTTGAAGATATAAGCCATCGAACAAGCTGTCAGAGCTGTTCTTCATTTTCTGGGCTGCCCAGAAATAGCTGGTCAATGTCGGTCAACGCACTTTGGGTCCTTATATCTTGCAGGCTGGTCATGGTTTAAGTGTTTTAGACGTCGGACTTTGTAGTACAACTACCAGGGTACATGATTTGAGCACGTAGAATGTCTAGTTATCAACAACTAGTAAGATATAAATTTTACAAAAACTGGTCAGACGCTGTTTTGGATTTTCTAGGTTACCCAGAAAATCAACCTTAACGATCAATGACCTTTGACCGACTACCACCTCCGATTCGTTGATTTCTAAGGTTCGAGAGTGCTCTGAACTTGTAGTCCTCATGTCATACTATAATCCAGATACAAATATTCATCCTAACAGTCTGTCAGTAGCAAGATCAAAGCCGGTCAAACAGCCTGTCAGGCCTGTTCATAAGTTTTCTGGGTTGCCCAGAAAACGCTTGGTCATGCCCTGTCAACGGGTTTTGACCGTGAATAACTTTCAATCTACACATGCTATGATCATGATTCCACTTTCATAATACTAACAACATGGCATAGTACACGTACAAACATTTAAACACAACATATCATGAACAGATTGACAATTATTGGCCCCGACTTTGACTGTCAGAAAATATTTTTTTAACTTTTTCTAGTTTTCAGAAATTTTAATTTTTGTGCATCTAGATGTTATGGATCCATGATATAACAACCCAGATCACTTATTAACATAATATACAACATATTTAAACACTTAATCATAACATCTAACAAAAATTTAAAGATCTAGCAAGAGGGTTTGAATTTTATACCTTTCTTGAAAAATTATAATTTTTGATCTTTGATTCTGTTCTTGGATGGTGTTTGGGATGTTTTGGGCTTTGCTTATGACTGAGTTTGAGAGGAAAAGAAATTCGTAGCTTAGAGAGAGAGAGGGTCTTGGCTTGTGTGTGAAATAATATGAAAGCTTCTTTTCCTTTTCTTTCTTGCCTTGCTATCCTTTGATTCATTGAGTCTGATTTGGCTAGGTGTCGATTGTTGGCTAGAGGAGATTTTCAGCATGTGAGCAAATCTTAGATATGGTGAGTCACAAGATTTGGCAAGATTTGCAAGTTAACTCATTAAAAATAAATCCAAAAATGTCATTTTAAGAACTAGCAAATTATTTTAAGGACATTCTTGTCCATGATACATACTTTTAGGGTTTAACCCTTAGGTTTTAACCCTTAAGGTTTCCCAAATTATTTCTAGGGTTTGAAAAATTAACTAGGAATTAAATAAAAAATTTAATTATAACATTCTAATTAAAAATTAGGGTTCTCAATAGAAATTAGGGTTTTTTTAAAATTAGGGTTTCTTGCTATAATTAGGGTTCCGAAATTTATGAATTAAGATTTCCTAATCATTATCCTTAATCACATAATATACATACTTTCATTTAATTACAAATACATTCAATTACTATGTTTAATATATAAATTAAAAAAATAAATAAATTCTTAATATATATTCATATAATTATGTTAATTATCATAATTATATATAAAATTCATAATCATAACTTGTATTAATATACTTACATATATTTGAATAAAATATAGTTATTAATCATATTTAATATTCAAATTCCTTAAGAAAATAATTTTTTATTATTCACAACATAAATATACTTTCCTTTTAAATACAATTATACAATAATTGTATTAATTCATGAAATTTCATAATATAGATCAAAAATTAGGGTTTTGATCTATAATGACACTTTACCTTATAAACCATTATTAATTAGGTTAAAATAATTAACTTAACTAATCTTAATAAATTCTTATAGTAAAATAATTATTATAATAATTCTAAGAATCATTTCATATATTATTTAAATAATATATTAATCATATTTTTGTGGAAAATAAATAATAAAATATTTTTACTTTCAAAATTAATTTATTATAAGAATATAATTTATAATAATCAACCATTCCTTTATCGAAAAATTTATTTAAAATCATTCATGCCATAAATAAATATATATTTATCAGATATATACATATTTTTTACCTTACACATATTCCCACCTTTATTTTGATAGAAATAATATTTAAAAAAAATTATACGCAAAAATTTCTTATGTAATTATATAAAAATCTTGGGTTGTTACAATAGCAGTCGGACCAAAAGCTCCGGTAGTGACAAGGGCAAATCCAAGATGAATGCTTAACTACTTTTGTAATAGTATAGTATTTTATTGTAATAAATGATATTATGACACTGAATGGTTGTATGAGTTAATAAGATTTTGGAAAGGAAGTTTTATAATGAGATGTTGGTTAATCATATACAGGCCATTGAATTATTCAGTTGAATGTATGAGTAGATAGTTGTACAGTGAAGCACCATATCCTGGGTGAAGGTACCCGGAGTTAGGGGCGTATAAGGTTGGTATCAAAGCCTTAGGTTATAAAACTTAAGGGAAGAAGACCTTAAGCCATAACCTTGGGAGGGAAGTAAAGTCATAACGAAGAAAGTAACCATAAACATATTAAATGTGTTATGTGTTTTTAATATTTTGATTGTGTACTAATCAAGTTATTTTGTCTTATTGTAGATACAGGGGTTATGAACTCAGTTAGCGAACTACAGTTGCTAAGTGAAGTGTCTGTCAACTTCATAGATGTGGAACCAATTCTAGAAGCCGAAGTGCCACTAGTGATCATAGATGGGTCTGATACGAAGGAAGAAGATCCTTCTGAAGACAACTTTGATTATGCCACCATATTTGATGGTATGCCAGAGGATGTAGAGATGGCGACATTTGATCCAGTAGTACCTACGGAGGAAGAGATGTCACCCGAGGAGTCCATGAAGGCTCTATTCATGACAATTCTGGACAGAAATGTCCAACTGAGCAAAAAGGTCCGTGACTTCAAAACAGTAGTCGACGACGTAGTAGAAGATAGGGAGGACATGGAGGTCTTCTGGAAGAAGGAGCAGGATGAGAAGGTGCTCGCTAAGGATAAGGTTCAGGGCCTAAAGCTAGAGGTCCAGGAACTCAAAACGGAGCTTCTGAATAAGAAGCAGAAGATAAGTCGGATGTCTTATATCCATAGGAGTTCGTATGAGGATTACCAGCACCAGATTGCTGGGTATTCGGTGGAGCAAGGCCAGACCCGGCATACTATTATTCGGGACATAGTGGCCAGTATGGCGAAGGTGGACTATGCGAATGTCGTGAGGCAGATGTAGTCAGATTGTTGTAGCTTATAAATAGCAGTGTAGCTAGAATAGACGTAAAACCCTCTTTTGTATAGTAAAAGGGTAGTTATTGGTAATCCCAACTTTTGATACCAATAGTGGGATAGTTGTAAAGGGCTATGGCCATGTAATGAAGAAGTCATTTAATATAAACAGTTTCTTGAAATACTTGTCAATGTGGTTGTGCTATTATTTTCATGAATACTAGACCTGGCAAAATTGGCCCGGGCCCGCTGGCCGGGCCGGGCCGGCTCGTAAAAAGCGGGCTTTGGGCTTGCATTTTTTAGCCCACGAAAACTTGGGCCGTTTTGGCCCTCCCGCGGGTGGCCAAGCCCGGCCCGCGGGCTTTTTTTTTTATGTTTGGTGGTGGCATGAGCTATTGTTCTGAAGCCAAATAATGGTAACTGCAGCAAATCTTCCAGTCTCACTTTCTAGGTTGGCTAATAATATTCCTGCAAAGTGCGTAAGGGAAAGCATATAGAAAACGTAAACATAAGCATGATAACATTCATTAAGAATTGAAGAATCTAACAGACAATTAAGACACTGTAAGTTCTCTTTATAACTTAACTCCTAGGTCTTCCTTAATAATACTTTGGGCAATTGCAACTTTGTTTTCTTGAATCAGTTGCCAACTTCAATGTGTAATTGATAATAGTAAAGCTAATAAAGTAAAGGCATAAAATGAGTATTTCAGACAAATTACTTTTTCTCCTCGGCTTTCTCTTCAGCTTCCTCTTCTTGAATATATGTAACAAAATTAGGCCTGTTGCTGTTAGTACTGCTAATGCTACTAATGCAGCAATCACTATGGTCCTCCCTTTTGTCTTTGATCTGGAACACCTATTTACTTCTGTGCAGCCAAAAATGTTACCGTGCTTAGATGGAAATTTTAGAACACCTAATTGTTGAACAACCAGTCCACCTAACTAAAATTAATGTAGTCCTTTCTTTTTAAAAAATTTAATTTAAAAAGCCCGCGGGCCGGCCTGGCCCGGCCCAACCCGGGCCACGGGCCGCTGTATTTCAGCCCAAAAAAATCTGGGCCATTTTGGCCTGGCCCAAAAATGGCCCGGCCAGCTCTCGGCCCGGCCTGGCCCGGCCCGCCCGTTTGCCAGGTGTAATGAATACTAACCAACAGAGAGGAGTAAATAATAATGAAATTTTATTTACGTTAACAGGAAAATGCCACCAAAGAGACAGCAACGCACTCGTCAAGCTGAGCCACTTAATGTGGAAGAAGATGGGAAATACCTTATACGCCCCCAACTACGGGTGCCTTCACCCAGGATATGGTGCTTCACTATACAACTATCTACTCATAAATTCAACTGAATAATTCAATGGTCTGTATATGATTAACCAACATCTCATTATAAAACTTCCTTCCCAAAATCTTATTAACTCTTACAACCATTCAGTGTCATAATATCATTTATTACAACAAAATACTATACTATTACAAAAGTAGTTAAGCATTCATCTTGGATTTACCCTTGTCACTACCGGAGCTTTTGGTCCGACTGCTACTAGCTGAAAACATATGATTTTAAGCAAGGATGAGCATAACTGGCTCAATAAGTCTAACAATTTATGTTGCAACCACAAAATCAAGAATTATATGTCTCGTCTTCGATAACTGTACAAGAGTTATGAAGAAATAGGAATAAGAAAAAATAAAGTTTTGAATTCCTTTAAAACATTCTCAAGGACACATAGTCGCTTAAGAATCTGAGCTGGTCAAAGACCATAAATATCATCTTTTAAAAGGGCAAAGTGGTATAGAACCGTAAGCCCGGCTTCACTTACGAGCACGTCCAGGTGATCAGCCTATAGTACTCTGCGTTGATCAACACTACATTCGTAAATGTTTTCACATTTACATGGCAACACAATGCTTGGTTGAATTAATGACAATAAAACCTTTGTGTATTCATACTCAGGTTTTCATTCAGAATCCGTACCAAATTAATTGGCATAGGATAGCTCATCAATAATACTTTGAAGGATTTATGATAATCAATCAAAGTACTATACATATTCGTCTAGCCGAAACAAATGGCATCGACTATCCAATAACAGTTTATGCATGGATGACCATGCATAATGACAACTTGTCCGACCTCGTGTACAGACAAGAGTTCATGAACATTTGCATAACATATCGTTAATACAAGAGTTACGAACTTGCATTCATATGAAATGAATGGAGTTAGAACACTTACCTTCGCTTTTTTAATTTTTATGGATACGCTTGTCTTTATTCTTTTACAATATATAAACATGTGGCATATCTATTAGATTATCACAATTGATAGACGTTGTGTAACCTAGCTTCTAATTTTCGTATAACTTAACCGAGTTGTTACTATGATAACATTCATTCAAGTTATTAACATTCTTTACGGCTTATGAATTGTTATACGTTATAACACAAACACTCATTAATCATCATGGACTACCCCTTAATCTATATGAAAAAGGTTAAGTAAATGAAGGTTAATGTCTAACAATTTCCCTTGCTGGCGCTGCAGCACCAGCTTTTCCTCTTGGAGCGGCGCGGCGGCACTACCCTTCCTGCAATTTTAAACCTGGCCTGGCACTGCGGCGCTGACCCTGCAGGAACCAGAACCCCGTATTAGCGCAGCGGCGCCATAAATTAAGGCTAGGACTGCGCTGCGGCGCCTGCCCTGTGCCTCAGAAATTTTTTTGGTTTCCTAAGATTCTCCGGCTCGTAACGCAATCGTTACAAATCAGAATTGGCTCATTCTAAAGCCGATAGTTCACAAACATCATGTTCTATCCTTATATTACGTCGGAATTCATTTCGAAATTCGTCGGCGAGAAATTAGCCGATTAGTCCATTTTTACGTTTTTGTTCAACGTTCGTGAACGTTCCACGCTCATTTCTTCGTTTTAAGACGAAATTTGTTTGTTCTTTCTCCCGCAAGTCTTATTTACCTAATTACATGTGTTGCAATCAAAAACGAACATTTTCGACTCACACGATGACTTTTGACTTCTAATCCGAGAAAATACGTTTTCGACGATTATCGTCTAATCGCGTAAATTCCGTCAAATCTTCGTTTTTCGTTATTCTTACTTCAAACCAATTGGAATTAATCCAATGGTTGATTATTACTAACTATGATTCTCGAAATCTTCTATGTTATAATGATTTGACATAGTTATTCTTTAAGTTCTTTAGTCAATTATTTAGGATTTCTCTTGTTTAAGTTTAATCACTTACTAAGACTTCCATCATTAAGTTCTTCTTTATTTACTCATGATTCCATCATTCTTATTATTAAGAATTTATAGTCCACCATCACCAACCTTGTAACTTCATAGCACTTAAATTCTCCACACTTCTCTATTAATATAATTAGAATGAAGATGGAAGATGAAACTTTAGGTAAGTATACCTTGTGAAGTTCTTGGTTGGTCTTCTTGTTCTTGACAAATACTTTAGCTAGCTTTCCTTCTTTCCCTCTCAAGAATTTTGAATTCTCTCTCTCTCAAATGTCTAACTTTGTTTTGTGGTGGAAAGGTAGATAGAAAGGAGAGAGAAAAGCTTGGTTAAGCTTGGTATTTATAGGCTTGGTAAGGCTTAGGGTAGAAGGGTTATTTCGGCCCAAACCTCCTCAACTTTTCTTTGGCCCCAAGCTTTGACCACCTCTTTAACTTTGCTTTCCCACCAAGTTTATGACATCACACACATGACATTAAGCATATGTCACCACATTCTTAATGACTCACCACTTAGGTTGCCCTTATGGGTTTAACCCACCCCTTAACCCATTGGTTCGACCCACGGGTTTAATAATTAACTTTAATTTATTTTGAACGTATTAGCTTCGTATAAAATTCATATTATACGTATTACCAATTCTCATATTCATACCGTATAATAATCATTATTATTAACCCAATAATTCATAGGTTTTAATCTCTCTAACCCTTAGGGTTATAAGTCCCCACGTAAAAACTTCGTGAGCCATAACTGGAATTTTATCAGATATTCCATCTTGTCATCAAATCCTATCATTACGCGTTTCTCAGAATTTCAATATTCATTCCCGATCAGAAATTGATGAATAGTGATTTCTCAGAAAACCTTCGTTTTCGTCTTGAAAATTTATATGGTTTAATTCTAGGATAAAGCTAGAATACTAACTATATTCACATCTTCTAGGTCATAAAACGACCGAGAATTTGCTTACTCACTTGAATAAATATTTAATATAATTTTATTCAAATAAGTAAACTAAAAATTCCTTTACATAACGTCTAAATTTCTCGGGCGTTATAATATCTATTAAGAATCCAATAAGTCAGCATACCCTCTACAAAGCCATCAGGGACCAGGAAAGACAGGTAAGACATCGAATGACCTGTCATGCGGTCTACTAAGATGCGGTCCGAAGCTGGTAAACTCTCATACCAAGATCTTAAGAGAGAAGCTATCCTGGTAGGTGGCGTATGCTTAATACGAGCAACTGAAGAGGAGGCCATCTGTAAAATAGTATCACAAGACCACACAAGGATCAATTCTAACTAATAATTTACAAATGAAAATCCATGACATATAATGCATGCATCATAATAATATATGCAATAAATGAAAAGCATTATATATATATCTTCGAAATACATAAAATTGTATACATAAATATCATCTCTATTCTACAAATAAAAAAAAGTAGAGGAAAATGGGGCACAAACGCCCAACAACTAGCAAAAGCCTATACAAGGAAATCTACGATATTTATATCATCAAAATGATCAACCTGCGCTAACTCCTTCTGAGTCACAGTGTCTCTGCCAAAGGGTATATCCGGACGGTAAGGGGGTGGGTCTCCTCTCGCAAAGACATCCGCATCTAAACCACCCAAGGGATTAGTTCCAGACCCAGAAGAGTCAAAAGTGTCGACCTAATCTAGATCTCTGCCTAAATGGCGTATCCAAATGAGTGGGCTCTTTGACATAGGCCATCCAATCAGTCATCTTCACAGACCTTGACACCATATCTCCCAAGAACTGAGTGGCACAGGTCTGAGCTCCGATAATATGGGGCGTCCACTGTGACACCCCCAAATCCGGGTACTTCATTTTCACATGATTTGGTGTTCACTTTCTAAATATAACATACATCTACCCAATAATAAAGTAATTGCAAAGTAAATTACAACCTTTACAAATAATAAAATGTTCCTTATAAAAAGGATTACAACTTTTCAAAATAAATCCTAGGGTTTACTCTATCCTTGACATAACATTAACTGCGAAAAATAAAAACATCACATAAAGTCTGATTACAATTTCATTCAAAATAAATTAAACAAGCCTTCACTTGTTCATCTTCCCTTTGCCTTTACTCGTTAACGGGGCATAAACATTATCAACCTTAGCTGCAATGGTTATTTAATGCAAGAGTGAGCAAACAATAGCTCACTGAAATACAACAATATATAAGATATACAAGAATATCTTTGAAAAGGTTTGAATAACTTTTACTTTCACAACGATAAATAATTGAATAATAATTTTCTATCTGCATTAAAAATTCGAATATAGAATTCGTCTGAGGGTCATAAGACCTTGAACTTTTATCCTAGGTTATAAACATTTCTATTTAAACCTTTAACAGTCATTTAGACTATGGACCTTAACTCGTACTTAGGGGGATCAGCCCTTTGTACCATGTACGTGCACTACATTTAACACTTTTACGTGGTAACCTCTCCTAGTAAATAGGGTTGTTCATCTCAGTATTTGAATACAAGTCCGCACTAAAGGAAATTTGGTTTGGATAAGCTTAAAAGGGTAATTTAGAATTCAGCCTTCATCAACTAAGGAATAGTTGAATCGACTTACAACAATAAAGAATAATTTATAAATAAAAGAATTACGAATTAACATATGCGTTAGAATTAAACTTAAAGAATTTAAAAAGAATATATAGACCTTGCTTGAACAATAAGTCAAGATCACATTAAATCATGAACTTAAATTAAATACTTGTCCATTGCAGAATAAAAAGGACAATCTCAAATAATGAATATATGAACTTAAAGAACTTGTATAAAATTTAACGAGTTTAGGGATAAAAGACTTGCATAAAAATTAATACAAGATCAGGGTTTAGAAAACTTGCCTCAAGCGCAAGCTACTAATAAAATCACGTTCTAACAATTCCTACACATATATATTTAATCACAATAATCTAAATTAGTTAACACGTAACTAATTTACATAATTAGTTAACCCATCTAGGTTAACTCATTTTTATTTAATTATTAAGTTAATAATTAATAACCACATAATTTAATTACATCACATAGGCATGCTCACATAATTACATCAAATAATAATTATGTATTTCATATTAATTAAATTATAATTAAATAGATTATAATTTAAATATTTAATCTAATTATAATTACTCAAATTATAATTACATCTTATTTTAAACAAATTTATAATTTATAACTAATTAAACCACATCATGCATTTACTAAATTATAATTACATAAATTATAATTTATAATTAATCATGCAAATATTGAATTATAATACACAAGATTATAATATATAATTAATCATGCATTACATAAATTATAATTTAAAATTAGCATTCACTTTATTAAAATTAATCAACTATAATCATTATAATTTAAATTAAACCTTTACTCTAATGATAATTATTCAAAGTTATAATCACAAATTATATTTTATTAATATAATTTATTAATATTCATTTAGCATTTTAATATAGGTTTAATCATGCTATAAAAGTTATTACATAAAATTAGTTTTACAAAATACAAAAGAAAACAAGTTTCCTTTTTCCCTGCCACCCCCCGCCGGGGCGGAGGTTTTCCCTTTGATAGGCCCGTCGGGGCGGGCCCCTTCCAGCGAACGCAGACAAGTTCGCGAACTGTGCAGAGAAAAAGCCAATTTGACTTATTTCTCCACACCAAATTCTAATTTCAGTTCATACAATTCATAACAATTTATAGAAAACATAAACTTAAAACTTCTAACATGATTCTAACATACATAAACCTTATAACACATAATCAAAACAATCAATTTCATGATTTTTGAAGAAAAGCCATAGATAAGTTTTCTTCGTGAAATTGAACATTGTACTTTTATTTTTAAACCAATTCACCCAATTTCAATCATAGTAAATCAATTCTTAAACATGCTATCATCATCTACAATTAATTTAAACAAAGTGGAAAAATCAAACATGAATTCCTTTGATTTTAAAAGAAAACTATATACATATATATATATTCGAAATACTTTCACTAACTCACTGATGATCATGGACTCCTCACATTCATCACATATATATGGACTAAACCATTAATTAAGCGTAGAATTCATATCTAAGCATGTTATAAACACAAATTATACATATAATTCATATTTATAAAGTTTTCATAACAATTCATATTTACAGAGAACTATCACTACGAAGAACATAAACACATAATTTCTAAAACTATAAGTTAGGATTATACCTCTTGATTAAAGCTATGAGAAAAGATGAAGATAATGGTGTAAAGCTTTCCTTTGGATTTCTCAAAGTCCTCTTCTTCTTCTCTCTTCTTCCTTTTCTCTCTATCTTTTCTCTATTTTGTTCTTCTGACTAACTCTTGTTCTAAAACTAACTAACGTAAAACTATTGATATACATATATTATACATATATCATATATACATATAACTGACAAATAATTAACACATATAATAAATATTATAATTAATACATGAGTTACACAATTTAAATTTAAAAAGTTTAAGGCTTTGTTTGGCAACCCTTTTAAATAAAACAGATTTTAGTGTTAAGGCATCGTTTGGTAAAAATGGATTTAAAACAAATGCAAGGGCCCTGTTTGGCAAAAGCCTTTTTAAAACAAAAGTAAGGGCCTTGTTTGTTTAAAACTAATTTAAAATTCTTTTTTTATTAAATCATTTTAACACATACTTTAATGTTACACTTTAATTAATTAAATCTCTAACATTCTAATTTAATCAATTAAAATCCAACATCAACTAATCACATAAAAATTGCCACATAATTATAATTACTCGCTAATTATAAATCATGTAACACTTAACACATAATTCATCTAATTTAATTATCTCAATTAAATTAAAACTATACTAAAAATTAATATACATCAATTAAATAAATTATTAAATATTCATTTAATTAATATATAACACTTAATTATATTACTCCACAACAATCACATAATTTATTTATTCAATTCAATAAACAAATCACATAATTTATTTATTTACTCAATAAATATTAAAATTTAATATATAAAATCTCAATCGTTACAATCACAAAGAAAATGCAGCTGAAGTGCAAGGGTCGATCGATAATGTGAGCCCATCATGACCCATCACATGAATGTCTATGACCGGCCGAGATATAGGCCAAGAGCGCTGAAAAGGAGGATGAAAGGGGATACGGTTTTCCCCTGTGATACATCTGACAGATCGTTCTCCCAAATAGAGCTCCCAACCACCCTCAGTTAGCAAGGGAATCCTACTGGTAGATAAGGCATACTTAAGTCCTGTCGGGAAACCCTCGTCAAATTCCTCTGCTAGGTGCTCTGGGGTGTAAGGAACCTAAGTCACGTCAGAAGCAGTTAACAGCTCTAACTGAAGGCGACAATGAGAAAAGCCCTCCATCATAGGGACCTCCACCAAGGTAGAATAGTTCCACCGACGTCCCCGTGGATAAGTTTCCAAGCCCAAAGTAGTGATGGGGCGAAGGCAGGGAAGTCTCTCATAAGCCCAGAATTGATAATTAAGAAACAAACTACATCAGTCAAGAAATTGACAACTCGAACTTAGGGAATTGGAAACAATTCAAGTTACTCACCAGTAAAAATGGGTAGAAGCCCAACCAAGCATAAGTCACGCCCTCGAAGCGCATTCGCATCTTGCGAAGGAAATACACAAAGGTAAAGGATCCCCAGTCGTAATCCCCTATGCGATCCACCTCGTGAAGAGAGCCGACTAAGGCAAAAATAATAGTAAAGGAGTTACGACAATTAAACAACTCCTGACGATGGTAAAAAACAGACACCGCAAGATACGATCTCGCTCCCTCAGATCAGCAAGGAAGGCTCTGACAAGGCCCCACTAGAAGCGTTAATGCTCCAAGGACCCAAACGAATAGCCCGACCCTTGATGGCCGAAATAGAAACTCCGAGGGAACGGACAACAGCGGGAGAAATGTCATCCACTAAAGGCACCCTGTCTCCGGAAAACTCACTAGTACAGAAATGACCTTTGGATACGGTGTTAAACCGTGACTATTTGCTTTTAGATACAGGTTTTCGTTTCACAAGTTGCGTGTCTACAGGCTTCGTGACCAATTCTAGTCACGATAATTCCATTGTGTCGTTTTTTTTCTTTAAACCTTATCTAATTTCACCCCGTGACTAAAATGATGATTGATAAAAAATATATGTAGGTATTGAATACGGTGGTAGTTATAACACCGTGACCAATATCTACGTTTATAATTATTTTGTCACGCAAATATTATAAAAATCGTATCTAAAATTTTTTTGTTGTAAGCCTACTGGTCACGGTTTTGAAGTTCAACTCGGGACCAATATGAATGTAAGGTTTTTTTCGTCACGTGAATTTTATAAAACCCTATCTAAATTACAAAAATGGTCACACCAATGAATTAAAATACGTGTCTAATGGTTGGTAACCAATTTTCAACCGAGACGAAACAAACATTGGTTTCGATTTTTCACCGTGTCTAAAAGGTTCCATTTTTTTAAAAAAGAATAATTTTTGTGGCACAATGGCAATCGCCAATAACAACCTAGAAATGAACATTAATCCAAAAGCAAACAATATATATAAGCCTGAAAACACCTTAACCCAAATCGACACATTAAACCATTCATACCATTAACTCATTCATTCATATTTATTAAACTATTTGTATATAACATCTTTAATCAAAAGTCAAAACTCATAATAAAATATACAAAGCAATACTATACAAATCTCCTAAGCAAGTTATGTACTCTGGATGTGGTGGAGGGTCCATCCCAGTGCAGTAGGTTCCCCAGCTATTCTCTTCAGCACCTAAGACAGTTTGGACATAAAATTTGTATGGCAATATAGATAAAAATGACGAAGGACATCGCGAAAAAAGCAATTATGGAATGATTTAAGTAATATCTCCTGTAATATGATTCCTAAAATGACATGCTAAAGCTAATTATAGTTGATATTTTTAAGTCAGAAGGATGGCTTTGGGCAAAAAAGAGCAACTCAAAAGTATTAGAGTTCAGTCCCAGTACTGAAAGACGTGAGAACTGAACATTTCTAATACTTGAAGTTACTAAAGGTAAAAACTTCCAAGTTCTTAAACTTACAGAAAATGTGTAAGCCAGTCTCATACCAGTCTCCATCATCATCTTTCCAAGAAGCCACATATTCAGAAAAAACCAATCTTTATGTCAGTCTAGCAATTAATTATATGAAGAAAAAAATTTGAGCATGCACGTAAATTTATAACACATAATTTTGCAGCTAAGTTTTTGACTCTAAACATGAACTGCAATAGGACAGAGTGAAACCTATCTAAACACTGACACAGTCTTACACTCATACAAGGGATGTAAATATATCAGTGAAATATATAACCTTAATATTTGGAATTGTTATTTGATTTGACCACCTAAAGATGATAAAAAAAATATTAAACATAAACCTCTCTCAAACAAAGACGCGGTCAATAATATAATCCCATTCCCTTATCAATTTAAGATTGATACCAATCTCAGTGTATGGGTTCCCACGTAATAAGATGAGGCAATTTTACAAATCAAATTCTGAGCAGGTTCCTCGAAAGACAACAAATTAAGGTCCAAAATATTCCAAAATAAGGAAATATCTAAAGGAAACAGCAAGGCCATCTCCCAAGACTTTGGGGAAATTTACATTTATCTTCAGGGGGAGGGGATGTCGTGATTCATCCAATTCAATTCGTCACATAAATCATAACCAACTCAAATTATGTTCGGAGAAAAGCTTTGAAAACAAGGTCGTCAAGTTATAAAACATTGTACAGCCAACCAATTTTATTCAAAGCAGACAAACATGTATATGGATTTGAGGTGGTGTAGGCGGAATTGCAAATGTATTAGAGCCATACAGTTACAAACATGTCCTCCTAATTGGAGATTATAAGTACCTACTTACAAGGATAAAATGAATATAAATCAATTACTCCATTTCTTATCGTGTACGCACGTATTCTAATACCAGTCGTATCAAGAAAAAAGACTTGTGATCCTAACCACCAATATGGTTAAACATGGATTTACATAAATTTACTTGGCTAATAACTAGGATTAGTAATATCGTTCCTAGAATAAACAAGCTTTTCTTCCTTTTATTATTTCTATGCATAATTAAATTCATCTTATGTAATTGCAAGAGCGAATTGAGTTGTTTATTACATGTGGTTCCAAAATCAATTAAATATCATAGAGCATTGGTAATAAGACGACCAAATTGTGTACTAATCATCCCTTTAAAGATCAGATGGGCGATAAATAAAGTAAATAATGTCAGTCGGAGCACAAATTACATTACCTTTCCAGAAGCATTTCGAACAGGTGAAATGTGAAGATAATTCCAAAATGAACTTTTATCTTTTCTGAAAACAGAGAAGCCAATAATTGAGCCCAAAGAAAAATATGTAGTTTCTTAAATACAAAAGTATACTTAATTATTCACCTGTAATTTAATATGCACACGGTGCATGGTTGTTCAGTTCGAATACTTTCCTTTATCTGCAGAAAAATTAGCACATATTAAATTATCAGCTGATCAAAATAATCTCCTGCAAGCTAATTCTCTCTTTTAATTTTGCTATCATGCGGCCAACTTCAAATGACCACCAATTATGGCTAGGCCAAGACCCAGAATGAGCTCTATCAAGTAATGCCACTTCAAAAACATAGGTAAAAAAATTAAAAGCTACAATTAGATATACAGTCACCTAGAACAGCGTTGAGTTATGTGTTCTACCCCCTTAAAAATCTACAGTTCCTCCCCAATACCTCATTTCTAGCATAACCTATTGGAGAAAGAAAAATATATCTCACATAGAAGAAATTAAATGTTGACCAATTAATCAACTTATTGACAATGGAGAACCTGTCAATTTTATGAACGCGTCACTTGCATAAACAATGGGCATGTCTGCTAAGTGTGGATCAGTCCTGTGAGGCAATAAATATTTTACAATATTCAGAAAACATTTACATCAACAAACTATAAAGCAGAATTATATCATCTGCAAAACAAGAATCTTGGGAATTTGGCCCAACTCACAATACAAAGCTTTGTTTGATTCTACCAAGAGATATATTTAAGGATGCATTAAGAGGATTCATCATAGATGTGCTGCATTTCTTTGCACACACTAATCTGCCGGTTAATTCGCTATAGTGGGTCAGCATAGAAAATCTGTTGTGCATAGCAGTGACAGCCTTTCGCTTCTCTATCTCACCTGCCTTGCAATGCTCATCAACTTCTAGTTCTGAAAGATATAAGATTCAGGATATAAGAACCTTAGTGAAACCTAACATCTCTTATGAAAAAGAAACTAGAAAACATTAAGTATCAGACTAAGTAGAGCAAAAAATTTAAGGCAAACCCAATTTGGTTCTGCATAAAGACACCACTGTCAGACACATGAGAAATAGTGCGGATCACAGTAGTACAATTTTTACATAAGTTTTTTTCCTAAAAAAGAAAGATATAAATAAGACTACTTGAATATGGAAACAACTAGTTTTCTTATTCGTTAGGGCCAATATTGTAACACCCAGAGAAATGCATTATTACAAAACTTCAAAGCATGAAGACAAGCAGAACTCAGGACCAACAGATACTAATCTACCAGATAAGGGAGTTCGTCCCAAACCAAGTAGAGGGTCTATGGTTGTCTAAATTCAGCAATGTGATCTCAATCACTAAAATTACTTTGAATAAAATATGTACCTTGGACCAGGCATAGAAATGCAAGGAAGTCAGCTTCCCAAAATTTGGTTGGTCCATATGTATGTTAAGGCTCTGACTCTGATCAATGTAGCATCCGCGATCAACAGCCATATCAACCAATGTCTTTTGCTTGATCTCCTAAACAGTCCTGATTGCACAATTTTCTGTCAGTAAGGAGCTAAAGATTAATTACTAAACCCAGCCTTATTAATTACTAAACCCAGTTGATAAAAAATTACAGCAATGATAATCACTTTTATAGAAGAAACTAATATCAATCAAAAGTTTGAGTGACCTGAACCGCGGACTTCTCTAAAAATAAAAGCTTTATCTAGTTTCAAAATATATGAAGAGAGATTCCTAAATATCCACTTGAAAAAAAGAGAGAAATAGATAGGATAAAAACCCAGCTTAAGGAAGGACCGCTAACGAAAAAGAAAATAGATGCACTAATGTCTAACGCATAACGACTTTCTTTGACAGAGGAAGTTCCGCTGGCCTGAATAGAAATAGCACTTAGTAATAATGCAGGCAGTCCTTTGTAAAGGTTGGAGCTTTGAAGTCTGCCTTATTTCTAGAGAAAGGTGAAAGGACATTTTCAACTTGCTCACCAAAAATTGCCAGCAAAATAAACTCATATAGTCATATGGTTCTTTCTATTCTTATTTCTTTGTTATTTATGGTCTGGCCTTATCTAACCACAGCCAAACTAACAAAGAGAAGCGGAAAGATCGGAAAGAAAATATTAATAAATAAGTCCAGTTGAAATCAAGTTCTTGGAAGAGATTAGCCCTCCTTTGTGCAGTTCTCGTGTAAATACGTAGGATCTTCTTAGATCCGTGTTTGCTTACTGCTTTAATATATATATATACTAGCGATAACCCGTGCCTAAAGGCACGGCGCAACGAAAAATTAGATTAAAATTCGAAAAATATTACATTATTTAAAGACACATACCACCACAACAATTAATGCATACTCAATCATCAATACATATCCAACCACCAAAACATCGAGCTAGTCGGTACTAATTTTAAGAAATTTTGACAAAGTTTACTTTAAAAATAGATATCCAAAAAATTCTAAACCTATCTACAAAACATACAATCATCAATACATATTCAAATCACCAAAAAAACCATCATTCCATACCCAAAAATCATCATAACCATGTATAATTAGTTAACTTTACAAAAGACAGAACACAAAAAATACAAATGTGCAGAAAATAGAGAAACAACATGTTGCATAAGACCCATTACTTTACAGCTTACACCAAGTATTCTTTACAGCTTACACTAAGTATCCTTCAATGTGTACCTGAAAATATTTGAAATATAAAAATTATCGAAATATGTTAGTCAAAATAAAACAACTGTAAATCCGAAACATAAAAACTCTTACTTTACTCTGAATTATCTAAAAAACAAATGAGCACACACATTTGTATGTAGTGGGAGGAATGATTTAGATTAATATAAGTAAGAATTTAGAGAGATTGTAACAAATTATCAATTTGTTTAAGAAAAGATATGGATGAATGTAGACTTACAATCAAATAAAGTATTCTTAGTACCATTTCAACAAACGGTTCATTTGCTTAATGATTTAACTCATAAATCTGTATTGGTGGCAGTATAATGGTGCATGAGTTTGATTTGCGAGTGTTTGATTGGTTACAAATATGTGTGTGTGTTTTTGCATGTATTGTGTGTGTTGTGTGTCTGCATAAGAAGTAGAGAAATATAGTCTTAGTTAGAGAGACTTTCACACCTAGATAATTGTTTGGCCAGTGATGGGTTAGTCATCGTCAAAGGTGGATAGGACGGTATTGGATTGCATATCATTTAACTCTCTTAAATGTCTTCTTCATCCCTTCAAACCTTCTCTTCATCACTATCCTTAATGTCCTCGTATCAATATGAACGCACTTTGCCCAATGAGAAGAATGCACAACCACCTAAATTATTCACATAAATAATATATATAACACTATTTATATTATAGGAATAGTAAAGTTATTTTGATACGGTGACATAAAAAGTAGATTTACCTGATTATGTCGGTCCCATCCAAAAAGTTCCATTGTATATACTTTATCGTTCTTGTTGACCAATTCACTCCAATCCTACAAAGAATGAACCTCATTGTAAAATTAAAAGTTGAAATGTTACAGATACCACCGAAGAACAATGTCAACGTCTATCACTAAAAGGTCCTCTTCTATCCATGTTAACAAGTTTGTCTTCATCTATTTTAGCAAAGGTCTTGATATAGCAACTCTTTTTATTAAAAGAATCACTTTTATCCTGAATCAATTTAAATCACTTTTATCCTGAATCACTTTAAATCATTTTGAATCACTTTAAATCACTTATTGTCTGTTCAAAGTAAAGTTTAATTCATAAAAGTAAAGTTTGAAATTTAAAATCACCTTATAGTGACCAAACGCACTAAACATTACTGTAGCAAATACTATAAACACTATAACTAAACATATCCTAAAACGCTTCCTTAACTGCAGTGTAGTTTATGGATACAAAATCTAGTGAGGCCAATTGGAAATAAGCCAATCATTTCCCCTTCAAGATCTAATTTTGTTTAGTGAAATGTTTTTTGCTTTGATGCCTCTTTTTCTTTTATCGAAATTCTCGAGTAGGATTGAAAGGTGTGCATATAGACCAACACAACTCAAAGTTCTTTAAACTAAATTAATATAAATATTAAAACTTCATTTTAATTTTTTGGGTGAACCACGTAAATCTTGTGTCTTGCCATCGATTGTTTTCTTTTAATTTTTTCTTTGCTATTGTTTTTCGCTGTGTTGTTATTCTCTAACACGTTTCTCTATTAGTTTTTGAAAAAAAAACTTTGCAAAATTTTACCATAACCAAAAATATTGGCGCCAATAATAATAGCAGAGTATAATCTAGAATTAGCAATTCATGACAAATTCGTCATTTAAGCTAAATCCCCTGTAATCATTCCACTACAAAATGAAATTTCATCCAATTACTTATCATAAAATATGTTAAACTGTGAGAGTTAGATAGTTGTCTTATGTAGACGTTGCAATCAAATAGACCATAGACTCAACTCTCAAGAGTTTTCTGTGTATCATAAAGGTCAGCAAAATAGCAGAGTTATTTCAGATTTTTCAGAATGCTAGAACTATCAAACTATGAAAAACATCCATTTTACTACTTTAGACTTTATGATGCTCAGTTCAATCAATCTAAGAAAAAAAGGTCTCAAGAAAGGCAATAAAAAAGGCAGGTAAAATAAATAATAAATGGTTCGTGAAAACAAGGTACAAAGCACAAATTTCTCAGATTCAACTTTATTAGAGGAGACTATTCAAAAGATTATGTCTGGTATTGGCGGCATTGCCTCCATCTCTTTCATTATTAAATTTTGCAAACTTAATCTTGTTTCACCCCTAAATCATGTTTTTGCCTAATTTTATTTTTTTTGGTTATATTGCTTCAATCTGATCCGATTTTATTGTCTACTTTTCTCTACAGGAGTCTAAATCAGTTTTGATGATTTGTCTACTGATGAAAAGAACATATTTCAAAGAGTAGTGGATTCTGGAGAGCTAAGCAGTTTGATTGAGCCATGGGAACCTTAACCTTGGTTGCTGAAGCCTTCCCCTAGAACAATATATATCTCTGAGCCAAGAAGGAATCCAACTTGTTCAACCACTTGTGAAACATGAAATGACATCAGTGCAAAAGAATATGTTATAGGGACTGGCAATATGATCAGTCATGCATACCTTGAGTATGTATATCTTCTGTTTTGGGTCAAGGTAGGCATCCAGGAACCATCTCTGAAGCTCTGTTTCACTGTTTGGAGGAAACATGCATGCTCTCCAGCTTTCAGACATATTGGTGGCTTGCACTTTGGATTGGGAACCTACTTTCCCTTGGGGGAAACGCTTTTAATTTTCCTGCTTTTTGATATCTAGAGGCTGGTTCAGGCTGCAAAGAGGGAGTTGAAGAATTACTTCTATATATGTATGTATCCTCAAGGCTCAAACAAACATGGCCTATTGGCCTGAAGGCACTGTATAATTCACAAAAAAATAAAAATAAATTATGAACACAAAAAATTGAAAAGTAAGTTATTTTGCGGCAACATGTGATGTCTAGTTTCCTCAAGTCTTTGTGTGTTGTCACAAGGGATGATAGACCTTCATCAGTCATTCCCATGCATTTACTTAAACTTAGCTCCCTCAATGAAATACACCAATTTCCAATGGCTTTCAGTCTAGAACATGTAACCTGGTAACCATCTAATTTGATTGATTGCAACATGGAAAGGTTTTGCAAACTCTTCGCAAGAGCAAGAGTCACCTGAACCACCATAAACTGAAATCTATATGCAAAAAGAAAATCATTCACTACTGGAAGGCATAAGAGTTGAGAGACTTACAGGAGAGCCATATGCTAAGGTAAGTTGTCGTAGAGATCCAACTTAATCAGTGAGAGAAGACAAACCCACATGACTTACATTCTCACAACTCGACATATTGAGGGTCTGTTTAGAAAAGATAGGTTCATTAGCAATCCAGCAAACAGTAGATGAAGCAGATTGAACGAATCAATAAGTTTGACAATTGCTAGGATGGTTCCCTGATCTATCTCTTACGAAATAAAGAAACACGTGACTAGTAAGATAATTTAAATTCTGTTACAATTTTTACATATACAACAGTACAACAAACTTCATATTTCATAAATCCATTTACTTCATATTATTTCTGATATCGCACCTCTAATATGCAAATAAAAAAGAGAGCACGATAAAAAAGACTTCATATTTCATAAATCCATTTACTTTTACAAATATGGTTACCTGTAACGTCTTGAACCCATGTTTAAGGGCTGCAAGGCTATCATCATCAATACCAATGCATCCTTCTAGAACCAAATGCTCCAGATTTTATAGTTTTAAGATTTGTGGTAAGCATTTCTTTGTGATCTGCCCAGGAAGAAAACAAAGAGAAACAATGACTACAAGAATCTCCAAAAGATATATAACAGAAGAGAGTAAGAGAAGGACAAAGTAGTTGGTTAATGTAAAGATGCAACTTGCTTCCATGAACTTCGTTTAGCTAAGTAAATCTATCAAGATCACATAAGGTAAGAAATTTACCACGTGAATTTATATACCACTTGTTTACTTAAATTTTGTCATTACAACTCAGTATTTTGACAGATATCTGGGACTTGCACTGCTATTTCTTAACAAACACATGCTACTAAGAGGAGAATTATCTCCTAGTGACATAAAATCTAGACGCATCATGTACATATAACAACCATCTTGAAATTAGATTAGATTAATACCAGTGCATGATGTACATATAACATAAAGGCACGGCGTAATGAAAAATATTACATTATCTAAAGACATATACCACCACAACAATTAATACATACTTCAATCATCAACACATATCCAACCACCAAAACATCAACCTAGTCGGTACTAATTTCAAGAAAATTCGGCGAAGTTTCCTTTAAAAATAAATATCCAGAAAATTCTGAACCTGTCTACAAAACATACAATCATCAATACATATCCAAACCACCAAAAAAACCATCATTCCATACCCAAAAATCATCATAACCATGTATAATTAGTTAACTTTACAAAAGACGGAAACATCCATAGTGATTAAAGGAAAAAACTTGTAAGATGGCACGACACTCCGACCAGAATCAAATTTAGTAATGCATAGAGTGATTAAAGGAAACACCACAATTTCAGCAGACCCTATTCACAATACCATATAAGGCTTACGTACTCCCTTATTAAAAACTCATCCGTCCAAAAATGAAAGTCTTAGTTGACTTTTTTAACTTTCTTTTATACTTACCAAGATTTGCCTATAACACACTTTGAGACATAATTTATTTTATTTTTTGAACTCAAATTTTGTTATTGGGAAAAATATTACAGAAAATACTCAATAATTTAAAAAAGTCTGTTTATGAGCCTTTTCGGGTAAGGAATCAAAATAAATTTAAAATTTAAAAAAGTCTAAGAAAGGAAATGAAAGGAATATAACCTTCTCAAAATTTTTTTTGTGAATTTGGTAAGAAAAAGATAGACAATAAGGGATGTGTATGTCAAAATTTGTCAATGTTTTATTAATAAGGGAACAAAGGAAAGTTTCACCAAGTCAATTTTCTTTTCCTTGCAAATCTTACCATTTTGGTTAGGAAAATTATTAAGGAGAGTTGGACCAAATTTTCTTGTTTCCTTTACCTTTCTCAACTTAAAAATATTACCAACATGAGAATTCATTTCCTAAGTTTTAAAAACTCAAAACCAAGGTGTAAGGAAAAGGGTAAAAAAGGACAAACGGGACTATCACAATATTAGTAATTTTGGATTCCCTTCTGCCAAAATATTGTTACTATCAATGGTGACTATAAAATTGTCAACAGTGCAGTTTAGTTTCTTCTGCTCACCCTGAAGCAATTTTCATAGACTCTTTCTCAATTTATCAACATTTTAGCTACTTTTGTTTCCTTGTTACAATTTTCATTTATTATATTCATGTTTTGATAGGTAAGTTTTGTAAGACCCCAACTTTTATGAATAAAAATTTAATTTTCTTTATATATTATTTCAAAATAGTAAGGTGTTGATTTGATAAATATGAAAGTTATGGGTGAAATGTGCAAATATTTTTAAAATGAGCAAGTGGTTATAAAATATTCTTGTTGTCGGGGAATATTCGTTTGGTCGTGGAATATTCTTGTTGTCGGGGAATATTCGTACGACGGCGCAGCTATTTGTGGGCCCCCACAACGCAATAACAGTCGGATATAGAAAGCGACAGAAATAACTTTTTTACAGAATAACGGCGTGGTTGTTACCGTTAGTACTGTTGAAATACCCGGTGGTTAAAATACAGTGATACACGGTGTTGCATAGTAGCACACGGTATTACACAGTATTTCGAATTATTGAGTCTTACGTGAGAAGCCATTACTCAATTATTGTTACAGTAATTACTGTTCAATATTTTATATTATTGACTCAATAATTGCTACGTTGATATTTTATATTATTGACTCAATAATTGCTGCATTGATATTTTATTGACTCAATAATTGCTATGTTGCTATTTTTTTATGATTGATTCAATAATGGCTACAGTTGATATTTTGTAGTATTGATTCAATAATTGTCGTTGCACAGTATTTCACGTTATCAACTCAATAGTTCATATTATTTCAATAATATTATTAGATAGCATTATTGACAATGTCTAAGGAAGTTCTGTCTAGGAGGGGTTATTTAATTGCGCGCAAGTAAGGAGAAGTCCTTATCGGAAGGCCCCCTCTGTCCTGGGAACGACCTGGTTGTTAATATTGTAGTTCTATAATATTATTTGTGAATAATTAATTATTGATTTATATGATAAGGAAATATTTATTTTGTGGATATTAAAGAAGGAATTGGCGCTGATGAGTTTTTATCAATATTTTGGTGTGAGAAATCATCTGTTTTTGGATTTCGGATAATTTATGTTTGGAATTTGGAAAAACTTTCTTCTGCAAAGTTGTAGAGAATTAAATTTCCTATAGAAGGACATAGAATTTGTATTTTTCTGACAAAGGGGCTATTTGTTATGAATTATTGAAGTTTCGGAAAATATATATATTTTATATGGGCGGGCCCCACTTTTGGTGGAAAATTTTTTAGCCGCCAGGCGGCGGAAATGTTGAAAAAAATATATTATTTTATTCATTTAGTCTCCTTTGGCATCCTAAGCTTTTCCTATAAATAGGGTGCTTAGGTTAGAATTGAAAATCACACCAGAATCATCAGTTTTCTCTCTCTATAATATCGAGCGTATTTTTGTGAGTATTTCTATACTTTGAGTATTAGTATTCAGTGCAAGTTTCCTTCGGTATTATATCCGATATTCCAGTCAGAGGTACTATCTTTTTGAGGTAAGGGATGTTATTTCTTTCGTAAATGATGTTATTCTTCTCAATATCATTATACAAAAATATTGTCATGGATTTTATGTTGAAATTCTTACTTTTTCCGTCGGGGTTACTATTCACGTATACGGCACTATTCACGTATACGGCACTATTCACGGAAAAAATTAAATTTTCTTCTATTTGTCCAAATTGCTTGTTAAGGTTACTATCTTTGATTGTATCCAAGTTTTGAGCTCTATTCTTGAATTTTGCTCCATAATTGATTATTACGAGGTATTTTTGAATTGGATATACTAAAATACGAATCCTTAGTCTTTGTCTTTTATCTCACTGGATTCGTTTTTTTTAAATGTTTTTCATCATTCTCAGTCCTAAAAGGTGATGTAACTGAATATCTTTGGCCTGTAGAGCAAAGATGAATGATTACTTGATGAATATCTTTGGCCTGTAGAGCAAAGATGAATGATTACCTGATGAATATCTTTGGCCTGTAGTGCAAAGATGACAGGTGTTGAGATGAACATGACCACTGATGATACAAATGAATATCTTTGGCCTGTAGTGCAAAGATGAATATTTGATTCGAGATGTCTATTGATTGATGTTACAGGGATAAAATATTGATGATGGACTTTTAAATCATAGAAGATAGTAGACTTTATTCTCTGCTTAATTCTTCTAATGAACTGTTATTTCCGCTGCGAATATTGATCTAAAGTTGGTTGTCCATTATATTTTATCTGATTTGTTGAAGACTAACGATAATTTATTTTTCATTATCTTAGTCATAATATTCTTTACTGAGCTAGTTGAGCTCACCTTTTTCATCTGTTGTCCTCTTCAGGAAATGAGAATGTTGCGGGAACTAGTCGGGGGACAGAGTGATGGTCCGAGTTAGAGCAGTAGTAGTCCTCACTATTTCTGATAAATAGTGTGATAATAATTATAATGAGGACTTAGTTTGAATCTTAATATTTTCTACATATTTGTATTGAGACTCACAGTTGTGTGGTCGTATTTTGCACGACCGTATGATATAAAGTTTTTATTTGAATTCTGTACCATGTATTTGGCGACTCAGAATGGGTTGGGTTGAATGGACCTATTCTGGGGGCGTCACAAGTTTGCCCCCAAGTGCAGCGATAGTTTTTATTATTAATTATTTTACTATGATCAGGCTCTGTTGACATTTAAAACTCTTAAGGGAAATGTGTATATCTAGAGCAATTAAAGCAGCTCTACACATACATTTAATACTCCATCTTTAAACAGCGCAAAAGAGAAGTCTGATCTTTGATTGACCATTTGAAACTTTAATGATCCTTTTCCAGTATCTATGTACTTGGGACTGCTGTAATTTGCATATTGGTATTGCAAAAAAATGGTGATTAATAACAAAAATACAGCCTCTTCACCCACTATAGCATAAAGCAAGCTTAGGAGTCCCAAAAAATTTCAAAGCAGTGCAGAAGCACAAACGTGCAGTACATAATAGCGGAAGATAATCTCTCGGATTTTCAGGGAGGCATGTGGAAGAACTAAAAGTAGTGAAATACAAAATCTATGTAGCTCCATCAAAGTATTTATAAACAACATAGTATAATATTAAAGGAGAAAATATCTATTTGAAATTCCAGCCATCACTATACCTCGAAGAAGTAAAGAGTATACAAATGTGACTACTTTACCTAAAGTTTGCAGGAGAAAATACTCCAATCCAATCATCAATCGAAGGGTTTGGACTGCTAAATTCAAGAGTAACCCATTCTGAATTTTGCCCCTAGAACATAAAAGAATTCATGCATCAATCCAAATAATACTACCATATTTTCTAATGACTGTCAGTCATGCCAACCTTGCCCGATTGTGTGCCTAAGCCAAGATGGCCTATAGTGGAATCAACCCAACAAAGATTTGACCATTCCTCAATTAAAAGCCTTACAGAATTTTGGATCCGGCTATGGTGAACTTGAAATGTTTTTTGATTGAAAATATTACATCAACATTTTCTATAAATAATAATGGATCAAAAAACTATATACACTTATAATGGTGAAGTTGATTTCCATTATGTAAGTAAAATATGTTAACCGTAAATTCATGTATAACGAATGACAGGACAACCATTTTCTACATGTTTACTGAATTGCCAAAAGCAAGACACGGTGACATGCTACTAAAACTAACCTTCAATCCAAGAACTGAAGGAGAGGCTTTAACAAAAGCAATCTCACTAACAGCTAATACTGCCTTGAGAATTGCAATTCTTGAAAGAGGTTGATCTCCATGTGATGTCACCCCTTCTAGGCTGCTCGCAATGGCCCCCAAAATTGCCAGCAAAGTGAACTCAAGACCATGCATCCTACCAAGATCTGAAATCAATCAGATAGAAATACCTCAAGAAGAATTCTCCATAAAAATTAAAAATATCCATAGGAATCACATAGACAACTTTATCGAGGGGAAGTGTATGGTATAAAAAAAGTTGATTTGTATTGCCATTACAAGGAGTTAAAGCAGTAACCCAAATACCTGGCTGCTTACTTGAAGACTGAAATTTTCTTTTTCTTTATTTTTTCTCCCTGGCTTTGAAGCTAAACTAAGTTAAGGCTCAGAAATGTAGATGAACAGGTAGCATAAATATAATCCGGAGCAAATTGGAAATCCGAGTGAAAACCGCTAACAATTTGATATAGTAAAAAAACCAGAGAGAGGGGCTGACCTGTTTGGAAAACTGGATTGAAAGAGGGAAAGAAGCCCGATTTATACTCTATTTTATTTATTTACTACTACTACTACTACTCGGTATGTATAGTGGAATACAAAAATACTAAATAAATCTCTGTAATCAATCGACAACAATGAAATTCTGGACTTAATTGTTGTCAAGTAATAGACTTAATTGTTTTCCGGCAGAACATATTTGTCCACGGATATTACAAGTGCAATCTAAGCTTAAAAAATTACTCCGACATCACTAAGCAAACTTTGTTTTCATCTTCTTTTGATGAGGAAAATTTGTGCAGCTAATATCCTAAATCCCAGAAGTAATAATATAATGTTTTTGAGAACTTCAACTGTTAAGAAGTTGGGAGTATAGGAGTGCAGGCGAAGAAGAATTTACATATTTCTCTTATAGATTATACATACAATTTTCAGCTCCACAAATTTCTCTTATAAAACACATTTGGTCTTGCTGCATCAATTTATAGATTATACATACAAAGTAAAGTTCGCAAACACCAATATCATTTACCGAAAGTTCAGATAGTCAATTGATTTACCAAGACAATTTTATCTTATTATTTTTATTACAGACGAAATTTTATTAAAGGAATACATAAACTATAAGACAATGAGTGGACAAAAAAACCACCCTCACCAAACAAAGACACAAATACGCACTTCAAAAAGTGTATAAATCAAGTATGTTCCGGGAATATTTATTTCAACAGTAAATTAAGATGGCTCAAGTTAGGATACGTTGTTTTAACATGTTCAAGGACTAAATGTTACTCTTGGGCTCAATGTGACTTTAAAATTTAAGGTTACTATCAATAGTACTCTTGGGACAGTAAATTTGAGACTTGATTCGGGCTCAAGTGGTTACTATCAATATGTTCAAAATATTATTTAATAACGCCACCGCCTTCTCATCTCCGGCAGCTATAAGTACGACAGTTCGTAATATTGGACTTGCGGACTGTTTTCCATTCCCAAGCGTCTAAGAGAGAATCTAATCAGGTACTTTTCAGTTTTTAGTCTCTCTCAAAATGACAATATTAGGTGCTGCCAATTAGTTTTGAAATTAGGGTATTGGAAATTCGAATTAGAAACATCCTAGTTTGAGGGTTTTGATTGATATAAATTTTGATATTTTGGGTAGGGAAAATGTTAATCAAAAATCCTAATTTCAAGATTACTAAAGGAGTAGACTAAAGGTACGTCATACATTAAAACTAACAAATGAAGAGCATTTCAAATCAAAAATCTGACAAAACAATTTTTCTACCAAGAAAGAAGTTTGCTGATTACTTGGAACGTAACAAAAGTCATGAACCAATTACCTAACGTAAGTTGCAAAACATTAAAAAAGGTAGTAATATTTACACCGAGGCCAACAACACCTCCGGATATATAATATTTGTCGTGGTAGATGATCCATTAGGAGGGAGAAGGACACTGATGCGATCAGCCGACGTGCATCTAGACATGGCCACATATAGGTGACCGTGGCTGAATACAGGCAAGCGCAGATCTACACCAACAAACTTGACTGACTGGCCTTGCGACTTATTGATGGTCACAGCATATGTTAAGCGTACTGGGAATTGGCGTCTAGTCATTTGAAATGGTAAATCTTTGGACGACAGTGATAATGATATCCGCGGGATGAAACACAGATTCGAAGATTTGTCACCAGTTAGAATTCTAGCCTCAATAACCCGTGATGCGCACTTGATAACCATTAGTCTGGTCTCGTTACAGAGTCCATCTTTCGGGGCTATATTCCTCAACAATATGATGGGGCACCCGACCTTTAGCTCCAACTTGAAAGGCGGTAAACCTGGCGGGTTTAGAGAATTTAGAAACTCACTTGGATATTGATTAGTGGTAGAACGACAGAGTTCGTCCCCATCTGACACCTTGTCAGCTGCCAAGTAGGTATACGTCTCGCCAGGATAAATTTGTAGAGCAGCATCATTGATGGCACAGACATCATCATTCCGAGCGGAAAGAATTGTGCGCTCAGTTAAGTAGGATGGGGTTTCCGCACTGAGCACATCTAGTTGTGGATAAACTCTGGAAATTAGTTCATGCAGAGTTCGACACCTGTGTATCGTTAGAGGAAGTTCCACAGTATCTTGCGTACTGCTCCCAATCTAAGTATGATGTGAAACATATCAGTACATATAAATGAATAATTAAATGAATAATGTATAATATAAATCACCTCTTCCAAGAAGGATGCGTGAGAAGAATTTGCAGGATGATTGCTATTTAGACGCATGTTTATGCTCAAAGTCAATACGCACACACTCGCCCACATTGCAGAACGTCTTAAATATGCACCAAACAATTTGTTCTCGCCAACCCTTAGGTATCACCGGTAGTATTTAGACGAAAATCCCCGCCAAGCACAATCGTGATACCACCGAATGGTCGGTTATCATCACGGACGTCACGAAGTGTGCGATCAACTGCCTCAACACCATGTCGATGCTGCATGGGAACTTCGTCCCATATTATCAAGTGAGCCTCCCTAAATAATTCCCCATGCGGTGACTGTTTGCTGAAACCACATACCGAGCTTTCTATGATATCGAATGGAATGCAAAATGTAGAATGAGCTGTCCGACCGCCTAACAACAACAACGATGCAATTCCTGATGAAGCAACTATAACGACGATATGACCCTCGCTGCGCATTTTAGTGGTGATGGTGTTGTACAAAAAGGTTTTCCCAGTTCCTGTACCTCCACTGAGGAAAAACATTTTGCCCTGATTTTTAGCAACGGAGATAGTGATAGCATCATAAGCCGTACGTTGAGCATTATTTAAAACATCAATATTCAAAAGGTCATTCAGTTGATTAGCTTCATTTCGTAGTTGCATATGTTCGATCAATAATCTATTACCTGAAACAGAACTCCAATTTTGAACGGGGTGTGGCATAGGTGGGAAGTCATCCAATTTTTTGCCAGAGTCATGTAGCAACTGATCAATCAAATATAAACCGTAATCTTCGATTTGAGGTTGCGTTGGATCGCATATACCAAAAGTCGTTGGTAGCTTGTGACGAAGATCATCACATATATGGACGGAGAATTGATTCCACAGAGTGCATGGCTGTATTGGGGAGCATTCTACCAGAATGATGCAGAATAGTCTCCGTAACTGGTATCCCGTATTCATGGTTGAAGCCTCCTGGAGGCATTGTACCCACTCTGCATCATCTTCCAGGAGCCCCATAGCTACACACGCTGATTTAAAACTATCATGAAACACACCATTGATCGTGCGTAGACCATCAAAAGAATGCGGTCCTCTAACAACTGTTAATAGCAATCGAAGGTAAAACCGCTCCCCAGAATTGGGCGTAGCAAAGTATAATCTGCCAATTGCAAACCCACTCTGCCTCGGAGTCCAAATCTTCCGACCTTTGTTCCAAACAAATTGTTGGGGAAATTCTTGGTATGTGTAGGCACGTGCAACATCATTTGAAGAACAACAGTCAAAGAATCCAGTCAGAGTTGTGATTTGACTCCTAGACCCAAGTCTAATTATTTCAAGTGTTTTAGCAGGATCGTAAACAACTTGATGCATCCCAGGTAAATGTAGATCTAGCCGTACAACCGAAGGAATTTCTTCATGGAGAGGATAACCAAAGAGTCGCCATGCAGCCTCTGTCGGTCCAATATACCTTGCATCAAGGTATTGTTTTATCTCATTGTTTCCATCTGGTCCCTCTAAAACCATAGTTGTGCGGTCATGACCTTTGTAAATGTACTTGTGGATATATTTGACGCACCTCATTCCTGCACAGACCTCCACATTTATATAACAGTTGAACTTTCTTGATAGGTGTGGATTGTAAGGTACGACGTCTCGATTATCAAATGTATGCCCTCTGGTGGTGTAAGATTGACCATTACGGCGACGGCGGTAAACAGGGTACCCATGTTCATCCATAGTAGTCGAATCTGCAAAGGCTTTTGGATAATGGAATCGACATGCACCGTTCACCATGCAAGTTGAATATGGGTTTCGAGAACCACAAGGACCATGAACCATACAACTCTTGATTGTTTTGTACAGAGTTGGATCTGGGAATTCAGCACTAACTAACCGATCCACTTGTGCAGTTGTCTGAATCTTGTCAGGGCCATGAAGGAAGAATAAAGCATGCATATGTGGTAACCCTCATTTTTGGAACTCAATGATGAAAACATGAGCAACTTTTCGACCAAAAATTTGTTCATTTTTTACCTCATGCATCAGGGCATGCCGTTTTAACTCAAATACACGGGCAACTATGTCTGGACGATCTAAAGAGGTTTGATGTTCTAGTAAGGCAGCTGTTATTTCGGGCCATTTTGGGTTGGCGGTCATGGTGAGAAAGATGTCAGGGTGTTGATGGTACCTTGTAATGGCCATAGAGTCATGAAAAATCTGGCTCATGTTACGTGCACACCCAGTAAAGGACGATGGCAGAACAAAGCGTTGTCCGATCTGATCGGGGCCCAACTCATCAACACTGCCGTCACATAAATTTGCATAAATCTCACGACGCAACTTATCCTGATTGAGTCTGATGTAAGACAACTTGTTTTGCTCCGTTGATGCCCAAGCATCTACTATAAACTCTTGAAATAACTTTCCTCCTCTAAGAATGGTCGAATACTCGGTGGGACGTGGAAACATACGATAACTGTAAAATTGCATCTGTGTCATCCTTCTTACTGAAAAATCATTTTGTTCGGAGTTCCACTGTCGTAGACCAGGTTCCCAACCAAGCTCACCAGTAGGGAATAGAAGTACATAGTGTAATGGTAAATATGCTGGATGACACTCATTGATCTGGCTCAGGGCTCTATTATCTCCTTTTAGGTGCAAAACAATATCCCGCATACCACTACTCTCACTACCATCACCAGGCAAAATCACAGCTATTTCATCTGTGGTTGGAAGATTGTACCGATGCCTATTAGTTGATGAGGTGTAATGAAGGTGAGCACGTAAATCATGATCTGAAGATTCTGACTCAGTTAGTATTTCATGGGCACGTTTGTACTTTGAAGCAAAATGATTCACTGACAACAAACAATTCTGTATAGTGTTGAGGACATCTCGACACAAGTTATTATTTCGCGCACACCGAATATCCAATACAATGGCTGGGTCATATATGTACAACTGACAGTAGATGGGTGCGTGACCATCCGGGGGTAACAATGACCCGGTACGGTGACGTAATTCTCCATAGATAGTGAATGATGTTGGCCCTCTTGAGTTGAGTAATCTGTCGTCAAGCTTAGCACCCAAGCTCGTGAAAGCATTAGCTGCATTGTACTCCCTAATATGCCGACGAAATGATTTTGCTTGACCATCATGGCCATCGAACAATGCACGAATAGGAGGTGGGGGTGCAATGAGTTCCGGTAACTTAATTTTACCTTGTAGACAACATGTTCGAATCTTGGATTGGACAATCCTGTGCGAGATAATCGTTCATCCCGCCAATGTAAGGCTAAATAATAAGGACACTGAATATTCATCGGCCCGAGAAAATGACGCTCATTATTGACAGGAACAATAACATTCATTTCGTCATCACTAAACATACTGTCAACACCGCTAAAGGGTTCTGGTGGGAATCTACAAATAAAAATTGTATGTACACAAATATGAGAAGTAAGAAAATAGTAGGCAACTAATAAACTATGTAGAATATACATACACTGCTAGATTTGCCAGAACAGGAGACGACGTCATGAGGACATTGTCGTCAGTTTGATGAGAATGTGGTGCTACACCAGGGACAGCTTCATAGTGAGCAAAGTCCGTCTCTAAATTTCGAGGCGAGGGTAAAAGTCGCACCAGAACAGGTGAGAATAGAGCAAAGTCAGTTGGAATAAAAACTGGGTCGGACATAATTGTAGGTGTTAGATAACATTCCAAATTATTTGTCCGCGACCTTTTTTGTGGAAGGTGTGCTATAGTGGCTCGGTGCAATGGAGTTAGGTCTTGCAAATCATGACATAAGGATTGTGGGGGAGTGTAAATCACTGGTATTTTCCTATGCAACTATCCAACAGGGGAAAGACAATACATTACAACTCTATTTTTCTTAAGAGCAAAAGAAATACGTATCAATTCGAAGACATTAATCAAAAAACTTACCAAAGAGGTAGACATATTTTTTTTCCATTTGTCCTACAATTAGTGGGCGTGACATACTTTCGACGTTAAAGGTGCAGTATGATTGCTAATAATTTGTGTTTCCTGCACAAGTACGCATTCATTATGGCGTTGCAGATAGTTAGTTTTATGTATTTTAATCCAAATACAAACAACGACAATAGTAAATGTACCTCGACATTGCACAACTGAGTAGGCGAATGTTCAGCCAATATTGTACGAAGAGATGGTTGGGAATGCGAGGGGACTGCAATAACCATGTTAGCAAGTGGAGCATGGTTGGAGAATTGGGAGAGGGACTTGGGTGGTGTCAATACTGGAAAGTCTTTGGGTAGAGGTTGAGTGTAATTCCCAAAACACTCTCTTTCCCGACGTGCGCGTTGTGCCATCTTACGCCGCGAGCACGTACTACTATCATTGTGATTTCGTTCACGTCTGGCGCTTTGGGCCTTAATTTTAGAGGAAACGAAATTTGATGCGGGAGCCTAAGATAGGAAGTGATGTGTGAAATAAGTTAAATAATTAGCGAACTAATATAATTTCAAATCCTTAAATTTTTATTGCATTAATCTACTGCAAGTAAACACAACGTAGCAATTTACGAAGGGGAAACAAAAAAATTAAGAAAATTAACTAAGAATCTATAATATGTAAGAATGGCTAAGGAAACCAATACATAATTTGGACAATATGTTAGTAGGTCAAAAATCAAATTTAAGTAGAGCTGCGAAATTCATGTAAGAATAGAGTCGTGTGTGCGTGAGAGAGATGTGTAAGAGTGAGAGTGAAGGGTGAGGAGCTCAAAAATATCACCGACAATATAGTGTATATCACTCTAACCGAAATACCAACACGTTAGATAACTATTAGATATGATGTGTTAAATAATTTTTATAAATACTTAAAGAACGATCAGTACAACATACCGATTGAGTAAACCAATTTTCTTTTCCAGTTGAGCTGCCAATTTTTTGTTTCCCCTTCGTCGAAGATGGAGCGATTCTTAGGTTGTTCAAGTGATTCACATTTGAATTCGCCTAGGAAGTACAAAATAAGGCATTAGGTTAGCATGTCCAAAAAATATAACTTTTTAAAATCAAATTCATAAGAAATATCGCTCTAATAATAATACCACAACACAACAATTCTACCCAATGATGGTATGGAGTCGTATGTGCGTGAGAGAGAAGTGTAAGAGTGAGACAGAGACTGAGGGGTGAGGAACTTAAAAATATCACCGACAATTTAGTGTATAATGCTCTAACCGATTTTTATCAACAGATAAACAATGATTAGTACAACATACCGGTTGATTAACCCAATTTTCTTTTCCAATAGAACAACCAATTTTTTCTTTCCCCTTCGTTGAAGATGGAATAACACTTAGGTTGTTCAACTGATTCACATGTGAATTCTCCTAGGAAGTACAAAATAAGACATTAGTCAAAGAATGCAAACTAATATCAAAATGAAAATTTTTAACAATACCAGTAGCGGTACCTTATCCATATGTAATTGATTAAGCGCACATTCAGACAAAACATTGACAGGTATGTTGTTACTATCACTTAGATCAACCTGTAAGAGCAAACTTAATAAGTTAAACATGAGTTAAACATGAGCAAAAGAAGCTGCAAAGACAGATTTTGTATCTTGAATATTATGACAAAAACTTAACATTTGATCAAAACTATGCTTAGTTTCAAAAATACATTCAATACTATTGTTCCAAATATTCCCAGCCTAGCTCTATTTTTTTTATTTTGTTTTACTATACATTTATACTATATATTGTTCTGTAAGAGAGGAATTCCCTTAATTTTGAATATAGTTGAGGTTTCAAACTGTTGGAAGTTGAATCAGAATAAAAGGTTAAGTTTATTTTTTTGACATCTTATGTTTAACTTCTTTAATTGGTGTCATTTTGCATTATGAATAATGTCCATGAAAGGATTTCAACGAATTTGATTTTCTGGAAGAAAACAAAAAGAACAGCCAAATATATAGGAATATATGTGATAAGGTTTAAGTATTTGGAGCCAATCAAGTCCCTGGATACAGCTCACTCCAATCAACCTAACATAACATAACATAGCCAACCATCAAATTAACATAAATTTTCTTTCTAATCCAAGAATGGATAATGTGATTCCCAGTTTAATAAGTCAAGCTAATCAGTCATAGTCATTACTCATTAGGAGCCACATGAGAGTGAGAGGAATTCAGTATTCAGATGAATTCAATTCGATACATCAGAAAGGAAAGAAACAATAAAAAATAAATTTAAAAGTTTCTCCACATAAATAGTTGTCAAGTTATAGACTTAATTCAAAGTTCAAAGCATTTCTTAAGCAAGTGTAATTAAATAGAATATTAGATATAAATATAATATTAAGGACATTGAATATTAATTTACTACTGCTGGGTATAAGGACCATTTGGCAATAAGAATATGTAAGCAGTCAATGGAATATAATAAAAAACAACAAATGGATTATAATGAAATAGAAATATTTTTTCTTTCAACCGCTCATTTTCCATTCTTTACTTCTTTCTTTTTCTTGTTTTTAACACAATCAATGGTCTTGAGCTTTCGTTCCTTGGCCCTAATTTTAGAAATATTTGTATTTTTCTTCTCATTTGAATCACCCAATCTTTGTGTTTTTCATCCAATCAATGAAGCCTCTTTGTGTTCTTTCTTTCTATTCTTTTGAACCCAAACTCCATTAACAACCTATATCAAAATTGTAGCACTATTTCCACAAACAATTCTAGACAAACCATAAGTGACAAAATTTGATATCACTAAAGGCAGGCAAAGCAGTATGTGAAAGATGGAAAACATCATACTCCTCTTGATTATACCCTTCCTCCGCCACCTCCATTAGGTACTAACAGTTTTTGCAGTTTGGGCTCTCATTTCTTCAGTCTAATAATTTTTTATTCTTTAATTCTTCTTTATGAATAGGAAAAGCAGATGTTTCTTAATTCTACATGTTTCCTCTAAAAACAATCAGTTTAATAATTAAATGATGATATTTCTCGGACAGCCTGCTACAACTCTTAGGGACTAATTTCAACGCATATAGGCAAGACTTTTATTTGGGGTTGGTTGGGTAGGGTATTGGAAACTTAAATAGACAAAAAAGCACTTGCTTACTGTTTTGACTAAAGTGGTTGTTCTGAACTCTGATATTGGTAAAAGTAACCCATGAACAATAACTTGACTTGTAAGGACATACTGTTGTTAGAAGGAAGGTTGATACTGTGAAGTGGGTTTATTAGGGTTGAAAAGAGTAGCTTGATAAGGTAGACATAGTAAATGTATAAGGATAAAGAAGAGAAAAAAAATTCAGGGATTGAACCTAGATTTATTTGAATTTTGAAACACTGGTTAAGTTTATACTGCACTAAAATTGGCAGCGCTTTTGAAACACTGGTTAAGTTTATAGAAATGTTTCTTCAAAAATCAATTTGAAGATTGCCAGAGCTTGAACTCTAATTAGTTTTCTGCTGCTCTAATAACCTTAACAAAAATGTTGGCCTTACAACCTAAATGCTTTTTTGTGACCTTATTCATCTTACATAATTGCAATTTTTTCCTCTTTTCCTCTTTTCTTGTATTTAATCCTTTCCCTATTATTATGTTCAAAATTGTCCAAATTCTACAAATTTATATTTTCTATAAACTCTTCTTCTTTGTACTTTTTTTTCACCTTTACATTCATTTGGGAAATTTTTATTATGATGCTAGAAGAACTAAAACCCCAACATACAGCTAGCTATGGAAAACCACTATGTGAAATGGTAGAAGTGGTACCACCATACCTTTCTCATGCTTTTGCTTTTTCTTTAGAACGAAAGGAATCATAAGCGACTTCGAAGACTAATAAATGACAGAGAAGATTTAATATTGAGCATGTAAAGAGCTTTACCCAATGATGTGAGAGGCTCTGTTTCTCTGTTCTGCTTTTCAAATTGTCTTCTATTTATCTACTTAATCTATTACTAAAATCAGTCATAAGGGTGTCATGTATTTTTGTAGACTTTTTTAGAAATGGGACTGGACTCCATTTTGGAAAAGTGATTAGTAAATAAACACTTGCTTATAGAGAAAGAATGAATGATTGAATTTGTGAATCACTTTGTAAATGTTTTGTTTTTCATAAAAGTTAGTTTTTTTTTTCATTTCTTGGTCTCCCGGCGTCCAATATTTTTCTATTTAGTTCTTTGTCCAAGTATTATGTGTAAGTTTTTGAACTATTTTTGTCCCATAGGAGCTGCACAGAAGGCGTTTGCAACTAAAAGCAAAACCAAAGACTAAAAAGGCATCAAAAGGTTTGTTGACTGGTTTATTGTAAATTGATTTTCTCATGATGTTTTGTATAAGCTATTGAACATCTTTGTAGGGATGGTTGACAGGTCTGGAAAATCTCGAGGGCAAGTACAGATGAAGGTGCAAGTAAAGTAGTTGAGGATTTTAGTGTTTACATCTCAACAGGCAGTAATATGAGGGATGACTCCCTGCAGCAAAAGAGATGGCATCAAAAAAGTGCCAGAACCTACACTGGGGGTAACAATTTCCTTTAAATTATTGACAACTTAACTTTTTAAACTATAAACCTCGCAATAAAAGCAGTTTAATCATGAAAATTTAGATTGTCTTATTTTCTCGCTTCATATTAATCATATTCTAGTGTTTGGTTTTATAATTCCACTTTCATTTGGGATGACAAATACTGTAGGCTTGACACAAAGGAAAGATGGGAGAGGAAATCCAACATATAACCAGTATCTCCTCTTAAGTGGTAGTAATGCAGCTTTAATTGGCATGTCACTTTTCGGGCACACTGAAACTCACTTCTAAGGACTTTTTAGTCATCAAACTCTGACGGCCTAAAGTTTCAAGCTTCTGTGGGTACTTTTTCTCAAACTATACAAATTAAACCAAGAATACTAATAACATAGAACACAAATCAAATAAGTAACACTGGATGTATTTGAAGACACATTGTTAAAAAGATACACTATAATATTTACCCCATATCATCAGCCAGAATGCATCCATATATATTCGCAGCACTACATAAACCTGAAATGCATTCAAGCATGAACTGGACCCCTTCTCTAAAAAAAAGTTAAATTGCAGATTCTCAGTATATGAATAAAGCACTATCAAGCATAAAGGTACCCAGAACACTACATCAGATAACAGGATCGACTTAACTGTCATTCATTGTTCAAACTGCAATAAATCTTTTAAACATGAAGGTACCCAAAACACTACATCATTCATTGTTAACTTTTATTCATAGTTCAAACTGTAATAAATCCTTCACTTGAAAAATGAAGAAGAATATAAAAAGATGCAGTAACTAAGCGTCACTATTTGGTCTGCGAACCAAATCCATTCACTCATTTTACTTGAAAAAAAGTAATACCTCAAGACTTTTTTCGTCATATAAAAAATTAAAAGAGCAGAACAATCCAAAACCTTCAACTTTCAAGAGGACCCCCTAAAACAAAGCACTTGTTCAGACTGACAATTATGACTTATATATATATATATATATATATCATATAATTAAAAATAGCAAGTATTAGGTCGTCAACGACGACGGAGAGACCAGGATTATGATGATGTGGGTTTCTTGAAATCGACTTCGAAGACTAATCAAATATTTAGCTCTAAAACCCCAAGAAAAATAAAAACCATAAATTAGCTCTCTATCCTTTATTTATAAACACAAACCCAGCAGAAATTGTCAAACATCAATGCTCAATACTGAAAACTGTAGCTTAATCTAAACCCACCAGAAATTCTCAAATGTTATTCTACATACCAAAAGACTTTAAAATTAAGACTATTCCGAACTGAAATACCTCAAAATTAAATCAAATTGTAAAAGTTTTGTATAATAATCAAAAGGAAAAACAAAAGGCTACCTTGGGGAATTAGGCGAAAAGATAGAGGCTAAAATAGCGAAAAGTGAAGCAGATGCAGAAGCAGAGGAGGGGTCCGTGGAACCAAAAACAAACAGAATAAGCAACAATTAATCCACCCCTAAGGAAACAACCGACTGATTTTCCAGAAGCAAACAGATAAAAGGAGATTCTACAGAAATGGAAGGAGAGAGGAAGAAAAGGAAAAACACATGAAATACAAAACGATAACCATCACTTGCTCACCTCCCAACAATTTATAACAATAACGTAATGAGGAAGAATTTGACAAATAGATGTTGAGAAATTATACCGTGACTTCAATGGGAACCCGAGTATCAATTCGGTGCTGGTAATAGAGATCAATATAATCCGGGTTGCCGGAATAATACCTTTTCGAGATGTCAACGAAAATGACGCCGCTTTGAGCTGATACTTCCAGGCCTTGTGAACCGAATTTGATTCTAGGGACTGGGTATGAGATTTAGGGTTGGGTATGAGAGATTTGGGGCTGGAATTAGGGCTGGGTATGAGAGCTAAGAAATTTAGGGGAGTTGAGAGGGATCGAGTTGTTTGGGAGGAATGTGACGAAGCTCAGTGTGCGTAAGAGTGATAGAGGGTTTGAAATTTGAATAAGGGGAATAAGAGAGAGTTGCTGATGTGGAACTTGATGGGACACTTATGTTTTCTCTCTCTGCTCTGTTTTATATTATATATATATATAAGTGCTATATATATACTACTTGGTTATGCATAGATCTAACTTTTTACCTATTATTTTGTGTATATAGTTAGTATTTAGTGTGTTTTGACTAGATTTATCCTGGATCTAGCTAGATCTAACATTTAACCGATTCAAAAGCACCATAGCTCGAACCTTTGAGCTAGATCAGCTTAGATCTAGGTAGATCTAGTTTATTTTCAAGTTTTGTAAATATTTTGATATCACGTACTATCCTAGATCCATATCTAGTGGAAGTGGGATTCCTAGCTACTCGATTTCAAGGATTTAATCAATAAATCACTTGTTAGCGGAGTTAGTGAGCATATATATATATATTGTCTTTCCAGATTTATTTCGTGCATGCTTTGGAATGATATCATATGAGCCTAAGAACTGTGTGGATAAGGATCTTCCAAATGGATCTCGACTCGGTTCCCATAATGGACATATTTCAGTTGTATTATCAGTTTTCTATCAATTATACATGTAATCTTGGGTCTTAAAACGGTATCCGTATTTAAGGCCTCAAAATAGTCAAAATCATGGTTGTAGGTGTTCGGGCTTACTGCGATGGCTTTCATGCCCACAAGGAGCCCGACCCTTGTAGTTTATAGTTCCCACCATCCCAAAGATGCCTCGCATCTCAATTAAAATTAAATAAATCCGCTTCTAGGATAAAAAGGTTTAGTCCAAGTTAAAATTGAAAGTATCAAAGGGCCTTTATTCCTATTTAGCGAAGGGTTTGAAAATCATCTTTTTAAAATATCACTTTCATATGCTTCGTTTAAAAATAAACTTTTTTAAATCAAACCCTTTGTACATAGGTTCAAAGAGGCACAACACTACTTTCAAAATAAAGCACTCGAGCACTTTTTTACACACACATACACACTTCATGTTTAGGGAATGAAAAAGGCGCGGTAACCATGTTTCACGAAAGTCGGGGGGGTGGGGTGCCTAACACCTTCCCCTCGCTTAAGAAAGCCTCCGAACTCTATGAATATCAGATTCTAGACAAATTTCACGGAGTCACATATTGGACCATATTGCGAAAAACCTTTAAAATACGGATGAGTTGGTACATCCTTTTGAACTCATACCAACTGACGACTCTATCTAATTCGGCCCAATTGCATAAAATCAATCTTTTTAAAATTATCGACATATATGTCTGTCCTTTCCTAAAATTCACCTTTAAATAATCAACAAAAGATAAAATCAACAAGGGTAAAGAAACATAATTAGGAATCGGAATCCCCGGCGTCGACAGGTATGGATTCATCATAGATGATGATGAGGTACGCATCATAGATGATGATGATCCAATTACATACGATGAGGCTATGAGTAGTAGACACTCAGAGAAATGGCAAATGACCATGAAATCTGAAATGGACTCTATGTACGAGAACCAAGTGTGGACTTTGGTTAACCCTCCGAAAGGCAAAAAGCCTATAGGGAGTAAATGGGTCTTTAAGAAAAAGACTGGAGTAGATGGCAAGGTAGAAACCTATAAGGCTAGACTAGTGACAAAAGGTTTTAAACAAAGGCAATGAGTTGACTATGATGAAACCTTCTCGCCAGTAGCAATGCATAAGTCCATTCGAATTTTGCTTCCAGTTGCAGCTTACTATGACTACGAGATCTGGCAAATGGATGTGAAAACAGTCTTTCTCAATAGGAAACTAGAAGAGGATGTATATATGATACAGCTAGAGGGTTTTATTTCACAAGATGGAATAAATCTAGTATGTAAGCTACAACGATCATTTATGGATTTAAGAAAGCTTCTCGGAGATGAAACATTTTTTTTGATGAGACAATCAAAGGGTTTGATTTTATAAAAAATAAGGATGAACAATTTGTGTACAATAAGGTTAGTGTAACGTCCGAGAAAATCAGATTATTATGTGAATTTAATTTTCTTTGATTATATGAATTAAATGGAATTATATTTGCATTTAAGTGAGTAAGTTGTTTAAAGGTCGTTATATGACCTAGAATGTGCGAATGTGGTTAGGATTCTAGCTGTGAGCCAGAATTAAATGATTTTAATTTCCAAGACAAAAATATAAGTTTTTCGAGAAATTTTTGAAAAATCACTAGTCATCCGTTTCTGCTCGGGAATTATTTTTAAAATTTTGAGAAGTGCGTAATGATAGAATTCTAAGACAAGATGGAATATCCAATAATATTTTAATTATGGCAAACAAAGTTTTCGCCTGAGGACTTAAAACCCTAAGGGTTAAAATCAAAGGAGGAAAGCTTAAGTGTAATAAAAATGATTATTATACGTAATGGATACGAGTATAATACTAGTTATCATACGAGTATAATACAAAGATTAATACGATGTATAATACGAATATCATACGCAGTATATACAAAGTGAATACGAGAATTATACGATAAAAATATGAATAAGTCTTAATGGACTTTAACTGTTGGACTTGTTGAATTGTCAAGCCCAATTGGACTAATGAGTGAGGCCCAATGATGAATTATATCAAGTCCCAAGGATAAGTTAAATCAAGCCCAAAGTTAGGCCCGATATGATTTAATTATAAGCCCGAACCAAGTACCGAACCCGTGGGTTGAACCGATGGGTCAACGGATGGGTAAAACCCATGGGGGGCACATGGGGGAGAAATGGCTGGCCACATGGGGTGGCTTAGTGAGGAAGCTTGGTTTGTGGAGGTTTGCTTAAGGAGGTGATTAAGGAGGTTTGATGGAAATGACCCTTTTGCCCTTCACCTTGCAAAACTTATATAAACAAGCTTAGGTTGTCATTTGTTTGTTTACAAACTTTGACACACACATATTGAGAGAGAAAAGAGATCATTAACAAGGAATCAAAGGAAGGAAAAGCAACTTAAGCAAGCTTTAAGCAAGAACGTTAAGAACGCAAAGGTATAAACATGTAACCCTAGTTTTCGGTTAAGTTTTTCTATTAAATTTTGATAAAGAATTGAATTGGTGGAGCATGTCTCTTCCGGAGTAATAAGGATGGCTATTAGTGAATAGAAACATTAATAAGCCATGTATAAGTGAGAATCGTAATTGGTTAATTAAGCATTAATCGAAGAAAATGCATAAAACTTAGAGCTTGTTGTTGATAGACAAATTAAAAACCATCGTGTATAAGTTAGGTGCAAATTTTTGGTTAGGAAACTAGATGATTATCCAATGGATTGACTCCATTTGGTTTGGCAAAAAAATCTTGTGTAACGAAGTTATGGCGAAATTTACAAGCATAGATGTTAATCGTCGAAATCGTAAGAATTCCCGAAACGATAGTCAAAAGTCGTCGTTTAACTTAGAAACCTACGTTTCGGTGGAGTATCAAAGAACTATGTATTTAAGAGTCGTGGACTCAAGAACGGTCGAATTAGGACTTAAAACAAAGAAACAAGCTATGAACGTTCACGAACGTTTAACTAACTCGTAATATGAATTTAAACGGTGAATTTATCGTTAACGGATTCATAAACTTATTTTTTCTAGATAGAATCGAATTACGTGAGATATGTGAGTTAATGGATTTTGAACGAGCCAATTCCGAGTTATAACGATCGCGTTACGAGCTCAGGAATTTCATGTATTGAAAAATTTAAAAAAAATCAAGGGCTCAGGGCAGGTGCCGCAGCGCCGTCCCAAGATTGTTTAAGCCCTGCCGCAGCGCCTAGCCAGGGGGCCTCTTCATTGCTAACTGGTGCCGCAGCACGGCAGTTAACACTAAGAGTGGCACCGCAGCGCCCTTAAGGAAAAAAATCTGAAGCGAGCTTTTGTTAATCCAACTTTTCGCGTGGTAATTATGGGGCAAGTATATACTTAATATACATGAAGAGAGAATTCTGAAACAACATGTTTAACGATGATTTTAGGAATTAAACGTTGATTAAAAGTATTTAAACTTAAAACTTGAAATGTGAAATCGTAAACCGTGAATTATATTCGAGTTTAACATACGTCTTAAAGTTACATAGTACGTAATAGACATGTGTGGTACGAGAATGATAAGAAATGAAGATAAAACTTATGTAATTCCTATATGGGGTTCTATGTCGGGAATTTAGGGGAAATGTGTCCGAACGGACGAATCAATTAAGGATACGACGATCGTTATACGTAAACGATGGTCGATAAGTGTTGGTTTATGACATGTGAATGTTAATAAGCCGTAATAAATGTTAAATACCTTAAAATGAGTATTATTAATGAAATAATTTATATTCGTTATAGAAGAGAAAGAAGTGGGTTTAAATAATGTGCGTAGATTGTTTGGTAGGTAATTATAGTGTGCTATGTAAATATATCATGTAGAAACTGTAAAGACCGAGGACGGTTGAACCTTAATTTCAAGACCCTTGAAGGCAAGTTTTTCTAATGCTGGCCTGACCTTCTTGTTAGTCAAGTTTCTGTGATTCATGTTATATCGTACATGAATTGTTTTACAAAAGAGTCGATGCCAATCTTAACTCGGCTAGATGAACTTGAAGAATTTGATTGATTTGTTTACAAATCTTTCAGTATAGTATTGATAACCCTATCATATGCGAATTATTTGGTACGGATTCAAAGGTAAGCCTGAGTATGAATAAACAAAGATATTTTACGTCTTTTATTCGATGTGCACGCAAGGTTGCCAAAACTTAAAAGTAAATATGGTTAATGGATGTGTGTTGATTAACATAGAGTACAATAGGCTAATCACCTAGAAGTGCTTGTAAGTTATGTCGGATGTACGGTCATAGTGCCTTTATATCCTTTTCATGAATGAAAATGGAACGAGAATGTTCATGGTCTTTCGACCTACTCAGAAATTCGTAAGTATATATATGCTTTGGAATTATTTTTAAGAGAATGAAAGTGCTATTTCAATTATTCATATTACTTCATAACTATTTGTTTAGTTATTGAAGATTCAACCATATGATTCTTGATTTTGTGGTTACTTATATATTATTAGACTTGCTGAGCTAATTATGCTCACTTATTACTTAAATTATATGATTGCAGCTAAGAATGAACGGACTGAAGGATCCGGTAAGGATAAGGGCAAAGCCAAGATGGATAAATAGATATCATGTAATAGAATAGTATATGTAATAAACTTATACTTTGAAGATGAATAATGTAATGGTTAACCGAACCTGGGAAGGATTTACTATTATTTTTGTAATAAGAATTTAGTAAATACGTTCTGTTTAATGTAGTTTCATTGGAATAAATGTATAATTTGTAGTACCGTGTAGCACCATATCTGTGGGTTGAAAGTACCCAGATTTGGGGGCGTCACAGGTTGGTATCAAAGCTTTAGGTTATAAAACTTAAGAGGGGAGAACCTTAGGCTATAACCTCGGTAATAGTAGAAGGAGTTAGAAGTGAATGAATTCGAATAGAGTTCTTAAGTAAGTAGTGAGGAAACTCATTACCGAAAGATTTAAAAGATGGAAATTAACCATAAATAAATTAAATGTGATTTGTGCTTATAATATTATATATTATGTACTAATCAACAGGTTATGTGTTATTATAGATGTGAAGCCATAGATCTATGTATAGGGATATACATATGGTTGGCGAGGAATCGGTGAACATGATAGAGCCAATACCAATGCTGGTGGTAGATGTACCGATAGTGCATGTAGAGGAGTCAGAGGCGGAGGAAGATCTATCCGAGGATCTAGGATCGGCATCATATCTTGATGTGATGGCCGATGAAGATGATAGCATGGTGGTAGCATCGTTCAATACGGTGGTACCCACTCTAGATCCCACACCACCAGGGACAGTAAGGGCACTGTACTTGGTGGTGCTGGACCGAAATGTGCAGCTACGGGCAGAGTTGTAGAATCTGAGGGAGGAGGTTGATGACCTCCAAGAGGCTAAGACATCTGCATAAGCAGATTTTGAGTTAGAGTACGATGAGAGGTGCTTATGAAAAATAAGGCAAGGGACTATAAGAACGATGCCATAGAGCTTCGTAAAGAGCTGGGAGAGAAGAACCGGAACATAGAATAGATATCTTACATCCACAGTAGTGCTCATGAGGATTTTAAGCTTAAGATAGCTTGTTATTCGATTGAGTCTGGGCAGACTCATCACACTATTAGTAGGGATCTTGTGGCGATTTTGGCGAACCGTAAGCACGAGAATGCCGTTAGGTAGTGCAAGTAGTAGTAGAGAAAGTGTAGATATGTAAATATACTTTGTGTATCTCTGTACTGGCGTAAAACCCTCTTTTGTATAGCCAAAGGGTAGTCTTTTATAAATCCCAACTTTTGTAAAGTCAATCGCAGGATAGTAATGTAATAGCTTTAGCTAGAGAACCTATGTGTAAATAGTTTTGAACTATGAAGAAGCATATTAATATAATGAAGTTTTTATCAAATGTGCTTGATGTTAGTTATGTGTTGTTATTTGATGAATAATAACCAATAAAAAGGGATAAGTAAATAAATAATAATGAAACTTTATTTATTTAAACAAAAAAATGCCGCCAAGAAGAAGACAACGTAATTAGGAAGTTGAATCCCATAATGAGAATCAAGAGGGTCAGAACAATCCTATGCAGGCGTTCGTTAATTTATTAACGGTTGCCTTTAACCAAACTGGGGCTAGAGCACCAGTGGTTCCTAGGGTGGGTCGAATGACCACCTTTAAGGAATTTAATAGTGTGGGTTCGCCAGAGTTCAAGGGAACTACGGACCCTATTGAGGCCCAAATATGGGTGAAGGAAATAGAGAAGGCATTTATCATTAAAATGTCGGGGAGGCGCAAAAGACTTCTTTTGCGACCTATATGATGAAAGGAGAGGCTAACTTCTGGTAGGAGGCTCACCAGAGTGGGGCTAGAGCAGGTGCGGTTACATGGGAACAGTTCAAGAAGCTTTTCTTCGAGAACTACTTTCCTACGAGTATGCAGGGTAGGATGAAGATTAAGTTCCTAGAACTTAAGCAGGGGGACATGACGGTTCCCCAATACTCTGCCAAGTTCAATGAACTGGCGAGATTTTCTCCACATTAAGTGGACACCGAGGAGAGAAAGGCTCATAGGTTTGAGCAAAGACTGAAGCCCTGGTTCTATAGCAAGATTTTTATGTTCCAAAGCGCTTCTTTCGAAACAATCCTGGAGAAGGCAATTATTACCGAAGGTGGTAGTGAGGCTTTAAGTCAATACCACAGAGAGAACAAGAACAAGAACAAGGGAGATGGAGTCCCTAAGACTGAGAGAGCGAGTGGGAGCGGAAGTGCACCCAAGTAGAAGGGTTTCAACTCTGGGAATACCATAGAAAAATAAGGGGATCCTAAGCATAGGATGAGGCTTGTAAGACAAGTGGGAAGGCTCATTTAAGAGTCTGTTTAAAGGGGAAATTAGTGTGTTACAATTGCGGGCAGGAGGGACATATTTCGCCCAACTTTCCTAACCTTAAGAAGAGTCAGGGGTGCTTCATGTATGGGTCAATGGACTACATGGCGAGGAATTGCCCGAAGAAGGGGTCGGAGAGTAATAAGGGTACTAGTAGTGGTAAGTTAGCCATTACTGGGTCAACACCACCGGGTAGACCTATTGTCCATACCTTTAATATGACAGTCCAAGATGCAGTTGCATGAGCGGATGTAGTGGCAGGTATTATCCAGGTAAATGAAATAAATGCTTATGTGTTTTTTGATTCGGGTGCTACTTGTTCTTTTATAGTATATGAATTTGCTAAGTGTTTAGGATTACTCCCAGAACGATTAGAAATACCTTTAAACATTAAGGTAGCGAACGAAGAGATAATTCCCGTTGAACACATTCATAGGAATTGTTGCGTAGATATTAGAGGTAACAAGTAATCGGTAGATCTCATACCGATAAGGTTGGGAGAATTTGATATAATTCTCGGAATGGATTGCTTGTTTAACCATGGAGCGATGATAGATTGTCAAAAGAAAAGTATGAACCTTAGGGTATCTAAGAAGCCCAACGTAATGTTCTACGATAGCAAATCACCGGGACGCTCTTGTTGTCTGACCATGACACAAGCTAGGAAATTATTGAAGAAGGGGTGTGTAGGATATCTGTGCCATGTTATTGATACCCACAGAGTGGGAGCATCATTGGAACAGATAGATATAGTAAAAGAATTTGTGGATGTGTTTCAAGACGAGTTACCAGGTCTTCTGCCAAATAGGGAGATCGAGTTTGTTATCGATGTTGTGCCAGGAGCGGGCACCATATCGGATGGCGCCGATAGAAATGAAGGAGTTAATGATTCAGTTTGAAGAACTGTTGGATAAGAAGTACATTCAACCTAGTGTCTCTCCGTGGGGAGCACCGATATTGTTTGTAAAGAAGAAGGACGGATCGTTACTACTATGTATCGATTATAGAGAGTTGAACAAGTTAACGATCAAGAATAAATACCCATTGCCTAGGATCAATGATCTGTTTGATCAGTTAAAAGGGGCGAAGTATTTTTCTAAGATAGATTTGCGTACGGGGTATCATCAGTTGAAAGTGAGGAAGGAGGATGTACCTAAGACAGCGTTCAGGACTCGTTATGGTCATTACAAGTTTCTGGTTATGTCGTTTGGGTTGACTAATGCGCCAGCCGCATTTATGGATATGATGAACAGAGTGTTCAAGCAATACTTGGACAAGTTCTTCGTAGTGTTCATTGATGATATTCTAGTCTACTCTAAGATGCCAAAAGATCATGCTGAACATTTAAGAGTAATGTTGGAGACGCTACGGGAGGAAAAGTTGTATGCGAAATTCACTAAGTGTGAATTTTGGCTTGAAAGAGTGCAGTTTTTAGGGCACATCATTGACAAAGAAAGGATTTTAGTGGATCCAGCGAAGGTGGAGGCAGTTATTAATTAGGAATAGCCAAAAACACCAACCGAGGTGCGGAGTTTCCTAGGCTTAGCGGCATATTATCGGAGGTTCATTCAGGACTTTTCTAAGATAGCTACTCTATTGTCAAATCTGTCGAGAAAGACTGTGAAGTATGTATGGACGGAGAAATGTGGGGATAGTTTTCAAGAACTGAAGAAGAGGTTAAGTGAAGCACCCGCATTATCTTTACCTGATGATACAGGAAATTTTGTAGTTTATAGCGATGTTTCACATAAAGGACTGGGTTGTGTGCTCATGCAACATGGCAAGGTCATTGCGTATGCAACACGGCAGTTAAAGGATTATGAGAAAGGTTACCCTACTCATAATCTAGAACTGGCAGCGGTAGTTTTTGTAACGAATGAGAATTTTATATATTAATTTTAATATTTATTGAATTAAATAAATATTTTAATTAATTTATTTATTGAGTTAAATAAATAATTTATGTGATTATTGTGGAGTAATTTAATTAAGTGCAATATATTAATTAAATAAATATTTAATATTTAATTTAATTGATGTGTAATGATTTTATGGTATAGTTCTAATTTAATTGAGATAATTAAATTACATGAAGTTTATGTGATAATTGTTACATGAGATTATGATTAGTGAGTAATTATAATTATTACGTGACAAATTTTATTTAGTTAGCTTTAATTTAATCAAATTAGAATGTTAAGATTTAATTAATTAAAGTGTAACATTAAAAATATGTGTTAAAAGAATTAAAAGGGTTTTAAAATTAGTTTTACCAAACAATGCCCTTTAAACTATTTTTAAAGAGTTTTGCCAAACAAGGCCCTTGCACATATTTTAAAGAGTTTTTACCAAACATGGCCTTAACTATTAAAAAGCTAGTTTTTAAAAATAATGGGTTTTTGCCAAACAAAGCCTTATGGCTTTTGATTTTTAAAAATATAAAACTGATGTAATTATTAAGGAATTAATTATAATTATTATACGTATTAAGTAGATGGCAGTTACATATATTATGTAATTATATGTATAATGTATATCATTTATATTTTGTAAAACTACATTAGTTAAAACAAAGAAGAGTTAGTCAGTGTTATAAGAAGAGAAAAAAAAATATAGAGAGAAGGGAGAGAAGAAGAAGAAGGAGGAGGAGGAGGAGGAATCCTTACTAAAGCCAAAACAACCATCATTATATTTTTCTTCACTTCAATTAGCAAAGGGTATAATTTCTAAACTTATAGTTTTAAAAACTGTGTTTTATGTTCTTCAAGTTTTATTTTTTGTAAATACGAGTTTTCATGAAAGTATATATAAACATGAATTATATGTATAAATTGTGTTTATATATGCTTATAATTGAATTGTATGCATAATTTAGTTGTTTAAATGATGTAAGCATGATGAACATGAAGAATTCAGTGAATTAGTTTTGATAATTGGCTTCTTTAAAATCAAAATTTATGTTTGATTATTTATTATTGTGTAAATTGATTATAGATAATGATAACATGTTTAGAAACGAATTCAATATGCTTTGAATTGTGTATTTTGATTTAGAAGTAAACCTACAGTGTTCAATTTTATCAAGAACACTGAAAAATGGTTTTTCTACTAAATTTACAAAATTGAGAGTTTTGATTATGTGTTATGATGATTATATATGTTAAAACCTGTTAGAAACTTAGAATTATATTTTCTATAAAGTGTTATATGCAATATGTTGGTTAAATACATAATTTGGTGTGGAGAAATAAGCCAAATTGGCTTTTTCTCTGCAAAGTTCGCGACACTGTCAGACCTGTCTACACAGTGACTCGGTCGCGCCGCTCCCAAGGCTAATTGGAGCGCAGCCGCGCTGGTTCTACAGATTGGGCAGAAAGCTATTTTTAAAATGTGAAATTTTATGAGATTAATGATGTAATAAATTATAAAGCATGTTAATAAAATTAAAATATTAATTGGACAGTAATGAATTATATTGTTAAGATATAATACGTAATTATAAATGGATTAATCATAATTAAATTAAATATTTAATTTAAATTATAATTTGTTTAATTATAATTTAATTAATATAAATGCATAATGTAGTTTGATTAATTATAATCACAGTAAATGTTTAATTTAAATTATAATTTGTTTAATTATAATTTAATTAATATAAAATGAAATTATAATTTGATTAATTATAATTAAAGTGAATGTTTAATTTAAATTATAAAATAAAATTATAATTTAATTAATATGGGTACATAATTATTATTTGATTAATTATGTGTAAATGTAATATGATCATGTGATGTGATCATGTGATGTGATAATTAATTATTAAACTTAATAATTTAAGAGGAATGAGTTAACCTAGATGGGTTAACTAAGTTATGTGAATTAGTTATATGATAACTAGTTATATTATTATTGTTAATTACATATATGTAGGGTTAATTAAGGAACGTGAGTATAACTTGTAGCTTGCGCTTGAGGCAAATTCTCTATCCCTAAACTTGTGATTTATATGCAAATGTTTTAAATTCAAATCTTAATTGTATTTGAGCATGTCCTTTTATTTCTGCAATGGACAAGTAATTATTTAAAGTTCACGATTTAGTTAAAGTGACATTGACTTAATTGTTCAAGTAAGGTCTATTTTACCTTTCTAATGCTTTAAGTTTAATTCTAAAGCATAAGTTATTTCATAATTCTTTACTGTTGAATTATTCTAGATTATTATAAGTCGATTCAACTACTTCTTAGTTGATGGTAGTTGAACTCTAATTTTTTTTTTAAGCTTATCCAAACCAAACTTTCTTTAGTGCGGACTTGTATCAAAAACTGAGATGAACAACCCTATTTAATAGGGGATTACCATGCGAAAGCGTTAAGATGTTTATGCACAATACATGGTACGAAGGGCTGATCCCCCTAAGTACGAGTTAAGAGTCCATATAGTTTAAACAATTATTAAAGGTTTTAAATAGAAATGTTTATAACCTAGGACATACTTCAAGGTCTTATGACCCTCAGATGATTTCTATATTCGAATTCTAAATGTTGATGAAAGAATTATTATTCAATTCTTTATTTTTGATGAAAGAAAAGTTATTCAAATCTTTTGAAGTTATTCAGATTATGTCATCACTATTATTGTTATTATTCCAAGTGAGCTTTTGTTTGCTCACTCTTGTAATTAAATAACCATTGCAGCTAAAGTCGAGAATGTTGACACACCGTCAACAAGTAAAGGAAAAAGCAAGATGAACAAGTGAAGACTTGTTATGTTATGATATGATTGTAATAAGACTTTATTGTGTTATGATTTATTTTCTGCATTTATTTATTGACGTTAAGGTTAGCAAACCCTGGGATTGATTTGATTAAGTTGTAATCCTTTTATAAGGAAGGTTTTTATTTATAAGGTTGTAATTATTTTGCATTTTTTTATCATTGGCAGTAGTTGTATCTTATTTAGATAGTGAGCACCAAATCCCGTGGAATTGAAGTACCCGAATTTAGGGGTGTCACAGTTTTTGCCTCGAAAATTTAGAGGCACTACCTATACGGGGATAAGTGTGAGATATACACGGACCATAAAAGTCTAAAATATATCTTCACGTAGAAGGAGTTGAATATGAGACAGAGAAGGTGGTTAGAGTTGATAAAAGATTACAATTGCGATATCTTATATCATCTAGGGAAGGTGAATGTTGTGGCCGACGCCTTAAGTAGGAAGGGTCGGGAGAAGTTGTCAATGTTAACGGCTCAGAACGAGTTAGTAACGGAGATGATAAGGATGGAGTTAGAAGTTAGATTACCGAGCGACTCGAGGGAAAAGGTATTTACGATGGAAACTCGACCAACAATCGTGGAGCGGGTGAAAGAGGTACAACTCAAAGATGAGGAGTGAGAGTAAATGAAGAAGAGGATTGAAGATGGGGAGAAGACTAAGTATAGCCTCGACAAGGTGGAGTTAATACATTTTGGAGGAAGAATTTGGGTTCCATGTAATGCGGAATTAAAAGACGAGATAATGGAAGAGGCCCATAGTTCGAGGTACTCGATACATCCGGGTAGCACCAAGATGTACCAAGACCTTCGATAGAACTTTTGGTGGCTGAACATGAAGAGGGATATAACAGAGTATGTTAGTAGGTGCTTAACTTGTCAAAAGGTTAAGGCCGAACACCAACGACCGAGTGGATTGTTACAATCGCTTGAGATTTCAGAGTGGAAGTGGGAGCATATCACGATGGACTTTGTGGTGGGACTTCCAATGACGTAGAAGGGATATGACGCTATTTGGGTAATAGTGGATTGTTTGACGAAGTCGGCTCACTTTTTGCCGATAAAAGTCAAGTATAACCTAGAGCAGTTAGCTAAGCTTTATGTCAAAGAAATTATTTCACGACATGGAGTACCAGTTTCGATTGTGTCAGATCGCGATCCGCTATTCACATCAAATTTCTGGAGATGTTTACAAGAGCAGATGGGAACACAGTTGAGGTTGAGTACGACATACCATCCTCAGACCAACGAAAAAAGTGAACGGACAATTTAGATGCTAAAAGATATGTTAAGATCTTGCATTATGGATTTCAAGGGGAGTTGGGACGAACATCTACCTTTGGTAGAGTTCGCTTACAACAACAGTTTTCACGCAAGTATAGGCATGCCGCCTTACGAAGCGTTGTACTGGAGAGAGTGTAGAACGCCACTATGCTGGGATGAGGTAGGTGAACGTCAGATGTTGGGACCTGAGTTGGTACAACAAATGGCTGATGTGGTAAATTTGATACGGACACGACTAGTAGCGGCTCAAGACAGACAGAAGAAGTATACGGATCCTCACCGTGAGAAGAGGGAGTTTGAAGTCGATTCGTATGTCTTTTTGAAGGTTTCGTCTTGGAAGGGGAAGATACGCTTCGGGAAGAAGGGGAAATTGAGTCCAAGGTTTATAGGACCTTTTGAGATATTAAGGAGAGTAGGAGAGGTTGCTTATGAAGTAGCTTTACCTCCAGAGTTAGAGCACATTCATAATGTGTTTCACGTGTTTGTGTTACGTCTTTATAAACCGGACTATAAGCACGTAATAGAATATGCACTTATTCAGGTTGAGAAAGATTTAACGTATGAAGAACTTCCAATTCAATTTATTGATAGGAAGGAACAAGTCTAAAGAAATAAAGTAATACCTTCGGTGAAGGTAGTATGGAGGAACCACAATGCCGAAGAAGCAACGTGAGAACTCGAGAGTAAAATGAAGGAAAATTTTCCCCATTTATTTAATTAACTTGTATCGAGATTCTGGAGACAAAATTATTATAAAGGGGGAAGAATGTAACGCCCTAGAAAATTGAATTGTTATGTGAATTTAATTTTATTTGATTATATGAATTAAATGGAATTATATGTTTATTTAAGTGAGTAAGTTCTTTAAAGGTTGTTCTATGACCTAGAATGTGCGAATGTGGTTAGGATTCTGGTTTTAAGCTAGAATTAAATGATTTGAATTTCCAAGAAGAAAATATAAGTTTTTCGAGAAATTTCCGAAAAATCCCTATTTATCCGTTTCTGCTTGGGAATTATTTTTAAAATTTCGAGAAACACGTAATGATAGGATTCTAAGACGAGATGGAATATCAAATAATATTTCAGTTATGGCAAACGTAGTTTTCGCCGGAGGACTTAAAACCCTAAGGGTTAGTGAAAGTAAAATCGAAGGAGGAAAACTTAAGTGTAATAAAAATGATTGTTATACGTAATGGATACGAGTATAATACTAGTTATCATACGAGTATAATACAAAGATTCATACGACGTATAATACTACGTATAATACGAATATCATACGTAGTATATACAAAGAGAATACGAGAATTATACGGTAAAAATACAAATAACTCTTAATGGACTTATACAATTGTTAAGACGAATTGGACTAATGAGTGAGGCCCAATGATGAATTATATCAAGGCACAATAATAAGTAAAATCAAGCCCAAAGTTAGGCCTGATATGAATTAATTATAAGCCCAAACTAAGTATCGAACACGTGGGTCGAACCGATGGGTGAACGGATGGGTAAAACCCATGAGGCAATCCATAGGGGCACATGGGGGGAAATGGCTGGCCACATGGGGTGGCTTGGTGAGGAAGCTTGGTTTGTGGAGGTTTGCTTAAGGAGGTGATTAAGGAGGTTTGATGGAAATGACCCTTTTTCCCTTTACCTTGCAAAACTTATATAAACAAGCTTAGGTTGTCATTTGTTTGTTTACAAACTTTGACACACACATATTGAGAGAGAAGATAGAGCATTAACAAGGAATCTATGGAAGGAAACGCAACTTAAGCAAGCTTTAAGCAAGAACGTTAAGAACGCAAAGGTATAAACACGTAACCCTAGCTTTTCGTTAAGTTTTTCTATTAAATTTTGATAGAGAATTGAATTGATGGAGCTTGTCTCTTTCGGAGTAATAAGAATGGCTATTAGTGAATAGAAACATTAATAAGCCATGTATAAGTGAGAATCGTAATTGGTTAATTAAGCATTAATCGAAAAAAATACATAAAACTTAGAGCTTGTTGTTGATCGACAAATTGAAAACTATCGTGTATAAGTTAGGTGCAAATTGTTGGTTAGGAAACTAGATGATTAACCAATGGATTGATTCCATTTGGTTTTGCGTAAAAATCTCGTGTAACGAAGTTATAGCGAAGTTTACAAGAATAGACGTTAATCGTCGAAATCGTAAGAATTCCTAGAACGATAGTCAAAAGTCGTCGTTTAACTTAGAAACCTAGGTTTTCGGTGGAGTATCGAAGAACTATGTATTTAAGAATCGTGGACTCAAGAACGGTCGAATTGGGACTTAAAACGAAGAAACGAGCAACGTTCATGAACGTTTAACGAACGAGTAATAGAAATATAAACGATGAATTTATCGTTAACGGATTCAAAAACTTATTCTGTTCAGATAGAATCGAAGTATGTGAGATATGTGAGTTAATGGTTTTTGAACGAGTCACTTCCGAGTTATAACGATCGCGTTACTAGCTCTGGAATTTCATGTATTGAAAAACTTAAAAATATCAAGAGCTGAGGTTAGGCGCCGCAGCGCAGCCCCAAACTTGCTTAAGCCCCTCCGCAGCGCCTGGCTGGGGGGCCTCTTCACTGCTAACTGACGCCGCATCACGTCACTTAACACTGAGAGTGGCGCCGTAGCGCCCTTAAGGGAAAAAATCTGACGCGAGCTTTTTTTAATCCAACTTTTCGCTTGGTAATTATGGGGTAAGTATATACTTAATATACATGAAGATAGAATTCTTAAAAAACATGTTTAAAGATGATTTTAGGAATTAAATGTTGATTAAAAGTATTTAAACTTAAAACTTGAAATGTGAAACCGTAAACCGTGAATCATATTCGAGTTTAACGTACGTCTTAAAGTTACATAGTACGTAATAAATATGCGTGGTACAATAATGATAAGAAATGAAGATAAAACTTATGTAATTCCTATACGGGGTTCTATGTCGGGAATTTAGGGGAAATGTGTCCAAACGAACTAACCGATTAAGGTTACGACGATCGTTATACGTAAACAACGATCGATAAGTGTTGGTTTATGACATATGAATGTTAATAAGTTGTAATAAATGTTAAATACCTTAAAATGAGTATTAATGAAATAATTGTGATTAAGTTATAGAAGAGAAAGAAGTGGGTTTAAACAATGTGCATAGATTGTTTGGTAGGTAATTAAAGTGTGCTATGTGAATATATTATGTAGAAATTGTAAAGACCGAGAACGGTTGAACTTCAATTTGAAGACGCTTGAAGGCAAGTTCTTCTAACGCTTGTCTGACCTTCGTGTTAGTCATGTTTCTGTGATTCATGTTATATCGTGCATGAATTATTTTACGAAAGAGTCGATGCCAATCTTAACTCGGCTAGACGAACTTTAAGAGTTTGATTGATTTGTTTACAAGTCTTTCAATATAGTATTGATAACGCTATCTTATGCCAATTATTTGGTACGGATTCAAAGGTAAGCCTGAGTATGAATAAACAAAGGTATTTTACGTTGTTTATTCGACCCGAGTTTGCCATAACTTAAACATAAATACGTTTAACGGATGAGTGTTGATCAACATAGAGTACTATAAGCTAATCACCTAGAAGTGCTCGTAAGTTATGTCGGATGTACGGTCTTAGTGCCGTTATATCCTTTTTATGAATGAAAACGAAACGAGAATGTTCATGGTGTTTCAACCAACTCAAAAATTCTTAAGTATATTGTGACGACCCCATATCCGGGTACCTTCAAACCCTGGATATAGTGCTACACAGTGCTACAATCTACTCATACATTCAATTGAAGACATCCATAAAAATGCATAACTTTACTAATTATTACATTCTATTAATCCCTTCCCAAGTTCTTTGTAACCATTACATTGTTCTGTGTCATAATATCAGTAATTATAATACTAATACTATACTATTACAAAGGTAACTACTTGCTCATCTTGGACTTGCCTTTGGCTTTATCGGATCCTTCGGTCCGTTCGCTCTTAGCTAAAATCATTTAATTTTAAGCAATGATTAGCATAAATAGCTCAGCAAGTTCAACATCATATCTTGAAACCATAAAATCAAGAATCATATAGCTTTTTCTTCAATAACTGTACAATAGTTATGAAGTACTTAAGAATAATCAAAGTAACGTTTTGATTCCTTTAAAACCATTCCTAAGGACTTATAGCCTCTTCGAAATCTGTGTTGGTCAACAACCATGAACCATCATTTAGTTCTCATTCATAAAAGGAACAACCCGGCACAAAGGCCGTAAGTTTGATATAGCTTACGAGCTCATCCAGGTGATCAGTCTATAGTACTCTATGTTGATCAACATTCATACATTAAACGTGTTTACGTTTAATTGGTGGCAACCTCATGTGCCTGTAGAATTAACGACGTAAAAACATTTGTTTATTCATACTAAGGTGATTACCTGAGAATCTGTACCAATCAATTAGCATAGGATCACAACCTTGTAAATATTTTAGAAAGATTTGTGGAAAAACCAACCAAAATATGCTAAGTCTTAGTCTAGCCGAAACAAATGGCATCGACTATTCAATAACAGTATATGCATAAGAGATCATGCATAATGACAACTTGTCCAACTCAAGGTATAGACAATAGTTTACAAACTTGCGTCAAGTAGAACTTGAACAAGGTTAGGAAACTTGCATAACGTAACGTTAATACAAGAGTTAGAAAACTTGCCTTTGCGTCTTTAACCATTAAATGTACTTTAATCGGTCTTTACAACTTCTACAAAGCATAACACATAGCATACCAATGAGAATTCATAGTTAATATACAATGTACAACCTAACTTCTCCTTCTTGCATAACTTAACTGAATCATTAAGCTAATAACATTCCTTCAAGTTATTTAATAATCATTACAGCTTATTAACATCTATATGTCATAAACCGACTCTCGTCGATCATCATAAAGTATAATGACGGACTAAACCCTAACCGGTTCGTTAGGTTAACCACATTTCCGTTATCGAACCCCGCATAAATTTTACACTAGTTTTAACATCATTCAAGGTCATTCATGCATTACGTACCTCTATTACATGTTATATAACATTAAGGCGCTCTCACAACTCGATTACGATTCATAGTTCACATTATCGATTTTTGAGTTTTAAATTTAAATACATTTTGTCAACGTTTAATTCATAAAATCGTTCTGAAACATGTTGTTTAATTGATTTCTCTTCATGAATATTCATCATTTAGTTGTCCCATAATTACCATGTAGAAAGCTAAGTTTAAAAATCTACACGTCGGGAAAAATTTGTTAAGGGCGTTGTAGTGCCAGCCATAGGCTTAAAGCCGGCGTTGCGGCATTGGCTCGCAGAACCCTAATCCCTTATTCTGGCGCTGCAGCGCTGGAACCTAAGGTCTGGGCGGCGCTGCAGCGCCGGCCCCCAGCCTTTGAAAATTTTGATTTTCAAATAGTTTGTAACATGATCGTTTCAACTCGGACTTGGCTCGTTCCAAAGCCAATAGTTCATAAATGTTATATTATATCATCTCATTAAGTCAGAATTTATTTCTGAATTCGTTAGCGAAAATTTAGCCGGTTAGTCCATTTTTATGCGTTCGTTAAACGTTCGTGAACGTTTGATGCTCAATTCTTCAATTTAAGTCCGGATTGGTTCGTTTTTGCTTCCTCAAGTCTTATTTACCTAATTACACGTGTAGCAATTGAAAACCATTGTTTTTAAATCACACAACGACTTTTGACTTCTATTCCGGGAATATTACGATTTCGACGATTAACGTCTAATCGTGTAACTTTCGCCGAATCTTCATTCTTGGATATTTTTACTTCAAACCAATTGGAATCAATCCATTGGTTGATTATTAATGATTCTAACCATTCTAAACATTTATGTTTTAATGGTTTAACATGTTCATCATTCAAATTCTCATAATTTTATTATGTTCTTCATTCTTTCTTCATCAATTCTTATAATTTCATCATGCATGGCTTGTTAGGGTTCTTACTTCACCATTTAGCCATCCTTATCACTTCTCATTAATCATATTTCCCTAAATCACTTCTTTATCAATTCTATTATTGAAAGATAAATGATTTCATACAATTTTCTTATTCTTATACCTTAAGTGTTCTTGTGTGATTGAGTATGGAGACTCAAAGATCTTCATGGCTCCTTAATTTTCTTGATTCTTAGCAAAGCATGCACTTGCCTCTCTTTTCTCTCTCTCTTTATGTTGGTGGAATTGAACAAACAAACAAAATTTTCTATGTGCTAGCACATGTCCCCCCACATGCTCCACATGCCACCCATTTGCCCATGGGTTTCCCCATGGGTTTAACCCACCCGTTTACCCAACGGTTCGACCCACGAATTTAGTTATTAAATTTAATTCAAATTCAATGTGTTTACTTCGTATAAAATTTGTATTATACGTCGTATTAATTATTGTATCCTCTTCATATTATACTAGTACAATATCTCGTATTGTACGCATATTCATTCCGTATAATAATCATTTATTATTATACTTAAATAATTATTCCTTAATTTTACTTTCCCGAACACTTAGGATTTAACTCCTCAAGAAAAACTTCGTGAGCCATAAGTGAAATATTATTATATATTCCATCTCGTCTTGAAATCCTATCATTACGCGTGTCTCGAAATTTCAATCATAATTCCCGAGCAGAAATGAATGAATAATGATTTCCTCCCGAGAAAACTTTTCTCGGCTAACTTAACTTTTCACGATATATTATAGTCAAATCTTTTGACAGAATGTCATTCCGACATTCTGAACCCCCAAAAAGGCTTATGGTCACAAACCCCAACCCTTAGGGTTTCAACTGTGAATAGTGCCTATTTCGTCTTTTTCTCAAAAATATTTTATTTTCGTCTTATAAATTCACATCAATTATTTCTAGCACGTAGCCAGAATACTAACCATTTTGGACTTCTCTAGGTCATAAAACGACCTTCGATTAGCTTACTTAGTTTAAAAAACAAATAATCAAATTTTATTCAATAAATCAAATAAAATTCATTTACATAATCGTTCGGTTTTCTAGGGCGTTACAATCTCCCCCCTTCCAAGAATTCTGTCCCCAGAATTTTGATACAAGTTAATTAAACAAATAAGGATAAGCCTTCCTCATCTTGTCCACGAGTTCCCACGTTGCTTCTTTAGCATTGTGGTTCCTCCATATCACCTTCACCGAAGGTATAACTTTGTTTCTCAACACTTGTTTTTTCCTATCAATGACTTGAACAGGAATCTCTTCATACGTTAAGTCTTTCTCGACCTAGATTGGTTCATACTCGATTACGTGCTTGTAATCCGGCTTATAGGGACGTAATATCGATATGTGAAACACGTTATGGATATGTCCCAACTCTGGAGGTAATGCTATCACATATGCTACCTCTCCTATCCTTCTCAAAATTTCAAAAGGTCCTATGAACCTAGGACTCAACTTCGCCTTCTTCCCAAATCGTAGCTTCCCTTTCGAAGGTAACACCTTCAGGAACGTATACGAACCGACTTCAAACTCTCTGTTCTTCCGATGTGGATCAGCATAATTTTTATGTCTGTCCTGAGCTGCTACTAGCCACGTTCGTATCAACTTAACCACTTCCGTTGTTTGTTTCACCATCTCTGGTCCTAACATTCGACGCTCTCCCACTTCATCCCAACATAGTGGCGTTCTACACTTTAGTTCATACAACGCTTCGTAAGGCGGTATGCCTATACTAGCGTGATAACTGTTATTGTAGTCAAACTCTACTAATGGTAGATGATAATCCCAACTCCCTTTGAAATCCATAACGCAAGACCTTAGCATGTCTTTTAGCGTTTAAATTTTTCTTTCGCTTTATCCATCCGTCTGTGAATGGTATGTCGTGCTCAACCTCAGTTGTGTTCCCATCTATTATTGCAAGCTCTTCCAGAAATTCGAGGTGAATCACGGGTCACGATCTGACACTATCGAAACTGGCACTCCATGTCTTGAGACAATCTCTTTGATATAAAGTTTAGCTAGCTGGTCCATATTATACCGGACCCTTATCGGCAGGAAATGAGCCAACTTCATGAAACGATCCACTATTACCCAAATAGCGTCGTATCCTTTCTACGTCGTTGGAAGTCCTACCACAAAGTCCATCGTAATATGCTCCCACTTCTATCCTGAATCGCCAATGATTGTATCAAACCACTGGGTTGTTAATGTTCGGCCTTAACTTTCTGACAAGTTAAGCACCTACTCACATATTCTGTTATCTCCCTCTTTATATTTGGCCACAAAAAATTTGTTCGAAGGTCTTGATATATCTTGGTACTACCAGGATGAATCCAGTACCTCAAGTGATGGGCTTCCTTCATTATCTCCTCTTTCAACTTTGGCTCACACGGAACCCAAATTCTTCCTTCACGTCTCAATAACACTTCGTTATCAAGACTGTACATATCCTCGGTACTATCTGCAATCTTCTTCTTTATCCGTTATCACTCATCAGTTATGAGTTGCACTTCCTTCACCTTCTCCACTATTATGGTTTGAACTTCTATCACAAACAGCTTCTCCCCTTCCTCACTTGGCCATCGTGCTTCCTAATTCCATTCTTGCCATCTCTGTTATCAACTCATCTTGAGCTGTTAACATCGACAGCTTCTCCCGACCCTTTCTACTTAAGGCACATGCCACCACGTTCGCCTTCCCTGAGTGATATAGGATTTCACAGTCATAATCCTTTATCAACTCCAACCATCTATGCTGCCTCATATGCAACTCCTTCTGAGTGTCAGACTTTTATGGTCTGTATCTATCTCACATTTTTGCCTGTATCGATAATGCCTCAAAATTTTTAAGGCGAAAACCACTGCAGCAAGCTCAAGGTAATGAGTAGGATAACATTTCTCATATTCCTTCAACTGCCAAGATGCATACGCAATGACCTTGCCATGCTGCATGAGCACACAACCAAGTCCTTTATGTGATGCATCACTATAAACTACGAAATTCCTTGTCTCATCCGGTAAGGACAATATTGGTGCTTGACTCAACCTCTTCTTCAGCTCTTAAAAGCTGTCTTCACACTTCTCTATCCATACATACTTCACGGTCTTCCGTGTTAAATTTGTCAATGGAGTAGCTATCTTTGAGAAGTCCTGGATGAACCTCTGATAGTAACCCGCCAACTCTAGGAAACTTCGCACCTCAGTCGGTGTTTTCGGCTATTCCCAGTTCATAATTGATTCCACCTTTGTTGGATCAACTGAAATCCCTTCCTTGTCGATGACGTGCCCCAAAAATTGCACTCTTTCTAACCAAAATTCACACTTAGTGAATTTCGCATAAAACCTCTCCTTTCTTAGTGCTTCCAACACTAATCTCAAATGTTCAGCGTGATCTTCTTTCGTCTTGGAATAGACTAGAATATCATCAATGAACACTACGACGAACTTGTCCAAATATTATTTGAACACTCTGTTCATCATATCCATGAATGCGGCTGGCGCATTTGTTAACCCAAACTACATTACTAAGAACTTGTAATGCCCATAACGAGTCCTAAATGCTGTCTTAGGTACATCCTTCACTCTAACCTTCAACTGGTGATACCCCGTCCGCAAATCTATCTTCGAAAAGTATTTTTCCCACTTCAACTGATCAAAAAGATCATCGATAAATGGGTACTTATTCTTTATCGTTAGTTTGTTTAACTCTCGGTAGTCGATACAAAGCCTCAATGATCCATCCTTTTTCTTTACAAACAATACCGGTGCTCCCCATGGAGAAACTCTCGGTTGAATGTACTTCTTGTCCAACAGTTCTTGCAATTGGATCATCAACTCCTTCAATTCCACTGGCGCCATACGATATGGTACCTTCGAAACTGGTGTCGTCCCTAGTGCAAGGTCTATAAAAACACAGTCTCCCTCTCGGGTGGAAGACCTAGCAAATTTCTTGGAAACACGTCCGCGTATTCGTTGACTATTGGTATCTGTTCCAATGTTGCTCCCAATCGCTAAGTATCCACAACATGGCACAGGTAACCTTCGCATCCTTTCCTTAATAATTTCAGGGCTTGTGTCATGGTTAGACAACACGAGCGTCCCGGTGATTTACTACCGTAGAACACTACCTTGGATTTCTTAGAAATCTGAAGGTTCACACGCTTATTTTGGCAATCGATAATCGCCCTATGGTTAACTAACCAGTCCATCCCGAGAATTATATCAAATTCTCCCAACTTTATCGATATAAGATCTACCGACAATGTGATGCCCCCAAATCCGGGTCCCCAGATCCTTGGACCTGGTACGTTACGGTAATTCATCTTCATACATATTCAATCAACTAATGTGGAATATATAAACATAAATTATTTAATTCTCATGATTCTATAACATTTCTTAAGGTCTGTTTACCTTAACTGAATACATAGCTTAAGTAATTAAAAAGGTTTACAACATTACTTGCATCAAATAACTAATAGTTATAAATGTATATAATCTACTCTTTGGAATTGCCTTTGCCTCTGTCTTTCTTCGAGCCTTCGTCTTAATCTGAAATTTGTTATCATGATATAGCAAGGGTGAGCAACTAATTTGCCCAGCAAGGTTAAATACAATGAAGATATATCATGATTTAAAGAAAGAATAAGCTTTCAAATTTTCAACAATATAGTAATTGTGAAAGAACATAAATTAGAATTTCAATAAATGAATGGATGAATCAATAATGTTTAATGTCAATAAGGACCATGAACAACTTTAACTGAACCTTAGGGTAATGAAGGTGATCAGCCTTTCATACCTGATGAACATATGCAACATGCACTAAGTGGGAATCAATAATCATAGATGTGGAATAATCAACAATAATTATCCACTAATATACTTGAAAAATAATAACTCAAGTTTGAGTTAGGAAAACTTGCCTGTATCGTCGATTACTGCTACACAATCTAATTTAATCGCTTTATTATAAAGACATATCATTTATAAGATTGATCTTTCAATTAGCATAACATACTTTATCCCATAATACTATTACTTTATAAGTAAACTATCTAACATTTAAACACATAGTCAAATATTAGATAATACCGTAACACTATACGAATTCACAAGTCTAAACTTAGTACACATCAAGTCTTTAATAGTGTTCAATATAGTATACTGAGTGGTTTTCCACAAACAACCAACAAATTAGTTTCCATCTCGTCTACACTGTTTTCACAGCGAGTTAGATCGTTTACTAATTCGTATATACCTCCGCTCCCTGAAGGAATTGTTTAGCCCAGCTACTATACATCAACCATTAAAGAGAACGACTGCACTACCTTAGACTTAACACTTACTCGTTCATTTCTAAATTCTTATTATAACTCGGTAAACTATTTATGAATTAAGGAGACTTAAAATATCATTTCAGTAAACTGAAACCAAACTGTCTTCCCTTCCTAACCTTTTCAGGTTCCATTTCAGCAAGCTGAAACCAAACTGTCTTCCCTTCCTAACCTTTTCAGTTTTCATTTCAGCACCCTGAAAAAAAACTGTCTTCCCTTCCTAACCTTTTCAGTTTCCATTTTCAGCACCCTGAAACCAAACTGTCTTCCCTTCCTTTTCAATTTTCATTTCAGTACCCTGAATTGTTTAATTCAGCAAGCTGAAATACCCTTTTCACGAAAGTACCAAATCAATATATTATTTTTGTATCCTTTGGCCAAACATATATACATATATTTTATACACAAAAAGAATTTTTCTGGAATTTTTCAACTCCCTTAAGTACTTTTCAAAAATCTGTTTCTAGTTCGAACCTTAAGAAATTAGCTACATCACGCTTAACTCCAGAAATTTCCAACTCTTGGCGGGATCTTACACATATTAACGTGAACTTTAGTTTAAATTTTGTGGCCATCGGAGTTATAGAACTCTGGTTATAGCGATTTTTGTCGAAAAAACCAAAATATTGAAATGACCATAACTTGGTCAATTTAAGTCGGAATGAGCTCATTTTTGGACAGGAGCTACTTCTTTTCATATATTTTCATGTTCCAAAATATTGGAATTTATTTCATAAATTAAGTTGCCGAAAATTCCCCTAGCAGTTTTATGCAGCCTACTTTAAGGCATTTTTTCAGATTTTGACCCTTTTGCTAAAAATAGTCCACACGAAAATCTATAACTCATTTTTTAGTGATTCCATTTGGAAAAGTTACAAGACTCATATATCTAACTCCAAAAATTGACCACACTCAAAAATTTAAAGTAGAATGAGAGATATGGTCTTTTCAATTTTATACTTCGTTTTCACAAAAATCTGATTTTCAATACTTGGTGATTTCTAAGAAAGATCTCTTGATTAATCAAATATTACCCATCATCAATCACCATAATACATACTAATATCTCATATACTCATGGATCTACCATGGTCCATGATCTATTTCATCAAACAATCATAAATCACAAGATTAAACACAATTAAGGCAAAAAAATTTGGGGTTTTCTACTTTTGAAAAACCTAGCTCCTATTTCATACTTTAGATCTAAATTTTAATCCTCAAAAGGGTTAGATCTAAACATGAAACACTATTAAACACATAGATCTAAGGTTTTAACCTCAAGATCATAACTTTACAAAGATCAAAACTCAAATCAAAAGGAATTAGACTATATAGGTAGAAATTTTTGTTATACCTTGATTTTCTTTCTTCTTCTTCTTCATAAGCTTTGGTTAAGGAGCTATGAAACATCAAAAATCTCCTCCCTGTCTCTCTTCTCACTTGGTCGAATCTTGGCCCTCTCTCTCTCTTGCTTGCTTATACAAAATGATACAAATGAGAGGAGAGAGAAGATGAAATGCTTTTGTTGTTTTGTAGAAATAAAGAGATGTAGTTTATATCTCTTATTATTATTATTCTCACACTCTTGCACCTCTCTCTCTCATTCTCATCATTGCTATGTTGCTTGCATACCAAAGGTAACTTGTAAGTTTGGTGAAAAGATAAGGTTAAACCAAAGCTTGACACCTAAGTGGTTAGGTAGGTGTGACAACCTTGATTTTTCAAAATTAATAAATGAGAATTTAATAAATAAAATTTTTATTTTAAGATGTTCGAGTACGTGTATGTGTATATGTGTTATATATTATGAAATATGTGATTTGGTGTGAAGAGAATTTTATATATTAATTTTAATATTTATTGAATTAAATAAATATTAAAATTAATTTATTTATTGAGTTAAATAAATAATTATGTGTTGGTTATGGAGTAATTTAATTAAGTGTAATATATTAATTAAATGAATATTTAATAATTAATTTATTTAATATGTAATATTTTATGTTATAGTTCTAATTTAATTGGGATAATTAAATTAGATGAAGTTATGTGGTAATTGTTACATAAAATTATAATTAGCGAGTAATTATAATTGTTATGTGATAATTTTTATGTGATTTATTGATGTTAACTTTTAATTAATTAAATTAGAATGTTAAGATTTAATTAATTAAAGTATAACATTAAAAAGATGTGTTAAAGGATTTATTAAAAGAATTAAAAGAGTTTTTAAAACCATTTTCCCAAACAAGGCCCGTGCACCGTTTTAAATCCGTTTTGCCAAACGGGGACTTAACTACTAAAAATCTGTTTTTAAAATAACATTTTTTGCCAAACAAGCCATAGGGGTTTTAAAATTCAATTTGTAACTTATATATATTAATTGCAATTATGGTATTAATTGGGTGGTTTAAATATTTGGGAGTTATATATTATATAATTATACATATAATATATATCATATTAGTTATATGTTTAAACTACGTTAGTTAGAAGAGCTAGAGAAAATAGTCAGTGTTAGAACATAACAAAGAAGAAAGAAATACAGAGAAAGTATAGAGAAAAGATAGAGAGAAAAGAGAAGAGGAAGAGAGAAAGAAGGTAGAGAAAGAAGAAGTTTGAGAGAGTCAAGCACCTCACCATCATCATCTTCATCTTGTTCTCTTAATCAAAGCAACAAGGGTATAATCTCAATTCCTTATTTTTAAATATGTTTTTATGATTCTTCATGAGTATTAGTTCTTTGTGTTTGTGAATTAACGAGAAGTTTATATAAACATGAATTTCATGTATAAATTGTATTCATATATGCTTACAATTGATTTGTATGCTTAGTTAGGATGTTTAATTCATTTGTATATGATGAACATGAAGAATTCATGTTCATCAAAAAGTTACAATGAAATAAGTTTTTGTTAATTAGTCTTTGAAAATCAAAATTTGTGTTTGATTGGTAATCATTGGGTAAATTGATGTTAGATAATAATAACATGATTATAAACGGATTCAATGTGATTTGAATTGTGTGTTTTGATTGAACAATAAACTTTTAGTGTTCAATTTTATCAAGAACACTGGAAAATAGTTTTTATACAAACTTTTTTAAAATTAAGAGTTTTGATTATGTGTTTTGATGATTAAATATATTAAAACATGTTAGAAACTTAGAATTTATGTTTTCTATAAAATTGATATGAATTTTGTTGACTGGAATCGAAATTTGGTGTGGAAAAATAAGCCAAATTGGCTTTTTCTCTGCACAGTTCGTGAACCAAAATTGAGCCGCTGCAGCGGGCCCGCCCCGGCGGGCCTTGCAAGGTATAGAACCCCCTCCCCGGCAGGGGGTGTGCAAAAAAGAAAACTTAGTTTGTTTTGTGCAGCTTTGTTTAGATCATGAAAAATTAACCCAATGTGTTAAATTTGATGACATGTTAGGCATACCTTAAAATGCTAAATAATAGTGTTAGTTCCCAAAGGCACGTTAGTTATCTAGAAGGGGGGTTGAATAGATATTTTAAAATTTCTTCTTTTAAAATACTCAGTCAGTATTGATGATACTGACTGCAGCGGAATATATATTTTGTTCCCCTTCAAGATAATGCAGTTAAGGTTAGATAAAAAGTTATAGCAGTTAATGAGAGACAATGAGACATAGGGTTTTAAGTGGTTTAGAGCCAATACGACTCCTAATCCACTCTTCTACTCCACGAGTAGGAAATCCACTAAGGATATCTTCTTATAACTGGATCACTCAGATCCCTTCAAGGCCAGCAACCCTGGAACTTCACTTAGTTCACTTTTGAACTCTTCAAGTCCTTTAACTTGGATCTGCTCTTAGTTCACTTCTGAACTCTTCAAGTCCTTTGAATTGGATCTTCACTTAGTTCACTTTTGAACTCTTCAAGTCCTCTGACTTGGTACCTCACTTGGATCGGCAGTTGATAGTTGAGGTGTGCTACTCAGTTGCAGTTCAGCTTCTGTCTTTCAAAGGACTGAGTAGCGAAGAAAGTTTTTTCTGTATCGTAGTGTTGCTCATTGAGTGTTCTTGAGCTTTTTCAATGTATTCTTTCTTTTTGCGTCTTGCTTACTTGGTCTGAATCCTTGTCTGATTTTCTTATAAAAGAGCCATTCAAAAATAGCCGTTTTGAATGCTCCCGTTGCTTCATTTAATTCTCCAGACATTTTCTTTGCAGTGATGTTGACGTCATGCTTTTCTGTTGCTCTGCCGCCTGGCTCACTGACACAGCTGACTGTATCTTTCACCTAACACCTGAAAAGGTGTTTTCTACAGGCTACTTTAGTCCTATCCTTAGCTTCTACAATACGCTTCTTTGATTTGGACTAAGGATGAATATGGAAGTATTAGGACTATCACTTTGTTAATGGCTATAAGCCTTTCTTCTTTTGTTGCTCTTCCTCCCTTCATTAGATCTTTAATCTTTGATGTTGACTAGAGGAACACTACGATTATGGTTATTGTGACACAATCATTGTGTGTTGGCTTTGCACAACGTGATTCAGACTTCTTCGTAGAGCACACTACGATTTCTCTTAAGCTCTCGGTAGACTACGATTCCTTGCTTGCTTGTCTTGCAGACTTCACACTTCTGATAGTACTCTGCGATTCCTAACTTGTCTCGGCAGATGCTTTTCAACTTTTATGACTCTCAGTGTGGCTTCTGAGGCAAGCTATGATTCTTTGATGCTTTCACTTGAGCTCGACGATTCTTGCCTTGGCCTCTACAGACTTGATTCTTCGGCAGACTTCTAGTTTGTATATCTTCACTCAAGCTCCACATTTTTTGCCTTAACTTCTGTAGGCTTGAATTTCTTGGCAGACTATGATTTCGATATCTTTGCTTAAGCTCCACGATTCTGCCCTGTCTTTCGAATGCTGTCTTTGACAGACTACGATTCTGTCAAGACTTTAACTTTTATAGCTCAAATAGATCAACCTAACAAGTTTGATCTTTTCTTCTATACATTCATTTACAAAAATGATAAACATTAAGGCTTAGATCAACCTAACACGCTTGATCTATCATCTAAATCCTTGTACAATGATTCTCTTAAGGACTGTACACTTAAGCATTTATATTTACTTTCAATATCAAATCTGAATATGCAATTCCCAACAATCTCCCCCTATTTGATGTTGACATAATCAAGGAGATTTAGATCATAGCATCATTTTCTAAATCCAAAATGCTAGAAAGTAAATATGGCTTAGTGTTTTAGTGAGCAACTAAAATTTCTAGAGAATAAGCCTGAATTTATTGATGTTTGAAGAGATATTACATTCAATTATAAAAACATCAATACAAAATTAAGTTTAGGCTTATCTCTATTTTCTTTATCTCTTGCTCCTCGAAGACTCAGCAGCTCTCATCCTTCTGGTTTGCTCATCTCTCCATTCAATGTCTTCTAGCTCATATTTGGACTGTGCAGAAGTCATGCCTTGTGAGCCAGACGCTTGACCTTGATGTCTTTGAAGAGGTATTCCCACTTGAGGATGCTGCAGATACTGATCAGATCGTGGAGGTTGAACATTTAGACTCCTGGAGTTTCCACCCGACGATTGACCAGTGCGAGTTTGCCTTTGCCTTTCCTGCTACAGAGGTGGTGGTTGAATGTGCGTCTGCCTCGGTCTTCCACCTCTGCCTTTATCTCCTCTTCCACCTCTGCCTTTATCTCCTTGCCCAATCTTCTCCCCCTTTATGTCATCATCAAGGGTTCGAATATCATCTGAGAGCCGTCTGATTCCGTCTACCAGGGCATGCATTTGAGTTCTTTGTTGAGAAATTCACTGGTTTGTTCAGCAACTGAAGCCTCAGTGACCCTTCTTTGTTGCTGAAGCATTTTCACGGCATCGTTGTTCTGGGAGATTTGAGCAGCACTGCATTCTTGGAATTGGTTCAAAGCAATATGCAGTGCTAAAATCTGTTCCGCCATCAACTCATTTTGAGTTTGATGATTCTTTTGCATTAGCAGCAAGGCTTCTTTCTGCTTCTTGGCCTCGGTAAAATGAATAGCACCTCTTGCCTTGATGCTTTCAGCCATTTCTTTGAAAATCTCCCTTAATGATTTAGTCAGTTCCGTTCCCAAATGTCCTGGCAGAGTCTTGACCGAGTCAAGAATGTTGTCAAATCTATGGTGAAGAGAAAGAGAATGTTCTTTAAGGACCTTTTCAGATTCTGACCCTATTTGACTCAGTGTGGCAATCAACTCCTCCTTTGTTGGCATGAGAGCCAATTGATCTAGAATTTGTTGTGTTTCTGGAGGAGGAGGAGTAGCTGTAGTGTGTTCATCTCTCCTTGACAAACTTTCGAGAGCAAGAGTTATGTCAAAGTATTCATTATTAGAGGATGATGGAATGTCTTCTTGGGTTAGAGGGTTAGGAGTTTGCTGGATAGGCGTAGTGTTTGGCTCAGATGTATGTGTTTGTGTCTCTTTGAGCTGTTCTGAACACTCTACAATTTCTTCTTCGGATTGATCAATATGCTAGAATCATAGTGTGTCATCTAAGGTTGGTGTTTCACTGATTGAGTTTGCAAGCATTTCCTTGACAACTCGTGTGATGTGCTTAATCATTATTGGATGGTTAACGGGTCGCTCGACGAAGATGAGTTGGTTATGTGGTTCATCAGTCATAGAGTTTTGGGACTTTGTGACTGGAACCTGATTTAGCATTACTTCATTCAGATTCTCTAGTAGCTCCCCCTCAATTGTAGCATTCTCTTGATTCTGAGCTTTCTGAGTTTCTTCTTCCTGCGACTCAGTGATCTGTTTATCCTTCTCATCAGCTCTTTTTCTGTCTTCTTCCCTCAATACTTCCTCATTGATAAGAATGTATTTCTTGATCAATGTCCTCTTTCTCTTGGGCTTAACTGCATCTTCAGAACTTTCTTCAGCTTCAGCCCTGTTTGTCTATTCGGGCTGAGAGACTGTTGTAGAATCTTCTTCTATACTAGTAGCCTGCCTGGACTCTACGATTGGTGAAGACTCCTCAATCGTAGTAAGTGTAAGCTTCCTTGGTTTGTGATTGCGTTTCTTCTATTTTTGAGCTTCAACACTTCTTTCAGTCATGTCCTCACTTGATTCCCTCTTCTTCTTCTTCTCCTTCTCTTTCAGAGTCTCCTCTGATGCTTGAGCTGCCTCAGGAGTAATAGCTCTTTCAGTTATTAAGCCACTAAACTCCATTTCAGCATCAGGGCATGCTTGAAGTGCATCAGTGGCTGGGTCTTGGGGTTCCTCAGCTATTGATACATCTTCATTCATCTTCTTCTTTCCTTTCCTCCTTCTGATCAATGCATCAGCATTTTCTTCAGTTACTCCTTCTTGCTCTACCTCCTAGGCTTCCTCCCTTGCAGCAGATAGAATTTCAGATTTTATCTTTACATTTTCTACCGGATTTTTGTTCCAGTTTTGAAATAATTGCTGGGTTATCTTCTGGTTGGGGACAATGGAGACGCTTTCTTCATCTTTAATCTTGTCGCCCAGTGTAGCCTCTAGTATCATGCTGATAAATCTCCCATAAGGTATTTTTGCAGTACTCTTGGTTTTCTAGGAGCTTTCCATCCATTTTCTAATCCATTCCATTAGAAGAGCTCCATAGTTGAGTTGAACTCTATACCTGATAGCTGTCACGAGCTTCAGTTGTTTTCCATTGACAGTATCGTGGCCAGAGCTCTTGCAGTATATGCATTTTCCAACAATTTCAGCAAGAAACTCATATTCTTGGGGAAACTCTTTCTTCCTGTAGCCACTCTTTCCTTCAGTTTTGTTGTGTTTCATCTTCTTTAGGCCTTCATGAAAATTGATTCGGTCCAGTGATGGAAGACCTTCATTGATGAACCCTAGGGCAAGGTTTATGCTTTTTGAGTTGAGTCGAATCTGTTCGCCCTTGACTTTGGTGAGGATAAAGTTTCCTTCAACAATTCCATTTGTATAGAACTCTTTCACCAGCTTTGTGAATACAAGTGTGTCGGTATTAAGGGCATCCTTGAGTCCAGCTTTAATTAGCAGGGAAAGAATTTTGTGCATTTCTGGACTAGCATCTTCAAATTCATCAAAGCATAGCTGAAAACCCGAGACAATTCTGGAAGCAGCCATTGATTTAGTTGTCTGAAACTTAGGGTTTCGTTTTAGAGAGAGAGAGAGAGAGAGAGAGAGATACTCTTTTGAAATTCAAAGATGAACTGACATATGACAGTTTAAAATAGTTTTAAACACTTCCCTCCATATGTTCAGTGTCATGGGATACGTGTCGGATTCTGCAGAACTCCACGATTTTAATCTATGTGGAAATATCTGTTCTGCCCTTAGCTCCCCCTGAGCTGGAGTGCCCTTGTGAGAAGACTACGAATGTCTAGATCCACTCCACGATTGTTAAGTTCGATCATTTGCTCGCTTCTTGATCATTGACTCTATGGCTTTCTGTGATGCCTTCTGAAATGGCAAGCCTTCTAGGTTAAGGTTTCTCAGGCAGGGCCAACCTCTTAGCTTGACACTAAGGATCAAGTTTATCCCTGAGACGCTAATTAAAAGGGTTGCTTGGCTTGTTGTTGCTATCACAGTGAGCCTTTATGTCTTAACTGAATCATTCCACGATCGTGGTTCCTCTTAGTCATCTCTACGATTTTGACTTGGCCTTTACATCTGCAAGGTTAGCACCATCTAGAGCATAGAATTTATGGTTGTAAATTTAACATACCTAACTTACTTATTAGTTTATTAAATCTGGATTTATCTAAGGGTTTTGTAAACACATCAGCAAGTTGATTTTCAGTAGGAATGTATTGCAAGGATATTGTCCCATTTTGAACATGATCCCTAATAAAATGATATCTTATTTCTATATGCTTGGTCCTAGAATGCATGACAGGATTATTTGTTATTTCTATAGCACTTGTGTTATCACAATGTATGGGTATAGATTTGAAATCAAACCCATAATCTGCTAGCTGATTCTTCATCCATGGGATTTGAGCACAACAACTACCAGCAACTATATATTCAGCTTCTGCTGTTGAAGTTGATACTGAGTTTTGCTTGTTACTGAACCAGGACACTAGTCTATTGCCTAGTAGTTGACAAGTGCCACTGGTACTTTTTCTATCTATTTTGCATCTTGCAAAGTCAGCATCTGAATATCATGTTAGTTCAAATGAGGATTCTTTGTGATACCATAGACCCAAATAGGGTGTACCTTTAAGATACCTGAAAATCCTTTTTACAGCAGTTAAGTGTGATTCCTTAGGATTAGCTTGAAATCAAGCACATATACATGTTGCAAACATTATATCTGGTCTACTGGCAGTTAAGTAGAGAAGGGAACCTATCATACCTCTGTATTGAGTAATATCAATTCCTTTACCTTTCTCATCTTTGTTAAGCTTAGTTGATGGAGCAATTGGTGTTTTCATGGGAGTAGTTGATTCCATGCCATATTTCTTGGGTACATCTTTAATGTACTTGGCTTGGCTTATGAAAATTCCTTCATCAGTTTGTTTTACTTGTAGTCCAAGGAAGAAGTTCAGCTCACCCATCATGCTCATTTCAAACTTGCTCTGCATAAACTTGGCAAATCTCTTGCACAGATTTTCATCAATAGAACCAAAGATAATATCATCTACATATATTCGAACTAGTAAGACTTTATCTTTGTGTTTCCTAAGGAATAGTGTAGTGTCTACTCTACCTCTAGTAAATCCTTTTTTAATAAGAAAGTTTGTTAATGTTTCATACCATGCTCTAGGTGCTTGTTTAAGTCCATATAAGGCTTTATCTAATCTATAGACATAATCAGAGAGGGTTGGATCGACAAAACTTGGGAGTTGCTCCACATAGACTTCTTTTTGAAGTTCACCATTTAGGAATGCACTCTTGACATCCATCTGGAATACTTTGAACTTCATGTGAGCAGCAAATGCAAGGAATATTCTGATAGCTTCAAGTCTGGCCACTGGTGCAAAGGTCTCATCGTAGTCTATGCCTTCTTCTTGAGAATAACCTTTGGCCACCAGTCTTGCTTTGTTTCTAGTGATTACCCCATCTTCATCCATTTTATTTCTGAAGACCCATTTGGTGCCGATGACTGGGTGACTCTTTGGTCTTTGAACTAATCTCTCGACTTTGCTTCTTTTAAATTGATTAAGTTCCTCTTGCATGGCTTCAATTCAGCTTGCATCTAGCATAGCATCTTCAATCTTCTTGGGTTCTATTTGAGATAGAAAACTCAAATAGAAGCATTCATTCTGAGTTGCAGATCTTGTTCTTATTCTGGTAGTTGGATCACCAATAATTAAATCTTGAGTGTGATCTCTTGCCCACCTGTTCCCTGTTGGAACATCAGTTCTTGCGCCTTCTTGTCTGAACTCCTCAAGATTGACTTCTGGTTCTTGTTATTCAGAATCGTCGTTTGGTTCAGCTCTTTCTACGATTTCTTCTTCGGACACTACAATTCTTTCTTTAGGAACTGCTGTTGTAGTGTTGGGTTCGATCACTTCATTCGTAGTGTCAGTATCGTCAATCGTAGTGCCTAGTGGTGCAGACTTCTCTGAGTCTATTTCATCGAAGATGATGTGGATTGAGACTTCAACACTTATGTCTTTTTATTGAACACTCTATAGGCTTTGCTATCTGTGGCATAACCAAGGAAGATTCCTTCATCTGACTTAGGTTGGAACTTAGTCAGATATTGCTTTCCATTGTTGAGAATGTAGTATGAACAGCCGAACACATGGAAGTAACTGACATTTGGCTTTCTTCCTTTCCACAGTTCATAGGGAGTCTTCTTTAGCGTAGAGTGTACAAGAGATCTGTTCTGTGTGTAGCACGCAGTGTTGATGGCTTCTGCCCAAAAGTATTCAGGCAGATGAGCTACTGCAAGTAGAGTTCTTCCGGCTTTTATAAGTGTTTTGTTCTTCCTTTTAGCTACTCCATTTTGCTGAGGAGTTCGTGGTGCTGAGAAGTTGTGACTGATGCTATTGTTTGCACAGAACTGTTCTATTTTTGAGAAGTCAAACTCTCTGCCATGATCACTCCTTATTGCGTTGATAGTCTCTCCTTTTTCATTCATCACCAGCTTGAACATCTTTATCAGTTGGGAGCTTGTCTCATCTTTTGAGTTGAGAAAGAACACCCTTGTGTATCTGGTGTAGTCATCCACCACGACTAGTGAGTATCTCTTCCCTCCTAAGCTCACAGTCTGAATTAGCCCAAAGAGATCCATGTGAAGTAACTGTAGGGGCCTGTCAATTGAGTTGACTGCTTTGCCTTTGAATGAGCTCCTTGTTTGCTTTCCAAGCTGATATGCATTGCATGGTCTTTCTTTGATGAAGTTGAACTTGGGTAATCCTGCTACCAGATCTTTGGAGGCCAGTTTAGACATACTCTTGAAGTTGAGATGAGATAATCTTCTATGCCAAAGCCAACTTATTTCTTCAGTGGCTTTAGCAAGGAAGCATACTGTCTCATCAGTACTGAGCTGAGCAAGATCGACAATGTATACATTTCCTTCTCTTGTTCCTGTCAGCTTGATAGAGGATGTCTCCAGATCTCTAACTTGACATTGATTGTTGAGGAAGGTAACTAGATGGCCTTTATTGCAAAGTTGGCTGATGCTAAGAAGAATGTGCTTTAGACCATCAACATAAGCCACTTTGCTGAAGGACACTACACCATTTCCAACTGAACCATAGCCTCTTGTCTTGCCAGAGCTGTTATCTCCAAAGATAACTGTTGGTCCCTCCTTCTCTGTATAATTTGACAGGAGGGCTTTATTTTTGGTCATAAGCCTTGAGCAACCACTGTCCAGATACCATGCGGTAGTCGTGGTGCTCATTTCCTGCAAACATATTCAGCTTTCATTTTGGTACCCAGACTAGCATTGGTCCTGCAATGTTAGTACCCTTAGGAACCCAAATCTGCTTGACTTTGGGATCTTCCATGCATAGTATTATGAAAGCATGATGCAATTTTATGACCAAACCTTCCACATGCAAAACATCCAACATAATTTATATTTGTATGTGTGTGTGTGGATGCTTTCTCCAATTGGATTTATGTGGATATTTGTTGTCTTTACCCTTAAATTGCATCTTCCTTTTCCATATAGCCCTGGAGTTCATGTTCTGTGCTGAGTGAGTCTCAACACCACGAATCCTTCCAAGTTGATCGATGGAGTCAGTTTTACTTGACTCTATGATTCGTCGAGGTCGGACAGTGGTGACTGAATTACTCTTCACTTTTCTGAACCCTATGCCAGCATGAGATCCATAGTGTTTAGGAACACGTCTTGGTTCAGAAGAGCAAGGTTGCACTGGTTCATCCTTTTGTGTGGACTTAAAGAATATAATACTTCTATTTAAGTTAGAAGCATTACTTACATTAATCTCTTTAGTCTTTCCCACACAGGGTTCTGAGGTTGATTCCCCAAACCCTAAGCCTGTTCTATCAGAGACACTTCTCTGATTGGATATCAGGGAGTCCATGGATGAAGAAGATCTATTCCATGTAGAGATAGTCTTTTCTAGCTCCTCAATCTTAGAGGTTAGATCTGACTCTCTCTGTATGGTCAGTTCATTTGTCTCTCTTAAGATTTTATTCTCATCTTCAAGTTTAGAGAGAGAGTTAGACTTTAGTAGAGCTACTTCCAGCTCTTTCTGAACCTTTTCTTTCTCCTTTTGAAGGTTAGTATAATCTTTAGATAGAACTTTTAGCCACTTCATATGTTGATATAGATCAGTTGACATATCACGAATTCTAGTTCTTAAATCATCAATGTCTATATCAGGAGAGTTAAAGTTAAATACCTTGTCTATGACTGCTTCAGCATTTTTCCTGCTTAGTGCATTTTTGGCCATCAGACATAGGTTGGCTTTCTAAGGTGCTTCATCATCTTCAGACTCAGTGTTAGTGTCATTATCTGAATCACTCCATGAACTTCTAGCTACAAGCCCTTTGTCTTTCTTCTTATTCTTTCTGTAGCCTTTGAGCTACTTCATTTAATTTGACTTTCTCTTCAGCTCTTCCCTGATAGGCTTGTTGCAGTTGGCAATGAAATGCCCAGGCTTTTTGCAGTTATAGCATAGGTCATTGATCTGCTCCTGACTGCTGCTGTTGTTGAACTTCTTAGGTTTGCTGCTTTTGCCTTTGAGTATAAGTCTTTTGAATCTTCTGGCCAGCTTTGCATCTTCATCATCATCAATGTTATCCTCTTCATCAGAGTCAGACTCATCTTCCACCTGTGCCCTGGTGATCTCTTCCTTTGCTTTGAGAGAAACTCCTTTGTCCTTCTTCCTTCTAATAGAGTTTCTGCTCTTTGAGTCAGTTCAAGCTCGTATGTAAGAAGGTTTCCTTAGAGCTGTTGAACTATCATTTTATGCCGATTCTTTGACTCTCTAATTGTAGTGGTCTTAGCATCCCATCTGCTTGGCAAAGACCTCATGAACTTGATGACTAGATCTTTGTTTGGATAGGTCTTTCCATAGGCTCTGAGAGAGTTGAGCAGTGTAGTGAATCTTTCATAAGTGGAAGTGGCATTCTCTCCTGAGACATGAGCAAACATCTCATATTATTGAGTCAGTAGAGATTGCTTGTTTTCTCTGACTTCTTCAGTTCCTTCATGCAAGATGAGTAATGCTTCCCAGACTTCCTTTGTAGTTTTGCAGTTAACCACGTTTTCGAACAGACTGTCTTCTAAAGACTGAAACAAGATGTTCTTAGCCTTCTTGTCAAGCTGAACATCTTTCTTCTAATTTTCAGTCCATTCAGATTGACCTTGACCACCATGTTGTCTGGATTTTCTGGAGTTAGTGCAAGCCTTCTTGGAATATAGGGCCCATTCAGAACAGTTTCAAATAGATCATCATCTATTGAATCCATGTACGTCTGCATCCGAACTTTCCAGTTTGCAAATTTATCTTTGTTGCACATTGGTGGTTTGCTTCCTCCACCTGTCTTGGTTTTGCTTATCAGTTGTGCCATAGGATCTTCTCAAGCTTGTATGCTTAGTTATGAGAACCTTCTTTGATACCAATTGTTAGTTCCCAAAGGCACGTTAGTTATCTAGAAGGGGGGTTAAATAGATATTTTAAAAAATTTCTTTTAAAATACTCAGTTAGTATTAATGATACTGACTGCAGCGGAATATATGTTTTGTTCCCCTTCAAGGTAATGCAGTTAAGGTTAGATAAGCAGTTATAACAGATATAACAGTTATAACAGTTAATGAGAGACAATGAGACACAGGGTTTTAAGTGGTTCAGAGCCAACACGACTCCTAATCCACTCTTCTACTCCACTAGTAGGAAATCCACTAAGGATATCTTCTTACAACTGGATCACTCAGATCCCTTCAAGGCCAGCAGTCCTGGAACTTCACTTAGTTCACTTTTGAACTCTTCAATTCCTTTGACTTGGATCTGCTCTTAGTTCACTTCTGAACTCTTCAAGTCCTTTGACTTGGATCTTCACTTAGTTCACTTTTGAACTCTTCAAGTCCTCTGACTTGGTACCTCACTTGGATCGGCAGTTGATAGTTGAGGTGTGCTACTCAGTTGCAGTTCAGCTTCTGTCTTTCAAAGGACTGAGTAGCGACACAAGCTTTCTTCAGTATCGTAGTGTTGCTCGTTGAGTGTTCTTGAGCTTTTTCAATGTATTCTTTCTTTTTGCGTCTTGCTTACTTGGTCTGAATCCTTGTCTGATTTCCTTATAAAAGAGCCATTCAAAAATAGTCGTTTTGAATTCTCCCGTTGCTTCATTTAATGCTCCAGACGTTTTCTGTGCAGTGATGTTGACGTCCTACTTTTTTGCTGCTCTGCCGCCTGGCTCACTGACACAGCAGACTGCATCTTTCACCTAACACCTGAAAATGTGTTTTCTGCAGGCTACTTTAGTCCTATCCTTAGCTTTACAATACGCTTCTTCGATTTGGACTAAGGACGAATATGGAAGTATTGGGACTATCACTTTGTCAACGGCTATAAGCCTTTCTTCTTTTGTTGCTCTTCCTCCCTTCATTAGATCTTTAATCTTTGATGTTGACTGGAGGAACACTACGATTATGGTTATTGTGACACAATCGTTGTGTGTTGGCTTTGCACAGCTTGATTCAGACTTCTTCGTAGAGCACACTACGATTTCTCTTAAGCTCTCGGTAGACTACGATTCCTTGCTTGCTTGTCTTGCAGACTTCACACTTATGATAGCACTCTGCGATTCCTAACTTGGCTCGGCAGATGCTTTTCAACTTTTATGACTCTCAGTGTGGATTCTGAGGCGAACTACGATTCTTTGATGCTTTCACTTGAGCTCGACGATTCTTTCCTTGGCCTCTACAGACTTGATTCTTCGGCAGACTTCTAGTTTGTATATCTTCACTCAAGCTCCACGTTTTATGCCTTAACTTCTGTAGGATTGAATCTCTTGGCAGACTATGATTTCGATATCTTTGCTTAAGCTCCACGATTCTGCCCTGTCTTTCGAATGCTGTGTTTGACAGACTACGATTCTGTCAAGACTTTAACTTTTATAGCTCAAATAGATCAACCTAACAAGTTTGATCTTTTCTTCTATACATTCATTTACAAAAATGATAAACATTAAGGCTCAGATCAACCTAACACGTTTGATCTATCATCTAAATCCTTGTACAATGATTCTCTTAAGGACTATACACTTAAGCATTTATATTTACTTTCAATATCAAATCTGAATATGCAATTCCCAACAAATAGTAATGAATTATATTAATAAAATATAATGTGTGATTATAATTTGAATAATTATAATTAAAGTAAAGGTTTAATTTCAATTATAATTTGTTAAATTATAATGAATATAGTTTGAGTAATTTTAATTAAGATAAATGTGTAATTTAAATAATAATTCATTTTAATTATAATTTAATGAGTGCATGGATTGAAATTGATTAATTATAATCAAAGTAATTGTTTAATTAAAATTATAATTGGTTTAATTATGATTTAATTAATATAAATGCATAAATGTAGTTTGATTAATAAATGTTTAATTTAATTTATAATTTGTTTAATTATAATTTAATTAATATAAATTGCAATTACAATTCGATTAATTATAATTGAGGATGTGTAATTTAAATTATAATTTATTTATTAGTTGATTAATTATGTGAAGATGTAATATGATCATGCGATGTGATTAACTATGTGATAACTAATTGTTAAACCTATTAGTTAAAGAGGAATGAGTTAATCTAAATGGGTTAACTAATTATGAGAATTAGTTATGTGATAATTAATTTATATTATTAATTATACATATAAGTTTGACAGTGTGTGTTAAACAAATAAATGGGAGAGAATTATGAAGTGTAAAGTAGAAATTACTTAGACGTTTGCTAAGCATTGCTTGGTGACTAATAATTGATGCGTATGGTAATACGTTGTGTAGGACTCATGAAGTGCAGATTATTATAGATGCCCGTACCTCGTATAGAGAAGGAGATACGTGGATTCCTAGGAAGGATCAACTTTATAAGCAGATTCATTTCCCAGCTCACAGCAACCTGTGAGCCCATCTTCAAGCTGTTAAGGAAGAATTCCTCCACCACAGTGGAATGAGGATTGTCAACAAGCCTTCCTTGCCATCAAGAAACAACTGACTGAAGCTCCTGTTCTAATACCCCCAAGGGAGGGAGTCCCTTTGTTCATGTACCTGTCCGTTAATGCCAATGTAATGGGCTGCATGTTAGGACAGAAGGATGATAGTAGCAAGGAAAGAGCCATCTACTACATCAGTAAAAGATTCAGAAGTGGGGAACAGAAATACACCCTGATCGAAAAGACATATTGTGCATTAGCATAGGCCGCCATGAGGTTGTAACACTATTTGCATGGGCACACGACCTACCTCATATCCCGCATGGATCCGCTCAAATATGTATTCAAAAAACCAATGCTGAATTGCCGACTGTCCAAATGGCAATTGATTCTACAACAATTCGACATTGTCTACATGACTCAGAAGTCAATCAAGGGTCAAGGCATTACAGATCAATTAGCAGAAGCACCTTCAGAAGGGTTCAAGCCCCTGGAGACATATTTCCCGGATGATGGGATCATGATAATTCAATAACTCCAGTCGGACAATATAGTCCAACCATGGAAAATGTATCTCGACGGAGCGATAAACATGGAAGGTGCTGGAGCTAGGCCAGTCCTCATCTCTGGTACAGGTGATCAATATCCTGTGGCTACCAAACTTCAATTTGGCAACACCAACAACACGGCCGAGTATGAAGGCTGTATCATGGGGTTGAAGCTAGCCCAATCCATGTCTATCAAACACCTACTCGTCTTCGGAGGTTTTGAGCTGGTCATCAGACAGACTTCCGGCGCTAATCTCACCAAAAAACTACTTTTGCAGTCCTACCATTGGCAAGTCCTCAAAATATCTCTGGAATTCGAAGCAATAACCTTCGTTCACATTCCTCGGGGTCGAAATGACTTCGCTGATGCATTAGCAACGTTAGCTTCATTAATTCGCATATCCGATAAGAGTGGATTTCCCAACATTCAGTTCACGATTCAGAAAGCCCTGACATATGGGAATTATGTGGGAGAAGTATTAGATGAAACACCTCCTATCAAGCAGCCTTGGTTTCAATACATCAAGGAATATCTACGTGATGGATCCACACCCGCTGGTGAAAGCCAATCAGAGCGGGAACAGATTCTTAGAATGGCCATGAAGTTCTATCTGAGCAGAGATGTATTTTATAAAAGGGATGCTGGAATAGGCCTGTTAAGATGCCTCGACAATGAGCAAGCCCAAAGACTAATGGATGAAGTCCATGGCGGAGTCTGTGGTCCACACATGAACGGCCATCTGCTGGATAAAAAGATAATCAGAACAGGACATTACTGGATCTCGCTCAAAGCTGATTGCAATGATCATGTCAAGAGATGCTTACAATGCGAAATACATGGAAATGCCATTCACGCTCCTCTAAATGAGCTGCATAACATGAGTTCACCATGGCCTTTCTCTATGTGGGGAATGGACGTAATAGGTCCAGTGGAACCCAAAGCTAGCAATAGTCATCGATTCATCTTCACTATGATCGATTACTTCACCAAATGGGTCAAAGCAGCCTCTTTTCCCAAAGTCACAAAAGAGGTCATCATCAGTTTCATCAGAAACATTGTCGTCTGTCGATATGGACAACCGGAGGTGATCGTATCAGACAACGATAAAAATTTGAATAATCAAATGATGGTGGATCTGCGCAGTAAGTTTCACATCAAGCATCTCAATTCCGCCATCTATCGGCCCAAGATGAACGACGCTGTCGAAGCGGCCAACAAAAATATCAACAAGATCATGCAGAAAATGTTTGCCAATCACAAAGGCTGGCCTGATCTGCTGCCTCTAACTTTGTTAGCATATAGGACGTCAATGCGCATCTCTACTAGAGCTACCCCCTACTCGTTGGTCTATGGCATGGAAGCAGTCCTTCTCATAGAAGTAAACATGAAATCTTTACGAGTATTGATCGATGCTCAAATAGATGAAGATCAATGGTTGCAAGATCGGTATCATCAACTGTCTCTGATAGATGAAAAGAGAGCTACGGTCATTTTCCATGGACAATTATACCAGCAAAGGATCGCCAGATCCTACAATAAGAAGGTCTGAATCTTGCAATTCAGTGAAAACGACTTGGTGCTAAAGAAAATCCTGGCTAATCAGGATGAAGCCAAAGGAAAATTTTCCCCAAACTAGGAAGGCCCTTTCATTGTCAAAGAAGTGTTAACTGGGGGCGCTATCAAACTGCAAGAGATGGATGGGACCAAGTTTACCCAAATTATTAATTCAGACACCGTGAAAAGGGATTACGTCTAAATCACATGCATACCCGCATCCGGGTCCAACAAATCAAATTAGGTTCAGTTTTTCACTAGAAAGCTGGAACTACGAATGACCTTGATAGTAGTGTGCATACAAGCCAATCATGTATGATGATAAAGCACGTACTTTGTTAACAATCTTATTTATTTATTAATAAAATATTCATTTATTACAGGCATTTAATTATCTACATGTTGCTGTTTTTATAATATGTAAATAACCCATAGTTTTAAGCAATGCTTTTAGAATCATGATGATGATCATGCTAATGAGATCTAAATTCTTAGAAAGTTTTAAAACTAAAATAGTTCCTAATCGTGGGATTACTAAAAAAGGGGATTAGTAAATCCGGATAGATTGGTACATATGTTGCTTGCTCATTGGATGAGGATGATTGATCTCATGATCATTTGTGTGGAGACACTAAAGCAAGTATGTAGGTGCTTATTGGAGAATAAGTTCACTAAACGTGATTCGCTATGGAATACCTAATGGAGTTTTACTCGCATGTCAATAGGAATTCCTAATGTGATAGTAGTACAAGTGATCCTTGGACTTGAGATCATCATAGTATCTTGTATGTAACAAATTATACTTTGACTTATTCCTTAAGACCTTTTAAGGCATATATAGGGTATGCTTGGGTATAATGAGTTACATATGGAGATAATGAATGATCAATAAAGAATCTACCACCTCTAGTAAAAGAGGAGATATGTCCTATGTGATTCGTTAAATGACAACCCAGGAATCCTTGGCCAAGGTGAAATGAAATTAGAAAGGAGTTTTTAATTTACATTATTTGGAGTTGTGCATTTTCTAATCGAAATACATATAATTAAATAAAATAAGACTTGACAGTAAATCCATGTCTTATATTTAATTGGGACATTGTATGGTGGAAGGATTGAATTGTATGGTAACTATTAACTCACAGGTTCTTTTATGATTAATGTTGAAATCTATATTATCTGGAAAGTCGTTGATCGCTAGGGAGGCTTATCCCTATTGTAGAATAAATATTATTTATTTAAATAGATTATTAGTTTAATTTATTTATTTAAATAAGATTAAAATTGTTTTAATTAATTTATTCACAACCGGTTTAATATGGAGAACCTAAAGGGTCACACCATAAAAGGAAGAATAATTATTTAAGAAGGTAATGGCATAATCGTAATAATGCATTAAGTATAATTAATATAATCTATGGTGATAGAATAAATTAAATAGCTTAATGTTTATTATTTAATATTTTGGAAATATTAAATATAAATTAATAAGAGGAGTCTTATTAATATTATTACAATTATTATTATTTTAATTTCTAAAGGAGTTTAGTAATTAATTTAATATTTAGTACTCTCATTTATTCCTAATAAGATTAGGAGACAAATTAATTAAATGAATTTAATTAATTATTCCCATGTGGTGGGAAGCCTAAATTAATTAAAGGAGTTTAATTAATTAAAAGAAATCCCATGTCTAATAGGATTAGAAGGGTTGAGTAATATCTATATAAGAGGAGTCTTATAATAGATATTAGATGATGCAATTCTAATTGTTGGAGAGTACTCTTTTTCTATATAGGATAGAAAACTAAGCCAACCACCCTCCTTCTTGATAATTCATCTTCCTTGGTGGATCACCTCTAGAGGCCAAACACTTGGGTGGCTAACGTTGATCAAAGGAAGGAATCTAATCCGAAAATTCAAGGAGATCACGAAGAACAAGGAGTTGAACTAGTACCTGTGGAAGCTTCGTTCTACAAGGGTATGATTCCATAATTTCTTATTTATCGTTTTAAATTAATAATTTGCATAAAGGATGATCCGGGTAATGGTTTTGTAGAAATTTTTTTAAACTCTGATATACCATGCTTCCGCTAATTTTGCAATTTGATTGCGTCACGATTTCGTACAAACCCAACAGTGGCATCAGAGCCAAACTTTTATGCAATTTTTAATTTATTTTTGATTTCATATACATATGGGTATATATTTAAAATAATTTATTGGGCATAATTTTATTGTATAAAATTATTATTTTTTTTAAGAAAAAAAAATGTCGTTTTTTTTTTGGACGAATCAGAATTTTTTTTTGGGTGCTAATCTTGAATTCTGCAAAGAAAAGGTATTGTCTCTTTCTTACTCCAAAAAGAAGATGACCCATCAATAAAGGACTCTTTTAATAAAAGAAGGTGACTTCTTTTTAAAAAATAAATATGAATTTATATTATATATATATATATATGATATATTTATATACTATATTCTAAATAATTTTATAATTAAAATAAAGAGTTTATTTTAATCTTAAATTGGATTTCATGCAATTTAAAATTGCCCATTAAATGATACTCATATATATTTGGAATGTTTTAATTCATGAGATGAATATTTATTTATTGATATATATGGTGATATGTATGATAATAAATGGGGATTGATTATGGACTATTTGACCAATGTGATTGGATTTTATTTTAGTTGAATGCTTGAATGAATGAGTTTTATTAAATGGGGTCTGTGTACCTTGTCTTCTCTAATTTTTTTTCTTGATGTAAAATTCTATCTCCCTCCTATGTACTTTCCCTTGACTGCTGATCAAGGTTTCTATTTAAATTAAATAGTTTAATGTAATAGAAATAGTTAGAATTATCTTGAAGAAATTGGAGACCAAGGAGCAAGGAGCGCGTGAAGACCCGTTTGTATGGAGCCCGGTTTAAATGTAATAGTTATATTTAAATTTAAATTCTTGCTCACCTAGGTTTGACCTTTTGGTTCACTTGGTGGCTCTAGTGAACCAAACTAGAATAAAAGTCCATAATCAATCCGGGTAGAATATAATATTCTATATTGCATGCTAAATATTATATATATTATATTTTATGCAAACATGCTTCGCATGTTTAATAAAATGACGCGTATTTTATATATATATGTGCATGTGCGCTAAACAAGATGAGACAAATAATAACAAACCCCTCAAAGAAATAATATTAAGTCCGAAGCGTTCAAATGATATTTGGAATATCGAACGTCGCCTTCTAGCATGATAAATTAATAGAGTATTAAATATTTAATATGAGCTTGTTGTGCTATCCACAAGGCGAGTATTGTGTATTTAAGATGTTAATTAATCAGATTTGATGCTTATCAAGAAAATTGAACGATCTAGTCTTGTTGTGCTATCCACAAGGACGAACATTTTTCTTTTTTGAATTTATAGAAGTGCTAGGCTGGACTTAACTTAAATCATTTTAGTTCGGATGTGCACACACTTGACCATTATGATTTAAAAGGCAAAATAAAAGGAGTTATATAGTGATGTAATTGACAAGAGTTGTCTACCTATTTATTTGTATATCGCTTGTTGTGCTGTCCACAAGGTTATATACATTTGAAATGGGATCCTTATTCTCACTAGCAAATCTTTAATTAGATGTTGCCGAACTATATAAGTGAGGGTAATATAGTTTGATAAAAATAGTGGGAGATACCAATTTAAAATAAAGACCTAAATTTATTTTGGTATGCAAAATTAATAAATTGAATGTTTGCTAAAATGCTGTTTTTCACATGCAGAATTTTAAAAATGTCAAAATCACTAATTTCACTGCGAAGCATACTTGATGCTAATAAGCTTACCGGGCCGAATTATACGGACTGGCTAAGAAATCTGAGAATAGTTCTCACTGCTGAAAAGATTTCTTATGTCCTAAATTCACCTGTCCCTAGAACTGTTCTAGAAACAGCCTCTGAGGAAGAGATTGCCACCATTGTAAAGTGGCAAGATGATGCATCTGTGGCTCAATGCATCATGCTCGCATCTATGAATAACGAGCTTCAGCGTCAGCACGAAAACATGGATGCTCCTACTATGTTGATTCACCTCAAGGAGTTGTATGGTGAACAAAGTAGGACTGCTAGATATGAGATATCTAAGGAGCTCTTCCGATCTCGGATGACCAAGGGCAAAGTGAACATAAAGGAACAAAAGAAATCTGATCCAGCTAGCAAAGGAATGTGCTTCCATTGCAACGAGCCGGGTCATTGGAAGAGGAACTGCAAGAAGTTTCTGGCAAAGAAGAAGCTTGGAGAAGCTTCGACTTCCAATCAAGGTTTGTTCATGATTGAAATTAATTTTTCAGAAAGTCAAAATTCTACTTGGGTATTGGATACCGGCTGTGGTTCTCACATATGTAATAATGTGAAGGGACTGGTCAGAAGTAGAAAGCTGAACAATGATGAGGTGATCCTACGAGTGGGGAATGGAGCAAAGGTTGCTGCATTAGCTGTAGGAACTTGTTATTTAGCAATGCCTTCGGGCAAGTCCATTTATCTTAATAATTGTTATTATGTTCCGAATATTATTAAAAACATTATTTCAATTTCTGTATTGGATATGGAAGGATTTAACGTTGTTATAAAGAACAATAGTTGTTCTATTTATAAAGACGATGTTTTATATGCTATTGGAAATTTGCGAAATGGACTTTATACACTTGACTTACAAGAAAATATATTTCAAATTGAACAAACTAAGAAAAGGAAAAGAGATGATATTAATTATACCTACATGTGGCACTGTAGACTCGGTCATATCAATGAAACAAGATTATCCAAGTTGCATAAAGATGGGCTCCTCGAGCTATCCGATTATGAATCATATCCAACTTGTGAATCTTGTCTCATGGGTAAAATGACTAAATCTCCTTTTAGTGGAAGAGGAGAAAGAGTTACAGAGTTGTTGACATTGATTCACACAGACGTTTGTGGGCCTATGACAACAAGTGCACGGGATGGGTATTCTTATTTTATTACTTTCACTGATGATCACTCAAGATTTGGATATGTGTATTTAATGAAATACAAGTCAGAATCATTTGAAAAGTTCAAAGAGTTCAGAAGTGAAGTAGAGAAACAAACGGGCAAGAGTATAAAGATACTTCGATCAGATCGAGGCGGAGAATACTTAAGCGGTGAGTTTCTCAATTGTCTCAAAGAAAATGGTATAATCTCATAATGGACTCCTTCAGGTACACCACAGTTAAATGGAGTATCTGAAAGGAGAAATCGAACACTGTTAGACATGGTTCGATCCATGATGAGTTTTACCGACCTTCCAATTTCCTTCTGGGGATATGCCCTAGAAACGGCTGCATACCTACTTAACAAGGTACCTACCAAATCCGCCCCAAAGACTCCATATGAGATGTGGAAGGGGAGGAAACCAAATCTTAAGCATGTTAAGACTTGGGGTTGTCCAGCTTATGTCAAAAAGTTTGAACATGATAAGCTACAGACTAAATCCGAAAAGTGTAGATTTGTGGGATACCCTAAAGAAACTGTAGGGTATTATTTCTATCATCTAACTGATCAAAAGGTGTTTGTTGCGAAACATGCTGCCTTCTTGGAAAAGGAGTTTATCCATGAAGGGGTCAGTGGGAGTAAGATATATCTTGAAGAAGTTCAAGAACCACAAATTACCACGGATCAAAGTCAGGTACCTGACCAAGTAGAAGAACCTACTATACCACACCCTGTTCATAAATCTGGGAGAGTACCGAAGATACCTGAGAGGTATGGATTCATTATAGAGGATGACGATGAGGTACACATCATGAATGATGATGATCCATTGAATTACGAACAGGCCATGAGTAATAAAGACTCAGGGAAATGGCTTGAAGCCATGAAATCCGAAATGGACTCCATGTATGAAAATAAAGTATGGACTTTGGTTTCACCACCTGAAGACAGTTAAGCCTATTGGGTGTATATGGGTCTGTAAAAGAAAGACTGGAGCGGACGGCAAGGTGGAGACCTATAAGGCCCGACTGGTTGTAAAAGGTTTCAAACAAAGACAAGGAGTTGATTATGATGAAACCTTTTCACCAGTAGCTATGCTCAAGTCCATTCGGATTTCGCTTGCGATTGCAGCTTATAACGACTATGAGATCTGGCAGATGGACGTGAAAACGGCCTTCCTCAATGGGAAACTTGAGGAGGATGTGTATATGACACAGCCAGAGGGATTTGTTTCAAAGGTTGGAATAAATCAAGTCTGTAAGCTGCAACGATCCATTTATGGATTGAAGCAAGCTTCTCGTAGATGGAACATTCGTTTTGATGAGACAATCAAAGAGTTTGATTTTATCAAAAATGACGATGAACCATGTGTGTACAAGAAGGTTAGTGGGAGCGCAGTTTCATTCCTTGTATTATATGTTGATGATATATTACTGATAGGGAATGACATTCCTATGCTACAATCAATTAAAATCTGGTTATCTAAACACTTCTCCATGAAGGACTTGGGAGAAGCATCCTATATTTTGGGGATAAAGATCTATAGAGATAGATCTAAAAGGATGCTTGGTTTATCCCAAGGAACGTACATTGATGCAATGCTAAAGAGATTTAGCATGGAAGATTCCAAAAGAGGTCTCATGCCGATGAGCCATGGAATACATCTCTCCAAGAAACAGGCCCCAAAGACACCTGAGGAGAGAGACCGTGTGAGTAAGATCCCTTATGCTTCTGCAATAGGATCTATCATGTACGGTATGATATGTACTAGACCGGATGTTGCTCATGCACTTAGTGTAACGAGCAGATACCAGTCGAATCCTGGAGAAGAGCACTGGAAGGCAGTGAAGAATATCCTAAAGTACTTGAGAAGGACTAAAGATATTTTTCTTGTCTACGGTGGGTCTGAATTAAAACTCGAGGGCTTCACAGACTCAAGTTTTCAAACGGACCAAGATGATAGTAAATCTGTTTCGGGGTATGTTTTTACCTTGAACGGAGGCGCAGTGAGTTGGAAGAGTTCCAAGCAGCAAACAGTTGCTGATTTAGTGACAGAGGCAGAGTATATAGCTGCAAGTGAAGCTGCAAAGGAAGCTGTTTGGATGAAGAAGTTCATAACTGAACTTGGTGTGGTTCCTAGCATTGGAGAAGCAGTTCCCGTTTACTGTGACAACACAGGAGCAGTTGCACAGGCTAAGGAACCCATGTCTCATTAGAAATCTAAACACGTGTTGCGGCGATTTCACTTGATCAGGGAGATCATTGAAATAGGAGACGTCACCTTGGAGCGTGTAGACTCTCAAGACAACATTGCAGATCCATTTACTAAAGCTTTAACACAACAGCAGTTTGATCGTCACTTAGAGAAGATGGGTATGAGATACCAAGGCGATTGGCTTTAGTGCAAGTGGGAGATTGATAGTAGTGTGCATACAAGCCAATCATGTATGATGATAAAGCACGTACTTTGTTAACAATCTTATTTATTTATTAATAAAATATTCATTTATTAAAGGCATTTAATTATCTACATGTTGCTGTTTTTATAATATGTAAATAACCCATAGTTTTAAGCAATGCTTTTAGAATCATGATGATGATCATGCTAATGAGATCTAAATTCTTAGAAAGTTTTAAAACTAAAATAGTTCCCAATCGTGGGATTACTAAAAAAGGGGATTAGTAAATCCGGATAGATTGGTACATATGTTGCTTGCTCATTGGATGAGGATGATTGATCTCATGATCATTTGTGTGGAGACACTAAAGCAAGTATGTAGGTGCTTATTGGAGAATAAGTTCACTGAACGTGATTCGCTATGGAATACCTAATGGAGTTTTACTCGCATGTCAATAGGAATTCCTAATGTGATAGTAGTACAAGTGATCCTTGGACTTGAGATCATCATAGTATCTTGTATGTAACAAATTATACTTTGACTTATTACTTAAGACCTTTTAAGGCATATATAGGGTATGCTTGGGTATAATGAGTTACATATGGAGATAATGAATGATCAATAAAGAATCTACCACCTCTAGTAAAAGAGGAGATATGTCCTATGTGATTCGTTAAATGACAACCCATGAATCCTTGGCCAAGGTGAAATGAAATTAGAAAGGAGTTTTTAATTTGCATTATTTGGAGTTGTGCATTTTCTAATCGAAATACATATAATTAAATAAAATAAGACTTGACAGTAAATCCATGTCTTATATTTAATTGGGACATTGTATGGTGGAAGGATTAAATTGTATGGTAACTATTAACTCACAGGTTCTTTTATGATTAATGTTGAAATCTATATTATCTGGAAAGTCGTTCATCGCTAGGGAGGCTTATCCCTATTGTAGAATAAATATTATTTATTTAAATAGATTATTAGTTTAATTTATTTATTTAAATAAGATTAAAATTGTTTTAATTAATTTATTCACAACCGGTTTAATATGGAGAACCTAAAGGGTCACACCATAAAAGGAAGAATAATTATTTAAGAAGGTAATGGCATAATCGTAATAATGCATTAAGTATAATTAATTTAATCTATGGTGATAGAATAAATTAAATAGCTTAATGTTTATTATTTAATATTTTGGAAATATTAAATATAAATTAATAAGAGGAGTCTTATTAATATTATTACAATTATTATTATTTTAATTTCTAAAGGAGTTTAGTAATTAATTTAATATTTAGTACTCTCATTTATTCCTAATAAGATTAGGAGACAAATTAATTAAATGAATTTAATTAATTATTCCCATGTGGTGGGAATCCTAAATTAATTAAAGGAGTTTAATTAATTAAAAGAAATCCCATGTCTAATAGGATTAGAAGGGTTAAGTAATATCTATATAAGAGGAGTCTTATAATAGATATTAGATGATGCAATTCTAATTGTTGGAGAGTACTCTTTTTCTATATAGGATAGAAAACTAAGCCAACCACCCTCCTTCTTGATAATTCATCTTCCTTGGTAGATCACCTCTAGAGGCCAAACACTTGGGTGGCTAACGTTGATCAAAGGAAGGAATCTAATCCGAAAATTCAAGGAGATCACGAAGAACAAGGAGTTGAACTAGTACCTGTGGAAGCTTCGTTCTACAAGGGTATGATTCCATAATTTCTTATTTATCGTTTTAAATTAATAATTTGCATAAAGGATGATCCGGGTAATGGTTTTGTAGAAATTTTTTTAAACTCTGATATACCATGCTTCCGCTAATTTTGCAATTTGATTGCGTCACGATTTCGTACAAACCCAACAGACCTGATCTCCCTCAACCCGGGAGTACGTAGGCAGCCATTTCTGGTGAGGTCAAACCAAATAGAAACAAAATATCAAACCAATTTCAAAATCCAAGATAAATACTTTTCAACCCAACATCCCGGCATTAGCCAAAACTACGAGTAACCTGATCTCCCTCAAACCGGGAGTACGTAGGCAGCCCCCTATGGCGCGGTTTGACCTTCAAGAAAAAATAAAAATAAAGACCAGTTCCAAGACACCAAAGACAAATAGAAGCTAAATTCTATCAAACTACCCTAGTCAACAGGCCCATCTGAGTTACTCCCTGACATCGCAACTGTCAGTTCATCAAGGAGAAGGTCAAGATACATCAACAACTGCGAGTCATGAAAGAAGTGGTAATCACTCAGCAATGACAATACATCTCTAGTCAGGGAAGTGCATCAAAAATATATTTCTCTGATATAGAAAAACTGCTTTATATACATAATGCCTTGTACATGACAAAATGGCTGATCTAGTTTGTGCAGGAAAAATAAAGCTAGTCTATGGACCCAAGGACAAGCGGGTCAGCAATGCCAGCATGACATCTTTCTCTGAAGATGGTAAAGCAGCCGTAAGTGCAGTTCACTCAGCCTCCATACGGCTCAGAACATCCACAGTCATCTGCAAGGTGGCACTGTGGTCATCAATATAAGCACTCATCTCGATGACCAAACCATGAGTGTAAGATCGGAGAGCAGTACTATTAGCAATGTGGAAATCACGAGAAGCTATAGCCTCATCTCTCTCCACAAAAGCTGCGTCTCGAGCAATTCAAGTCTCCTCGATCTCAACATATGCTGCATCCCTAGTTGAGCGAATCTCGTCTCGGTCTACAACTACAGTATCCAGAGCATAGCAGAGCTCGTACCTGCTCAATCAATCCAGCATCCAAAGCAGCCCTGAGACCATCCCTCTCAGCAAAAGCTAAATATCTGCCAGACAAGGCAGCCAACATCTGTGCTCTAAATGAGTCTCGCTCAAAGGTCATCCTGAATAGTGAGTCTACTAAAGCCGGATCTGTCCCCACAGGAATGGTAGCAGTGGTCAAACCCGTTAACAGCTCATCCTTGGTAGAAGAATTTGGATCCTCCATGGGCTCCTCCTCGTCAGAGTCCACACTAGGAGATGAAGAAGCCTCTGCTACCACTCTTGTCTCTGCCTCCAACCATGCAGAATACTCCAGAGAACAGCCCGGATGGCTACTAGAGAAATCAGCCCTCTCCCGATGAGTCCAACACTCATATACTCTGACCAAGTCGGCGAATGACATGGAAGAAGTCGACATCCTATGATCAGCAGACCCCTCGAAATGGTGCAAACTCTACAGCTGATCAAACTGACACATGACTGCCAAAGGATGATAGGTAGTCACTCCTTTCAAACCTGCTAGGGGAAAATAATCTAGGCCAGATGCATGAGTGATAAAGCTATATGGGGATGCTAGCCCTGAGCATGGCAAGATCACAAACGGATGCTCAATATCTGACAGAAATGCCGACCAAGACTCTGCATTAATGCACTTCGCAGGCTGAAAAGAGAAAGCTCTGGATGTCTCGTGAGTAAAGAAAAAACCCCTAGGTCTGAAGGATCCAATCGGTCGTATATGGGACATCAACCATATATACAGCAAGACCGAGCTGCCCCTTAAAAATCCCTCTGGATGGGTACTACAATACGTGGCGGATCTAAATGTCTCAGCCAATATCATCAGGATGATGGTGCTACCCTGTCTAAGGGCTCTAACCACTACTACCAATCCCACATCTAGATGATCCAATTGCAACGGCATGTAGACATATGCCACAACACACATCAGCAGGATGTCTATCCTGGCCGCATGCCATGCCTCTGCTGAACAAATAAAATCTCTGACGTGGCAACTATAACTGTCAAGCTCGCTAAAGCACTCAATCAAGAAGTCTATAGAGATCACGTGCCCCGAAACGATCTCATCCATGACTACACTCTGACGGAGACCGGACAGCCTGATAAACGGCCTCCTCATATCACTAATCGCCGTCCGAGAGCACGACAACTCTAAATCCAAGCCCGTAAATCTTTGGTACACCTCCAGAGTCGGCGTCAGCTCACGCCGCCCGAAGCGAAACACCTGCCTGTTGGTAATCCAGCAGTGTAGAAGGCCCTCAACAAATTCGACTAGAACCCAAAAATCTACAAGGGCCAATGAATGCCCCAACATCTGGTCCACTGTCCCCCTAGCAGGAAAGGGCAGACTATCATACCAAGACTTCAATGATGCTGCCACCGTAGATGGTGGTAAATGCTCAATACGGCTGACTACAGACGACGTCATCTATAGCACCGTACCACAAGATCGTCCAGGGGTCAAGTTAAAACACAGCTGTCTAAATGCATACACATGATATAACACATGCACGATGATAGTAATATAAACATAATGCAGAAGATAAGATATAGCAGGAATATCTACAAAAAGCTATCTACTGCATACAACATCCTTGTATCCTGATACAAAGTGAAAGGAATAATACAGGGAAAATGGGGCACCACCACCCAACTACTACAGTGGTATATCAAAATGATGGCACAAATGCCGAATAGCCAAAACAATGGCTGACCAAAAAGTCTAGCTCCAATAACTATCAGAGGAAGTCGTAGACATCAGTGTCGAATCGATCAACCTGCTCCATCTCCTTTATCTGCAAAAAGTTGCTAGGATCAGGCATATCTGAGCAATATAAGAGAGGATCTGCCCCTGTATAGCTGCTGCTAAATGGACCTGAAGAGGGACTTACTCCTGAGCTGGATGGGTCAAAAGAAGATGCCTTTGATGAATCTCGGCCAAGGTGCCTAATAAAGAAACGAGCCTGCTCCAATTCCCTAGTCAGGACTTGCTATCTGGTCTGCATGAGTCGACTCCCTGAGGCAAGCAATCCAATCCGTCATCATCACGGATCCTGGCACCATGTCTGCCATAAACTGGGTAGCCCGAGTCTGAGCTCCAATAGTATAAGAGCTCCACCATCTGCCAAATGCCTCCTGGCTATACGGACCCTCTGATAGGGTAAAGCCATCAATGCCCTCCAAAGAGATGTCTGTCAAAGGCATAGTCAATGGCCAATGATGCCAAGCTGGAGGAACAATTGGAATGCGGATCTCTCCTGTAATGCTCATATTAGCACGCTCTCCAAGATAGAGCTCCCAGCCTCCCGCCGTCAACAACGGTACCCTGCGGGTCGATAAGTCAAACTCCCGGCCAGTAGGGACTCCTCCCTCTAATTCGACGGTCAAGTGCTCGGATGTGTACGGTGTTCAGGTGATCAAATCCTCTGTTAAAAGATCCAACTGTAGACGGGCATGAGTGAATCCCTCAGCAACAGGGACCTCCGTCAAAGTGGAGTGATGCCATCTCCGTCCTCGAGGATAAGTCTCTAGACCTAAAGTAATAGCAGGCAATAGGCGAGGAAGCCTCTCAAATGCCCAGAGCTGACCATGCAAATACCAAAAGTCCTCAGTGATAAAGACTGACAAAAATGCTAAAATCAAAAAGGTACTGAAAGATGTACTCACCAGCAGGAATGGGTAAAATCCTAACCAAGCCTCCGTCGTACCCTCCGAAAGCATACACATGCCCCGGAGAAAATTGGCAAAGGTATAGGAGCCCCAATTATAGTCATTGAGGCGCTCTCATGTCGAAGTGGCGCTGATCAAAGAGAAGGACACAATAGATGAGTTGTCTGCCACGAAACAACGCCTGATGATCGACAAAAATAATCGCCTCAGAATGTGATCTCTATCCCTCTGGTCATCAAGCAGAGGCAACTGCAAAGTCCCATCCTGGGCATCTATACTCAAGGGACCAGATCGGACTGCCCGACCCTTGAATGCCATCGTTGGGACTCCCAATAGGGACCGAACGATAGCGGGCAAAATGTCAGTCATGACAGGCACTAACTGTCCTCAAACTCAATGCCGGTGATAAATCTCCAGTCCATAAGAGTCATCATCACCTCATAATCCAATAAATAAAGGGACTGAGTCTGGTGGAACCAGCGCTCAGACAAAGCCCTCATATACCCCCAGGGGCAACGGCGGGGAAAGATAAAGAAAAAGGTCCTGAAATCCCCAGCCATCTACAATCTCCCTATAATCTTCATGCAAGGTGTGATACATGGAGTGCACGCTAAACCAGTTCCCTCGAGGCTGCGGAAAGCCGGGAACTTGCATCAAAAACTAACCCAAGTCAAAAACCTATGCCCCAAAAATGGCAAGAAGGAAGAAAAGATTCCAGAGAGAAGAAATACTTCAAGTCACCTCGTTGGCATGAAGATATCTCGAAGGATGGCGACTCAAATCACCCAGTAGCTCCTGAGTAAGCACAACAATGCCTGGGACCTCCGCACGTGGAGCCTGAACGGGAGCAGGAACGGCAAACGGAGTCTCCTCATCATCAATATCTAATGGCTGCTCATCTTGTGTGGGATGAATCCTTCCCTCTACACCAGTCTACGAGGCATCCTAGCCGGACGTGGCAGTGGCACATCAGAAGCCCTCCTACGTCTAATACCCTAGGAGACCCTATTGGAACTGTCGGGTCTATCACGATCCATCTGTGGCAACAAGTCTCCAAATCACCTTAGAAAGGGTGCAGTAAGCCTAAAACCTGTGGCTTATCATTTTTAATCAGTCCAGCATATATCTCTAGGTCCTAAGATATGCATGGGTCAGTCAAAAATACCCAATAAAGTTAAAACTGTATGTTTTCAAAACCTTGCAACTCAAAACCTGCATGGGTCAGTAAAAAATTCCCCCACAGAGTCAAAAATGCATGTTTTTTTAAGTCTAAGATTTTGGAAAAATTTTGCCAGAGTCTCCTTTGTAAAATGGACTGTCCATATGCACACAGGCATGCCTAGGTGGCCATTCAGTAGCACACCTACCCAAAAATATTTCATATTATGAAAAAAAATAAAAAAATCAACCTCACATGGTAGCCAAATTACCATGAACATTTTTAGTTGAAAATCCAGGCTCACTAGGCTTCAAAAAGGATGACTAAACTGATTAAAAAGTACAAAAATGACTATCTCAGAACCTAAATTTTCTTACATCCAAACGTGCATTACAGTAAGATATGCATACATATGTACTCAGAAAATTTTTTATAGGTCATATATGCATACATTTTTCATACATTGCGTCTAAAAGCACCCTAGCCGGTTCGCATGCTTTTAATAGGTCAAAAACTATGAAAAAAGCAAGTAAAACGTTACCTGCACTTCGCTGAACGCGTAGGAACTGACAGATTCAGAAAATAGCTGTCCAAGCTCCGTAGATCTGAAAAAGAAGATCGAAATCCTTTCGAAATTCAAAACGAGAAACTTGTAAATGAAAATCCTGCAGCATATTAAATTGGCCAGGTAACCGCACCTCCACCTGCGGCTGTCGCACCTCCACCTGCGGCAGCCCAAGTGGGTCCCACTTCCCCCGGGCTCGGTTCGGTTCGAGTCAAAACGGGGTTTAAACGGGCTGCCAAGTCAAATTTGAAGAGAAATCTCTACGCGATTGAGCGGTTTGGCCAGAAATCCTGCGTTTAAGCAGCGTAATCCTGACGGAAAGGGAAATTCCATGAAGACCTTTGGTATTCATCCTGGAGGCTTGTCCGGGGATCAACAAGTTAAATTGCGGAAAAATTGCGCAAGAATGCGCAAAACTGCCAAAAACTGTCATTTTTCGAAGTTCGGGTATTGACCGAAGCAGTTTCAGCCGTTGGCTCATCCCCAGCGAAGTTCGGGTACTGACCAAAGTAGTTTCAGCCGTTGGCTCATCCCCAGCAAAGTTCGGGTATTGACCGAAGCAGTTTCAGCCATTGGCTCATCCCCAGTGAAGTTCGGGTACTGACCAAAGCAGTTTCAGCCGTTGGCTAATCCCCAGCGAAGTTCGGGTACTGACCAAAGTAGTTTCAGCCATTGGCTCATCCCCAGCGAAGTTTGGGTACTGACCGAAGCAGTTTCAGCCGTTGGCTCATCCCCAGCACAGTTCGGGTACTGACCAAAGTAGTTTCAGCCGTTGGCTCATCCCCAACGAAGTTCGGGTACTGACCGATGCAGTTTTCAGCCGTTGGCTCAGCCCCAGCGAAGTTCGGGTACAGATCAAAATATAGTCCAACCATTGGGTCAACCCCAAAGATGTTTCAACTATCGGCTCAACCCCAGCCAAGCAAAAGAAGGGATCCGGTGACGGAAGCAATTATAATAATCCATAATAAAGGATGGAATTTGTTATACACATCCTCAAAGGGATCATTGAGGTAGTATCAATCAGATCAACCTCAATTAGAATCTATAAAGCTATCGTGGAGAACGTCATCCCCAGCAGATCCAGACGTGGACAATCTGTGATATCTCATCTTCGACAATCTCATCCCCATCAGAATCAAATAGGTTATCGTAAATGATGTCATCCCCAGCAAGAAGTGACAAAAATTAGTTCTCGGTAACTTCTCAACAACATCAATGGCTACACATAACAATGTTATCCCTAGCAGAGTAATAACGTAGGCAGCTAACAGAAGCCCCATTCCACTCAAAGACGCCCAGCCTTCGAAGCAGCTCTGGCACTTTTTATTTCCAGTGTCTACTAATCTTTATCTTGCCCATTCCATTACATTGCATGGGCATGATAAAGAGGGGCATCTGTAGACACTCAAAATTTTCCTTGCCCCAATACTAACACTGTAGGAGGGCAAAACCGTCAATTAATTCAAATTCGGCCACCAATGCCTGTCCTTCAATTCAAATTTAGCCGCCAATGCCGGTCCTTTAACTCAAAATCGGCCGCCAATGCCGATCCTTAAACCTAAATCCGATCCCCAATATCAAAAACCTAAATCCTATCCCCAATATCGTCAATCCAAATCCAGCTCTGATCTCCAATTGGACCGTCAATCCAGCTCTGATCTCCAATCGGACCGTCAATCCAGCTCTGATCTCCAATCGGACTATCAATCCAGCTCCGATCTCCATCAGACCGTCAATCCATCTCTGATAGTTAATCAGACCGTCAATCCAAATTCGATCTCCAATCGGACAGTCAATCCAGCTTCAATCTCCAATCGGACCGTCAATCCAGCTCTGATCTACAATCGGACCGTTAATCCAGCTCCGATCTCCAATCAAACCGTGAATCCAACTTCGATCGCCAATCGGACCGTCAATCCATCTCCGACAATTAATCGGATCGTTAATCGGATCCGTCAATCCAAATTCGATCCCCAATCGGACCATCAATCAAGCTCCGATCTCTAATCGGACTGTCAATCCAAGTTCGATCTCCAATCAGACCGTTAATCCAGCTCTGATCTCTAATTGAATAGTCAATCCAGCTCTAATCTCTAATCGAACCGTCAATCCAGCTCTGATCTCCAATCAAATCATTAATCCAGCTCCGATCTATAATCTGACCGTTAATCCAGCTCCGATCTCCAATCGGACTGTCAATCCAGCTCCGATCTCCAATCGGACCATCAATCCAGCTCTGATCTCTAATCATACCATCAATCCATCTCCGACAGTCAATCGGACAGTCAATACAGCTCCAATCTTCAATCGGACCGTCTATCCAGCTCCGATAGTCAATCAGACCGTCTATCCAGCTCCGATCTTTGATCGGACAGTCAGTCAAACCCCGATCTCAATATCAGGCCTTCAAGTCAGCCCCGACATCAACCCGGGAGGTAAAGTTCAACCTTGACATCAATCTAGGACGTGTCAAATCATCCCCGGTCTCAGCCCGGGAAGTACAGTTCAGCCCCAGAGACAATCCTGGGAAGCCAGTTCCATTAAAGGTCGTGTAGACACCACAAACAACCCCAAAAGGGGAAAAACGGTCATTTTATCCAACTCTCAATAGATTCGGTCAAACTCAAGCCCAATTAATGCCATCAAAGTCAGAACGAACCACAACAACGGTCCCGACTACCAATAGCGCAAGACAACTCAATAGATAAACTGCGGGAATCGAAGACCTGGTTATGAACCCGTCTTCTTGGACCTGGAAAATGTTTTATCCCATGTCATTGCAACACTCTCGGTGAGGGCTTTTCAAAAAGGTATCACACGCCTCAAACGGACGCTCCGATCAAAAGTTTGAAAGTTCCGACTTCGACTACGAGTTGTCCAGAGTATACGTACTTTGAGACGATAGAACCCGGCATTGCGGGCCCCACCTAGGAAGACGCACCTCTACCTGCGGCAGCCGCAGGTAGAGCTAAGGCTCCCTGGCCTATAAATAAACGTGCACCCCCCCCCCTTCATTTTCAAGTTTTTGAAACGTAGCGAAGCTCTGCCCGTCTATTTTTTTGACTTTTACACCTCTTCCAAACCTAAATATTTTCACTCCAACACGTAGATATAACCATATAATACCACATATCAGAAAATAACCGGTAGATTTGGAAGTATAGAGCCTACGATTTGGCAAAAAAACCCGTATTACAGTCCATTATAAGTATTTTTACGATCAAAAAGTCAATACTACAACTTTGCACTGTTTTCCACTTGCATATGAAGTTTCATCTTCTAAATATGCCCGGAACTTAGTTTCGTGGCCGTTTTCATCAAAATTTAGTATATTGCTGTACATAAACGTAAATTTTTGCATTTTTACAACTCAGATTGATGATCCGTCAGCTTCAGCAGCTTCAATGCACTAGCACACACATTTGTGGCAACTCCGCCGAACTGGGTTGCTTTCCCAGTCCGGGTTTGGACCTTTTTGTGCTTATTTAACTGTAAATGGACTAAAATTTCAATTTTATCAAGCCCGGATGTCAAATCCGTGGTAGTTTACCGCTTTTATATATATTTACTCATATATAAGCGAATTTCACCATCATTGGTACTCATATCAGTCCTGGTTGACTACATTTTTGTCAATATATATATATATATATATATATATATATATATATATTTATATATTTTCAGGCCGGCCTGGATTACTTCGTGGCCATTTTACTACTTGTGCACATTTCGCCATACTGGGTGCTCTCCCCAGTCACTGGTTGACTAGTTTTCTATTAATTTTAATTCCAGTACGGGCACCGACATGAAAACCCATCGCCCTTATTACTGTTTCTATATATATATATATATATATATACATATTTCATTTCTGTCACTGTCTGGATTATTTCGTGGCTATTTACAGTTACTTTATATAAATATATATATTTTAATTCCAGTCTGGGCTTGCGAGTGAAAACCCATCACCCTTTTACAGCTTTTGTATATGTAATTATATATATATATATATATATATATATATATTACTTTACTCATTTTATTCAACTGTTGCATTTAATATTCATGTGTATATGAATCTGCACTAACATATCTGCGGGCGGACTAGATTTATCCAAATCTCGCCAATTCTAGCTTTCAACGGTCCAAACAGGTCCCGACAAAACCTGAAAGCTATAATGGCTGAGATTTCTTTAAATCTAGTTATTTTTTTTATAGTTTCAGCTTTGAAAGCAAACTTGCGTCCCTTAGATCGCTATCTAGTAGGAACGAGACGCTTTGGCCATTCGCAGCCAGGATTTATTGATGAATCCTTGGTTCCATTGCGATGTGAAGATGTATATATATCCATTTCTGTGCAAATTTGAACTGTGCAGGTTTATGGGCTACTCATATGTGAGCCTAGGAATCGTGGGATTCACAATCAAATCGATCAGAATCTGATTCTCACGATGGACAAACTCCGATTTACAAATGTACCCTGCCAGTTTTCTGTAAAATGTACATATACAGAGTTTAAAACGGTTATCTAGATTTAAGGTCTCATAATAGTGAAATGTCAATTGTCATGTCAACGTCCCTCCGATGGTTTTTCATACCTATAAGGAGACCGACACTTGTCTATTCCTGTGGTCGAGGATGTTTAGCAGCCCGGCAAATCACCATTCACATGCAGCCTTAAGGCTATAAAGATAAAATTTTTTGAAAGTAGCGATACACTCTAATTCCTATGGCAGCGTAAGGGTTTGATAAACCAGCTTTCAAAACATCATTTTCAATCAAAAGAAAAGCTTTTGTGTATCAAATTAAATGCTTTTGCAAATCAAGTCAAAGAAAGATTTTCAAATCAAATCAAAGCCTTCGTATATAGGCTCAACGAAGTCTGTCAAAGCTTTCAATTAACCAAATCAAAAGGCCCAATTTTCAAACAGCATTCACTCGCGCATTCACAGTTTTAAGGAAAATATTGAAAAGATGCGGTACCGTGTTTACACGGGAGTCGTGGGGTGCCTAACACCTTCGATTTCGAAGATCAAGTTTCGACAGTGTCTAGTAATTGGGCCTCTTTTCAAATCAAACTCGGTTGAGTTGGTACAACCATTTTCCAATCTACCAACTGGCGACTCTAAACGTTCAAATTGTCGACATAAAAATATGTTGGCCTCTTTCCTAAAAAACCCTTCAAAACCTTTTTCCTAAATAAAAATAATAAGGGTAGAGAGAACCGAGGAGGATCGATTTGAGGAAACTCGGGTTACAAACTGATCCGCAAGATTCTTAAATTTTCCAACGTCGACAGGAGGCATACCGATACTCGCGTGATAACTATAGTTGTATGCAAATTCTACTAGGGGTAGGTGATCGTCCCAATTCCCTCTGAAGTCCATCACGTAAGTTCTAAGCATGTCCTCTAGCGTTTGTATAGTCTGCTCACTCTGTCCGTCTGTCTGAGGATGACAACCAATACTCAATCTTAACTGTGTTCCCATCCTCTCTTGCAAACTTTTCCAAAAATTTAACGTGAAGGGCGGATCTCGATTGGAGACAATTGAGACCGGCACTCCATGTCGTGAAATAATTTCCTTTACATACAGACTTGCTAGCTGATTTAGATTAAATCGGATCTTTATGGGTAGAAAATGAGCTGTCTTCCTTAGTCAATCAACGATAACCCAAATAGCATCATAACCTTTCTGCGTAACCGGAAGTCCTACCACAAAGTCCATCGTAATATGCTCCTATTTCCATTCTGGTATTTCTAAAGGTTGAAGTAGACCACTTGGCCTTTGGTGCTCTGCTTTGACTCATTGACAAGTGAGACATCTACTGACGCACTCTGCTACTTTCCGTTTTAGATTGGGCCACCAAAAGTGTTGTCGAAGATCTCGATACATTTTCGTGCCTCTTGGATGAACCGAATACGTCGTATTGTGTGCTTCGTGCAAGATTTCCTCTCTCAGTTTGGTTACAGCTGGCACCCATACTCGTCCTTTGAATCTCAATATATCGTCTCTATCTATCTTGAATGTCTCTTTTTCATTTTCTAATATTCTATTTCTTCTCTTCTCACATTCTGATAAGTACACAATATTTATGATTTTTTATTCCTTTACGTTTGGTTTTATTGCGTGTTTCATGTGTATATGAGCTTGATAAGTTGTTTATTGTTTTTAGGTGAATTAAAGCTAAAAAGATAGAAACAAGTTGATTTGGAGCTGAATTGAAGAGAAAAAGAAAATTTGGAAATAATGGATTTTTGGAAAGTTTCTAAAAGTAGATTTTGGCATCTTTCTACATGGATTTGGATTGATATTGCTATTAGAATTTGGATTGCTTTGGACTGAGATTTTATTTCCTTATTAGATTCTATTTTTTTATGGAAATTATTTATGATTTGTAATTCCTTTTAGGATTTAGATTTCTAGTTCTTATAGGATTTAAGACTTTGTCTAGCACTATAAATAGATGTAATAGTCAGGATATTATTCATTCTACCATTCAATCATATTCTGTATTTTCTCATCTACAACATTGAAGACATGGGCGGTTCCGAGCAGACTCGTGGAGCTGCAGTTTGGATTATCGTAGAATAAGAGGAGCCATATGAGGAAATGACTTCACTTAAAAGACAGATGCCGCCGCTGCGAGGCGAGGGAGCAACTTGTCTGGTCTTGCGGTGCACTCATTCCCGTTACGAGAATGAAATGACGCCCCAGCTTGACTCGAGACCAAGACTCCTTACAACTCGCACCAATAGCGGCACTGAGCGGTCGGAGATTTATTGAAAAGGCAGCCCCCCCTAGCCGCCTACCTGCTCGTGTTCGTAGCTCGATCGGAGGTCAAGACTTTGGTCCGGCGGAAAAACAGAAGTCGTCCGTATCAAGTGATACGTGAATTGCTCAGTAGTGCTTCGCCACTACCGTAGCTGGCGGAAATAGCTTAATGGTAGAGCATAGCCTTGCCAAGGCTGAGGTTGAGGGTTCAAGTCCCTCCTTCCGCTCCTGGCTTCGTCGTTTAGTGGTAACGAGTGGAGTGCAGAAGCCCCTTTAGAGAGAGGGGTGAGCAGCAAGCAGCCCCTTGTATAGGGTTCCAAACCTATCTTACTAATAACATAGAAAGGGGCAAGCCAAAACCTACTCCTAACAAGTTGCTGGCTTTTCATCAGCCGTTGCGCGCTTCTGTTTTTCAGCAGGCTTCTTCAAATATCCCATAAATGAAGTAGGGGCTATAACTATAAGTATAAGTAGCTAGCTAGCGCGCTAGCGTTTTCCCTTACTAGTAAAGGGGCTGCTAGTTGTAGCGCGCAGTGTACTAGTGAATAGGAAAGGCGAATTGAGATTACTAATGACGGATGGAGGTTGAGGATAGAACATGTTCGGTGCCTCGCCCTTGTCTCCTTCGCCGGAGACTGCAAATGATGGGAATCCTATCGATAAAGAAGAGGCATAAGCATCGCCTCTCGATCCAATCCGTCTTCCCTGGCCTCCCCAACACACTCTGGATACGAAAGAAACCTCCCGCCATAGAGAAGAGATCTAAAGTCTGGGTCCCCTCGATCACCCTCCCTTGAACCTGAACAGGTCGAGAGAGATGAACCCGCACCACATTTTATAACCTTCGAACCGAAACCCCCAACTAGAGATGGAATTCAAGAACCTAAACAACTCAGTTGAGAGCTCCGTGACTGGTTCAAGGGAAGGTCCACCAATGATTGATAGGCCATTCCCCCCCTATCCGTCTCTTGATCCCTCATTCCACTAATCCGTTGTTACTGATTCATTCAAGGCATAGACTCCCCATTTCTTTGTCTTATTAGCGCAGGTGTTCGTCAACGATGAAAGCCGCTGAACTTAAGACTCGAGTTGAGAAAGAGGGCTAGGCCCCCGGGAGGGCTTTCAGGGACTGGGGAGGGTGGATTATAGAGCTAGGGGCAAATCGAAGGTTTTCCATTGGGATTGGGCATGGACGCGCCTCGACTGGGCCAGCATTGATGAAAAAATGAAAAAAGAAAAACTTCTCCCATCGCATCATTAACCGGTGTAGGATTAAAGATCAGGTCCAGGATTCGAGTAAAATCGACCTTCCCTCTCATCTCAGGGTGAGGCAAGGAATTCAATCAAATCTTTTATGCCAGCCCAAACAAAACGAATTACTATCTTTGGAAAGGAAGGAATGCAGGGAACAACTCTTTCCTTTCCGCTGGTTCTTGAAAGCTATCAATCCCCGCTTCTCCCCCCCTCTCGCATCGGTTCTGCATCAGATGATGAGCCCATGCGCAAACTTTTTCTTTTATTGGCCCCCGATAGGTAGGCTAGTAGATTGAGTCGAAAGCCTACCAACGCATAAAGGTTCCGATTCGAGCGAGAGCCCAAACGGGGGAGGCGATAACATCTTGATCGAAAGCTCCACTGTTCTGAATAGTGAGAAAGACTTTTAAAAATTCGATAAAATAGATCGAGAATATCATCATCTGTTAGGTGGGCCAACCGACCGACCGAGTTGGGATGGGCGTCCATGTCACAGAACCTTTCTCTAGCCAAGAATCCCATTATTGACCGAATCGGGGAATTCATTGGCAAATGAAAAATCTACCGTTTTAACACTCAGAAAAACCTAGAAAAGAGGAAGAGTCACTAAGACAAGAGCTAGGTAAGCAAGCAAGAAGGAGAGGCTAGAAAAGGCGAGGCAAGGGGCTCTCCATCTCTAGGAAGATTGTGCCCAGGATCTGGTAATCTAAGCCTTGCTTCTTCTGGTCGGCTCGTATTAGCCTGTGCTTTATTACAGGTAGTCATTCCCCCGTTCCTTTAGTCTTTTCAACGGTACTTTAATCTTAAGTCGCGGTCATGTCTCACCCCCCCAGTATAGTGACCGGTTCCATCTTTTTCCCGAATTTCATCAGTTCCAGGCTCAAGTGCCTGTTCATCCATCTTCATTCCAAAGGCGAACATCTCCATTGAGTGACTGTAACTGCTATGGTTTACAGTCAATAGTTCTTAACCAACCCTTTCTTATTATGTCTTTCTTTCTGAAGGGCTTGCGGTTCATTACACCAAAGGCTTTCAGTGAACTATTGAAGCTATCGAGAGAGTACCAAATGCTGACGGTGACGAAGGTTACCGACTTTCGGTGGACGCGGAGCCAACGAGTTCAGTCGAACAGCGTAACGAGTCTAAGGTTACAGAAGCGTTCGCCAACTTTGATAGGCATAGCATTGCAAGTAAATAGAGCAGAGAGCTTACCCTTTGTTTCTATTAGAGTCGCGAGCTTGTTGTAGTCGGTCCTAAAGGGAGAACCTTGCTGCTTACTTGCTATATCCCCGCGTCCTTGCACGGCTCGGCTTCTTCTTCGAGCCCTGCTTCTCCCTTCCCCCTCTCCCCGTTCTACCGTCCAAAACAGGCCGTATGGAGTATAGCCAAGTGGTAAGGCACCGGTTTTTGGTACCGGCATGCAAAGGTTCGAATCCTTTTACTCCAGATTATGAACACCCGGCCGGATCTGTCAAGAACGAGCTGACGACTACAGGGGAAGCGGCTGACTGCAGTCCCTGAGCCCAGCTTGTAGCAAGCCAAAAGTTTGACTTCAGCCTACTTTGCTAAGAGAAGAGAGAGAGGGGAAAGACAGACGGCAGAAAGCAATCCTTCCAACCGCGGAGTTGAACACAACACTTACGGTTCTTTCATCAATCTCCTGGCCCTTGCTTAACTCCTTGTTCCGTAAACCGGTCGCTGGTTGATCTGATCGGACCCCGGACACGCGAGAGCCCAGCCCGGGAGGAATGCAAGGTTCCCCGGCGCTTCATGGGACGGACGTTCGCAGTCCCCCTCCCTCTAATCTAAGCCTACTTCGCTCGCCCAGCCACTGCCGTCTCGTACTTTTGGGAGCGTCAAGTAGATATGTGAGCTCTAAGTCAGTGGCAGTTGCACGAACCCATGACCCTTGTCTTTCGGCCGGGTTGATTAGCTAACCCAAATTCGTGTACTTTCTACCAACATCAATAGTGTTCAGTAGTTATATACCAGGCCATTCCATTCCAGATTTGAACTAACCAACGGAATCAGAAAATCCTTTTTTTTATATATTTGGTTAAGCAATCGGGAACTCGCCCGCAGGTGAGCGATTTGCGGTCGTGAGGCAGAACCAGACCACTCAAATGAAAATGGAAATCAACCAGCCCAGAAGAGTAGAGTTGAGTTTTTGAAGGACGAAATCGAAATCAAGGTAAACCCCTAGAAATGATGCCAAGTATAATAAAAGAAGTAAGCATAAAAAGAGCTAAATTATGACCAACATTCGAAACCCTTTTTGAATCCTATCAGTATTCTCATAGAGTTGAGTCTGGCTTACTACACTCAACTCAGTTCGCATGGACCTTATCACATTCGTTTCCCTCTTGTTTCGGCCGGGAAACTTGCCTTTTGTTTTTTTGGGGATGCTGTTTTTCTTTTTCATCCGGGTTTACTTAATATTTTCTCGCTCCTTGTTGGCGGAGCGGCATACCAGAAAAAAAAAGAAATCAAGGAAGAATCGAACTTCCATAGCTGTGTTAGCTAGGCTACCCGCCTGATCATCTTTCTTTTACACAAATTACTGGATCACATCTTTCCTATGCCGTTTCCGGGTCAGCTCTTTCCTATCTCATGTTGCTATTTTAGCTGTCATTGCCGTTACGTTACATATTTTATTTTCTTTGACCCGGGCAAGGGAAAGGCAGAAAGGTTGGTTCTTCGATGACCCTTGGCATAGTTAAGATTGAACGAAGAGGGGAGTTGCGGGCCTACGGAGACTTTCTTCTAATCCCAATGAAGAAGGAAAGAACTGATACTGATATAACATTAATCCATGCATTGACCGAGTTAGACTAATCCGACGGATGAATGCCCTGATCAGCTCCTTACCTCGACTGGCACAGGACGGGCCAATAGAGATGGCAGCTAAACCTGAAACCCTTACGGTGAGGCAGAGACAGACATCTATCTTGATTCCTCTGTTTGACCATTCCCATCTTGCTTTTGAGACCGATCACTAGATCTCTCAAGCATTGTAGTTGCATCACATACGAAATCAGTGCCGACCCGCGCAAGTGAACGAGGAAGCTTACCATTCCGCCGTCGGTCAGTTATTCAGCTAGGCAGGGCGGTCTAACTACGAAATCTTGATTGCAACGCCCGGACTTTCATCCCTCTTTCGTTTCAAGACCTAATAAGGAAGGACTTCCTTCTTCGAAAGCTTTTCTAATCAAATAAAGCAGACACCAGGTAACATTAGAGTTGATAAAGTGCGTGCCACACTATGACATCCAATAGCAGAGACAGAAATAAAGCTTGCATATCCGTCTTGGCTAGAATCCTTCTTATCTTTCTCCTACAAGCCAATCATTCAGTCTAGCTCTACTTTACTACGATATATCTTGCTCTTGTTTTATTCGATCACAAACAGTAAAACCAGCTACCGAAAGAGAGATACTCAATCCGTTACCATGACTGATAGGATGATCAAACAAGGATGAAAAGCTACATGTTCCGCTTCTCCTGTTAGTTAGAGAGGAGCAGAGACCGCCCTATCTTGTTGGTTCTTTTTCTTTCTTAACCATGAGAGTCAGTCAATGTTGGCTTCCTCGATTACACAGTTGACCACACGCATTCAACGGTAGGGAGTAACACCTTCTGTTTACAATTTTTAACGTAAATTCCAGAGATACTC